>JAPDOI010002075.1:0-76937 GCA_029168955.1 Aplectana chamaeleonis | reverse complement strand
GTTCACACTCATTTGGGTCCCACATCGTTCTACGGCGTCTTTGCGCACTCCTCATTCGGGTCCACACCCACTTTCTACGGCGTCCTACGCACTGTTATTTGGGTCCCACACACTTTCTACGGCGTTCTGTGCACACCACTGTTATTTGGGTCCCGCACACTTTCTACGGCATGTCTCTGTTCACACTCATTTGGGTCCCACACACGTTCTACGGCGTCTTGCGCACTTCACACTCATTCGGGTCCCACACACTTTCTACGGCGTCCGACGCACTGTTCCTCATTTGGGTCCCACACACTTTCTACGGCGTTCTGCACACTCTCATTTGGGTCCCGCACACTTTCTACGGCGCTCTGTTCACACTGTTATTTGGGTCCCACACACTTTCTACGGCGTCCGGACGCACACTATTGTTGGGTCCACACTTTCTACGGCGCTCTGTGCACACCCATTTGGGTCCCACACACTTTCTACGGCGTTCTGTGCACACCCATTTGGGTCCCGCACACTTTCTACGGCTGTTGCCCTGTTCACACTCATTTGGGTCCCACACACGTCTCTACGGCATTTTGCGCACTCTCATTCGGGTCCCACACACTTTCTACGGCGTCCAGACGCCACTGTTATTTGGGTCCCACACACTTTCTATGGCGTTCTGCGCACACCCATTTGGGTCCCGCACACTTTCTACGGCGTTCTGTTCACACTCATTTGGGTCCCACACACGTTCTACGGCATTTTGCGCACTCTCATTTGGGTCCCGAACACTTTCTACGGCGTTCTGTTCCTACTCATTTGGGTCCCACACACGTTCTACGACGTCTTGCGCACTCTCATTCGGGTCCCACACACTTTCTACGGCGTCCGACGCACTGTTATTTGGGTCCCACCCACTTTCTACGGCGTTCTGCGCACACCCATTTGGGTCCCGCACACTTTCTACGGCGTTCTGTTCCTACTCATTTGGGTCCCACACACGTTCTACGGCGTCTTGCGCTCTCTCATTCGGGTCCCACACACTTTCTACGGCGTCCGACGCACTGTTATTTGGGTCCCACACACTTTCTACGGCGCTCTGTGCACACCCATTTGGGTCCCGCACACTTTCTACGGCGTTCTGTTCCTACTCATTTGGGTCCCACACACGTTCTACGACGTCTTGCGCACTCTCATTCGGGTCCCACACACTTTCTACGGCGTCCGACGCACTCTCATTCAGGTCCCACACACTTTCTATGGCGTTCTGCGCACACCCATTTGGGTCCCGCACACTTTCTACGGCGTTCTGTTCACACTCATTTGGGTCCCACACACGTTCTACGGCGTCTTGCGCACTCTCATTCGGGTCCCACACACTTTCTACGGCGTCCGACGCACTGTTATTTGGGTCCCACACACTTTCTACGGCGTTCTGCGCACACCCATTTGGGTCCCGCACACTTTCTACGGCGTTCTGTTCACACTCATTTGGGTCCCGCACACTTTCTACATCGCTCTGTTCACACTCATTTGGGTCCCACACACGTTCTACGGCGTCTTGCGCACTCTCATTCGGGTCCCACACACTTTCTACGGCGTCCGACGCACTGTCATTTGGGTCCCACACACTTTCTACGGCGTTCTGCACACTCATTCGGGTCCCACACACTTTCTACGGCGTCCGACGCACTGTTATTTGGGTCCCACACACTTTCTACGGCGTTCTGCTCACACCTATTTGGGTCCCACACACTTTCTACGGCGTCCTGCGCACTCTCATTCGGGTCCCAGACACTTTCTATGGTGTTCTGCGCACACCCATTTGGGTCCCGCACACTTTCTACGGCGTTCTGTTCACACTCATTTGGGTCCCACACATGTTCTACGGCGTCTTGCGCGCTCTCATTCGGGTCCCACACACTTTCTACGGCGTCCGACGCACTGTTATTTGGGTCCCACACACTTTCTACGGCGTTCTGTGCACACCCATTTGGGTCCCGCACACTTTCTACGGCGTTCTGTTCACACTCATTTGAGTCCCACACGTTCTACGGCGTCTTGCGCACTCTCATTCGGGCCCCCCCCACTTTCTACGGCGTCCGACGCCCTGTTATTTGGGTCCCACACACTTTCTACGGCGTTCTGTGCACACCCATTTGGGTCCCGCACACTTTCTACGGCGTTCTGTTCACACTCATTTGGGTCCCACACACGTTCTACGGCGTCTTGCGCACTCTCATTCGGGTCCCACCCACTTTCTACGGCGTCCGACGCACTGTTATTTGGGTCCCACACACTTTCTACGGCGTTCTGCGCACACCCATTTGGGTCCCGCACACTTTCTACGGCGTTCTGTTCACACTCATTTGGGTCCCACACACGTTCTACGACGTCTTGCGCACTCTCATTCGGGTCCCACACACTTTCTACGGCGTCCGACGCACTGTTATTCGGGTCCCACACACTTTCTACGGCGTTCTGTGCACACCCATTTGGGTCCCGCACACTTTCTACGGCGTTCTGTTCGCACTCATTTGGGTCCCACACACGTTCTACGGCTTCTTGCGCACTCGCATTCGGGTCCCACCCACTTTCTACGGCGTCCGACGCACTGTTATTTGGGCCCCACACACTTTCTACGGCGTTCTGCGCACACCCATTTGGGTCCCGCCCACGTTCTACGGCGTTCTGTTCACACTCATTTGGGTCCCACACACGTTCTACGGCGTCTTGCGCACTCTCATTCGGGTCCCACACACTTTCTTACGGCGTCCGACGCACTGTTATTTGGGTCCCACACACTTTCTACGGCGTTCTGTGCACACCCATTTGGGTCCCGCACACTTTCTACGGCGTTCTGTTCACACTCATTTGGGTCCCACACACGTTCTACGGCGTCTTGCGCACTCTCATTCGGGTCCCACCCACTTTCTACGGCGTCCGACGCACTGTTATTTGGGTCCCACACACTTTCTACGGCGTTCTGTGCACACACCATTTGGGTCCCACACTTTCTACGGCGTTCTGTTCACACTCATTTGGGTCCCACACACTTTCTACGGCGTCCTGCGCACTCTCATTCGGGTCCCACACACTTTCTACGGCGTCCAACGCACTGTTATTTGGGTCCCACACACTTTCTACGGCGTTCTGTGCACACCCATTTGGGTCCCGCACACTTTCTACGGCGTTCTGTTCACACTCATTTGGGTCCCACACACGTTCTACGGCGTCTTGCGCACTCTCATTCGGGTCCCACACACTTTCTACGGCGTGAGACGCACTGTTATTTGGGTCCCACACACTTTCTACGGCGTTCTGCGCACACCCATTTGGGTCCGCACACTTTCTACGGCGTTCTGTTCACACTCATTTGGGTCCCACACACGTTCTACGGCGTCTTGCGCACTCTCATTCGGGTCCCACCCACTTTCTACGGCGTCCGACGCACTGTTATTTGGGTCCCACACACTTTCTACGGCGTTCTGTGCACACCCATTTGGGTCCCGCACACTTTCTACGGCGTTCTGTTCACACTCATTTGGGTCCTACACACGTTCTACGGCGTCTTGCGCACTCTCATTCGGGTCCCACACACTTTCTACGGCGTCCGACGCACTGTTATTTGGGTCCCACACACTTTCTATGGCGTTCTGCGCACACCCATTTGGGTCCCGCACACTTTCTACGGCGTTCTGTTCACACTCATTTGGGTCCCACACACGTTCTACGGCGTCTTGCGCACTCTCATTCGGGTCCCACACACTTTCTACGGCGTCCGACGCACTGTTATTTGGGTCCCACACACTTTCTACGGCGTTCTGCGCACACCCATTTGGGTCCCGCACACTTTCTACGACGTTCTGTTCACACTCATTTGGGTCCCACACACTTTCTACGGCGTCCGACGCACTGTTATTTGGGTCCCACACACTTTCTACGGCGTTCTGTGCACACCCATTTGGGTCCCGCACACTTTCTACGGCGTTCTGTTCACACTCATTTGGGTCCCACACACGTTCTACGGCGTCTTGCGCACTCTCATTCGGGTCCCACACACTTTCTACGGCGTCCGACGCACTGTTATTTGGGTCCCACCCACTTTCTACGGCGTTCTGCGCACACCCATTTGGGTCCCGCACACTTTCTACGGCGTTCTGTTCCTACTCATTTGGGTCCCACACACGTTCTACGACGTCTTGCGCACTCTCATTCGGGTCCCACACACTTTCTACGGCGTTCTGTTCACACTCATTTGGGTCCCACACACGTTCTACGGCGTCTTGCGCACTCTCATTCGGGTCCCACGCACTTTCTACGGCGTCCGACGCACTGTTATTTGGGTCCCACACACTTTCTACGGCGTTCTGTGCACACCCATTTGGGTCCCGCACACTTTCTACGGCGTTCTGTTCACACTCATTTGGGTCCCACACACTTTCTACGGCGTCCTGCGCACTCTCATTCGGGTCCCACACACTTTCTACGGCGTCCGACGCACTGTTATTTGGGTCCCACACACTTTCTACGGCGTTCTGTGCACACCCATTTGGGTCCCGCACACTTTCTACGGCGTTCTGTTCACACTCATTTGGGTCCCACACACGTTCTACGGCGTCTTGCGCACTCTCATTTGGGTCCCACACACTTTCTACGGCGTTCTGCGCACACCCATTTGGGTCCCACACACTTTCTACGGCCTTCTGCGCACACTCATTTGGGTCCCACACACTTTCTACGGCGTCCTGCGAACTCTCATTTGGGTCCCACACACTTTCTACTGCATCCGACGCACTGTTATTTAGGTCCCACACACTTTCTACGGCGTTCTGCGCACACCCAATTGGGTCCCGCACACTTTCTACGGCGTTCTGTTCACACTCATTTGGGCCCCACACACGTTCTACGGCATTTTGCGCACTCTCATTCGGGCCCCACACACTTTCTACGGCGTCCGACGCACTGTTATTTGGGTCCCACACACTTTCTACGGCGTTCTGTGCACACCCATTTGGGTCCCGCACACTTTCTACGGTGTTCTGTTCACACTCATTTGGGTCCCACACACGTTCTACGGCGTCTTGCGCACCCTCATTCGGGTCCCGCACACTTTCTACGGCGTCCGACGCACTGTTATTTGGGTCCCACACACTTTCTACGGCGTTCTGCGCACACCCATTTGGGTCCCGCACACTTTCTACGGCGTTCTGTTCACACTCATTTGGGTCCCACACATGTTCTACGGCGTCTTGCGCACTCTCATTCGGGTCCCACACACTTTCTACGGCGTCCGACGCACTGTTATTTGGGTCCCACACACTTTCTACGGCGTTCTGTGCACACCCATTTGGGTCCCGCACACTTTCTACGGCGTTCTGTTCACACTCATTTGGGTCCCACACACGTTCTACGGCGTCTTGCGCACTCTCATTCGGGTCCCACACACTTTCTACGGCGTCCGACGCACTGTTATTTGGGTCCCACACACTTTCTACGGCGTTCTGCGCACACCCATTTGGGTCCCGCACACTTTCTACGGCGTTCTGTTCACACTCATTTGGGTCCCGCACACTTTCTACGGCGTCCGACGCACTGTTATTTGGGTCCCACCCACTTTCTACGCCGTTCTGCGCACACCCATTTGGGTCCCACACACTTTCTACGGCGTTCTGTTCACACTCATTTGGGTCCCACACGTTCTACGGCGTCTTGCGCACTCTCATTCGGGTCCCACCCGCTTTCTCCGCCGACCGACGCACTGTTATTTGGGTCCCACACACTTTCTACGGCGTTCTGCGCACACCCATTTGGGTCCCGCACACTTTCTACCACGTTCTGTTCACACTCATTTGAGTCCCACACACGTTCTACGGCGTCTTGCGCACTCTCATTCGGGTCCCACACACTTTCTACGGCGTCCGACGCACTGTTATTTGGGTCCCACACACTTTCTACGGCGTTCTGTGCACACCCATTTGGGTCCCGCACACTTTCTACGGCGTTCTGTTCACACTCATTTGGGTCCCACACACGTTCTACGGCGTCTTGCGCACTCTCATTCGGGTCCCACACACTTTCTACGGCGTCCGACGCACTGTTATTTGGGTCCCACACACTTTCTACGGCGTTCTGTTCACACTCATTTGGGTCCCACACATGTTCTACGGCGTCTTGCGCACTCTCATTCGGGTCCCACACACTTTCTACGGCGTCCGACGCACTGTTATTTGGGTCCCACACACTTTCTACGGCGTTCTGTGCACACCCATTTGGGTCCCGCACACTTTCTACGGCGTTCTGTTCACACTCATTTGGGTCCCACACACGTTCTACGGCGTCTTGCGCACTCTCATTCGGGTCCCACACACTTTCTACGGCGTCCGACGCACTGTTATTTGGGTCCCACACACTTTCTACGGCGTTCTGTGCACACCCATTTGGGTCCCGCACACTTTCTACGGCGTTCTGTTCACACTCATTTGGGTCCCACACACGTTCTACGGCGTCTTGCGCACTCTCATTCGGGTCCCACCCACTTTCTACGGCGTCCGACGCACTGTTATTTGGGTCATACACACTTTCTACGGCGTTCTGTGCACACCCATTTGGGTCCCGCACACTTTCTACGGCGTTCTGTTCACACTCATTTGGGTCCCACACACTTTCTACGGCGTCTTGCGCACTCTCATTCGGGTCCCACACTTTCTACGGCGTTCTGTTCACACTCATTTGGGTCCCACACACTTTCTACGGCGTTCTGTTCACACTCATTTGGGTCCCACACACGTTCTACGGCGTCTTGCGCACTCTCATTCGGGTCCCACACACTTTCTACGGCGTCCGACGCACTGTTATTTGGGTCCCACACACTTTCTACGGCGTTCTGCGCACACCCATTTGGATCCCGCACACTTTCTACCGCGTTCTGAGCACACTCATTTGGGTCCCGCACACTTTCTACGGCGTCCTGCGCACTCTCATTCGGGTCCCACACACTTTCTACGGCGTCCGACGCACTGATATTTGGGTCCCACACACTTTCTACGGCGTTCTGCGCACACCCATTTGGGTCCCGCACACTTTCTACATCGCTCTGTTCACACTCATTTGGGTCCCACACACTTTCTATGGCGTTCTGCGCACACCCATTTGGGTCCCGCACACTTTCTACGGCGTTCTGTTCACACTCATTTGGGTCCCACACACGTTCTACGGCGTCTTGCGCACTCTCATTCGGGTCCCACCCACTTTCTACGGCGTCCGACGCACTGTTATTTGGGTCCCACACACTTTCTACGGCGTTCTGTGCACACCCATTTGGGTCCCGCACACTTTCTACGGCGTTCTGTTCCTACTCATTTTGCCCCTACACACGTTCTACGGAATTTTGCGACCTCCTATTCGGGGCCCACACACTTTCTACGGCGTCCGACGCACTGTTATTTGGGTCCCACACACTTTCTACGGCGTTCTGTGCACACCCATTTGGGTCCCGCACACTTTCTACGGCGTTCTGTTCACACTCATTTGGGTCCCACACACGTTCTACGGCATTTTGCGCACTCTCATTCGGGTCCCACACACTTTCTACGGCGTCCGACGCACTGTTATTTGGGTCCCACACACTTTCTACGGCGTTCTGTGCACACCCATTTGGGTCCCGCACACTTTCTACGGCGTTCTGTTCACACTCATTTGGGTCCCACACACGTTCTACGGCGTCTTGCGCACTCTCATTCGGGTCCCACACACTTTCTACGGCGTCCGACGCACTGTTATTTGGGTCCCACACACTTTCTACGGCGTTCTGTGCACACCCATTTGGGTCCCGCACACTTTCTACGGCGTTCTGTTCACACTCATTTGGGTCCCACACACGTTCTACGGCGTCTTGCGCACTCTCATTCGGGTCCCACACACTTTCTACGGCGTCCGACGCACTGTTATTTGGGTCCCACACACTTTCTACGGCGTTCTGTGCACACCCATTTGGGTCCCGCACACTTTCTACGGCGTTCTGTTCACACTCATTTGGGTCCCACACACGTTCTACGGCGTCTTGCGCACTCTCATTCGGGTCCCACACACTTTCTACGGCGTCCGACGCACTGTTATTTGGGTCCCACACACTTTCTATGGCGTTCTGTGCACACCCATTTGGGTCCCGCACACTTTCTACGGCGTTCTGTTCACACTCATTTGGGTCCCACACACGTTCTACGGCATTTTGCGCACTCTCATTCGGGTCCCACACACTTTCTACGGCGTCCGACGCACTGTTATTTGGGTCCCACACACGTTCTACGGCGTTCTGACGCACACCCATTTGGGTCCCACACACTTTCTACGGCGTTCTACGCTACTCATTTGGGTCCCACACACTTTCTACGGCGTTCTGCGCACACCCATTTGGATCCCACACACTTTCTACGGCGTCCGACGCACTGTTATTTGGGTCCCACACACTTTCTACGGCGTTCTGCGCACACCCATTTGGGTCCCGCACACTTTCTACGGTGTTCTGTTCACACTCATTTGGGTCCCACACACGTTCTACGGCGTCTTGCGCACCCTCATTCGGGTCCCGCACATTTTCTACGGCGTCCGACGCACTGTTATTTGGGTCCCACACACTTTCTACGGCGTTCTGTGCAAACCCATTTGGGCCCCGCACACTTTCTACGGTGTTCTGTTCACACTCATTTGGGTCCCACACACGTTCTACGGCGTCTTGCGCACCCTCATTCGGGTCCCACACATTTTCTACGGCGTCCGACGCACTGTTATTTGGGTCCCACACACTTTCTACGGCGTTCTGTGCAAACCCATTTGGGTCCCGCACACTTTCTACGGTGTTCTGTTCACACTCATCTGTGTCCCACACAAGTGCTACGGCGTCTTGCGCACTCATTCGGGTCCCACACACTTTCTACGGCGTCCGACGCACTGTTATTTGGGTCCCACACACTTTCTATGGCGTTCTGCGCACACCAATTTGGGTCCCGCACACTTTCTACGGCGTTCTGTTCACACTCATTTGGGTCCCACACACGTTCTACGGCGTCTTGCGCACTCTCATTCGGGTCCCACACACTTTCTACGGCGTCCGACGCACTGTTATTTGGGTCCCACACACTTTCTACGGCGCTCTGTGCACACCCATTTGGGTCCCGCACACTTTCTACGGCGTTCTGTTCACACTCATTTGGGTCCCACACACGTTCTACGGCGTCTTGCGCTCTCTCATTCGGGTCCCACACACTTTCTACGGCGTCCGACGCACTGTTATTTGGGTCCCACCCACTTTCTACGGCGTTCTGCGCACACCCATTTGGGTCCCGCACACTTTCTACGGCGTTCTGTTCCTACTCATTTGGGTCCCACACACGTTCTACGGCGTCTTGCGCTCTCTCATTCGGGTCCCACACACTTTCTACGGCGTCCGACGCACTGTTATTTGGGTCCCACACACTTTCTACGGCGTTCTGTGCACACCCATTTGGGTCCCGCACACTTTCTACGGCGTTCTGTTCACACTCATTTGGGTCCCACACACGTTCTACGGCGTCTTGCGCACTCTCATTCGGGTCCCACACACTTTCTACGGCGTCCGACGCACTGTTATTTGGGTCCACACTTTCTACGGCGTTCTGTGCACACCCATTTGGGTCCCGCACACTTTCTACGGCGTTCTGTTCACACTCATTTGGGTCCCACACACGTTCTACGGCGTCTTGCGCACTCTCATTCGGGTCCCACACACTTTCTACGGCGTCCGACGCACTGTTATTTGGGTCCCACACACTTTCTACGGCGTTCTGTGCACACCCATTTGGGTCCCGCACACTTTCTACGGCGTTCTGTTCACACTCATTTGGGTCCCACACACGTTCTACGGCGTCTTGCGCACTCTCATTCGGGTCCCACCCACTTTCTACGGCGTCCGACGCACTGTTATTTGGGTCCCACACACTTTCTACGGCGTTCTGTGCACACCCATTTGGGTCCCGCACACTTTCTACGGCGTTCTGTTCACACTCATTTGGGTCCCACACACGTTCTACGGCGTCTTGCGCACTCTCATTCGGGTCCCACACACTTTCTACGGCGTCCGACGCACTGTTATTTGGGTCCCACACACTTTCTACGGCGTTCTGTGCACACCCATTTGGGTCCCGCACACTTTCTACGGCGTTCTGTTCACACTCATTTGGGTCCCACACACTTTCTATGGCGTCTTGCGTACTCTCATTCGGGTCCCACACACTTTCTACGGCGTCCGACGCACTGTTATTTGGGTCCCACCCACTTTCTACGGCGTTCTGCGCACACCCATTTGGGTCCCGCACACTTTCTACGGCGTTCTGTTCCTACTCATTTGGGTCCCACACACGTTCTACGACGTCTTGCGCACTCTCATTCGGGTCCCACACACTTTCTACGGCGTCCGACGCACTGTTATTTGGGTCCCACACACTTTCTACGGCGTTCTGCGCACACCCATTTGGGTCCCGCACACTTTCTACGGCGTTCTGTTCACACTCATTTGGGTCCCACACACGTTCTACGGCGTCTTGCGCACTCTCATTCGGGTCCCACACACTTTCTACGGCGTCCGACGCACTGTTATTTGGGTCCCACACACTTTCTACGGCGTTCTGTGCACACCCATTTGGGTCCCGCACACTTTCTACGGCGTTCTGTTCACACTCATTTGGGTCCCACACACGTTCTACGGCGTCTTGCGCACTCTCATTTGGGTCCCACCCACTTTCTACGGCGTCCGACGCACTGTTATTTGGGTCCCACACACTTTCTACGGCGTTCTGCGCACACCCATTTGGGTCCCGCACACTTTCTACGGCGTTCTGTTCACACTCATTCGGGTCCCACACACGTTCTACGGCGTCTTGCGCACTCTCATTCGGGTCCCACACACTTTCTACGGCGTCCGACGCACTGTTATTTGGGTCCCACACACTTTCTATGGCGTTCTGCGCACACCCATTTGGGTCCCACACACTTTCTACGGCGTTCTGTTCACACTCATTTGGGTCCCACACACGTTCTACGGCATTTTGCGCACTCTCATTCGGGTCCCACACACTTTCTACGGCGTCCTACCCACTGTTATTTGGGTCCCACACACTTTCTACGGCGTTCTGCGCACACCCATTTGGGTCCCGCACACTTTCTACGGCGTTCTGTTCACACTCATTTGGGTCCCGCACACTTTCTACGGCGTCCTGCGCACTCTCATTCGGGTCCCACACACTTTCTACGGCGTCCGACGCACTGATATTTGGGTCCCACACACTTTCTACGGCGTTCTGCGCACACCCATTTGGGTCCCGCACACTTTCTACATCGCTCTGTTCACACTCATTTGGGTCCCACACACGTTCTACGACGTCTTGCGCACTCTCATTCGGGTCCCACACACTTTCTACGGCGTCCGACGCACTGTTATTTGGGTCCCACACACTTTCTACGGCGTTCTGTGCACACCCATTTGGGTCCCGCACACTTTCTACGGCGTTCTGTTCACACTCATTTGGGTCCCACACACTTTCTACGGCGTCCGACGCACTGTTATTTGGGTCCCACACACTTTCTACGGCGTTCTGCGCACACCCATTTGGGTCCCGCACACTTTCTACGGCGTTCTGTTCACACTCATTTGGGTCCCACACACGTTCTACGGCGTCTTGCGCACTCTCATTCGGGTCCCACACACTTTCTACGGCGTCCGACGCACTGTTATTTGGGTCCCACCCACTTTCTACGGCGTTCTGCGCACACCCATTTGGGTCCCGCACACTTTCTACGGCGTTCTGTTCCTACTCATTTGGGTCCCACACACGTTCTACGGCATTTTGCGCACTCTCATTCGGGTCCCACACACTTTCTACGGCGTCCGACGCACTGTTATTTGGGTCCCACACACTTTCTACGGCGCTCTGTGCACACCCATTTGGGTCCCGCACACTTTCTACGGCGTTCTGTTCACACTCATTTGGGTCCCACACACGTTCTACGGCATTTTGCGCACTCTCATTCGGGTCCCACACACTTTCTACGGCGTCCGACGCACTGTTATTTGGGTCCCACACACTTTCTACGGCGTTCTGTGCACACCCATTTGGGTCCCGCACACTTTCTACGGCGTTCTGTTCACACTCATTTGGGTCCCACACACGTTCTACGGCGTCTTGCGCACTCTCATTCGGGTCCCACACACTTTCTACGGCGTCCGACGCACTGTTATTTGGGTCCCACACACTTTCTACGGCGTTCTGCGCACACCCATTTGGGTCCCGCACACTTTCTACGGCGTTCTGTTCACACTCATTTGGGTCCCACACACGTTCTACGGCGTCTTGCGCACTCTCATTCGGGTCCCACACACTTTCTACGGCGTCCGACGCACTGTTATTTGGGTCCCACACACTTTCTACGGCGTTCTGCGCACACCCATTTGGGTCCCGCACACTTTCTACGGCGTTCTGTTCACACTCATTTGGGTCCCACACACTTTCTATGGCGTCCGACGCACTGTTATTTGGGTCCCACACACTTTCTACCGCGTTCTGTGCACACCCATTTGGGTCCCGCACACTTTCTACGGCGTCCTGCGCACTCTCATTTGGGTCCCACACACTTTCTACGGCGTTCTGCGCACACCCATTTGGGTCCCGCACACTTTCTACGGCGTTCTGTTCACACTCATTTGGGTCCCACACACGTTCTACGGCGTCTTGCGCACTCTCATTCGGGTCCCACACACTTTCTACGGCGTCCGACGCACTGTTATTTGGGTCCCACCCACTTTCTACGGCGTTCTGCGCACACCCATTTGGGTCCCGCACACTTTCTACGGCGTTCTGTTCCTACTCATTTGGGTCCCACACACGTTCTACGGCGTCTTGCGCACTCTCATTCGGGTCCCACACACTTTCTACGGCGTCCGACGCACTGTTATTTGGGTCCCACACACTTTCTACGGCGCTCTGTGCACACCCATTTGGGTCCCGCACACTTTCTACGGCGTTCTGTTCACACTCATTTGGGTCCCACACACGTTCTACGGCGTCTTGCGCACTCTCATTCGGGTCCCACACACTTTCTACGGCGTCCGACGCACTGTTATTTGGGTCCCACACACTTTCTACGGCGTTCTGTGCACACCCATTTGGGTCCCGCACACTTTCTACGGCGTTCTGTTCACACTCATTTGGGTCCCACACACGTTCTACGGCGTCTTGCGCACTCTCATTCGGGTCCCACACACTTTCTACGGCGTCCGACGCACTGTTATTTGGGTCCCACCCACTTTCTACGGCGTTCTGCGCACACCCATTTGGGTCCACACTTTCTACGGCGTTCTGTTCACACTCATTTGGGTCCCACACACGTTCTACGGCGTCTTGCGCACTCTCATTCGGGTCCCACACACTTTCTACGGCGTCCGACGCACTGTTATTCGGGTCCCACACACTTTCTACGGCGCTCTGTGCACACCGATTTGGGTCCCGAACACTTTCTACGGCGTTCTGTTCCTACTCATTTGGGTCCCACACACGTTCTACGACGTCTTGCGCACTCTCATTCGGGTCCCACACACTTTCTACGGCGTCCGACGCACTGTTATTTGGGTCCCACACACTTTCTACGGCGCTCTGTGCACACCCATTTGGGTCCCGCACACTTTCTACGGCGTTCTGTTCACACTCATTTGGGTCCCACACACGTTCTACGGCATTTTGCGCACTCTCATTCGGGTCCCACACACTTTCTACGGCGTCCGACGCACTGTTATTTGGGTCCCACACACTTTCTACGGCGTTCTGTGCACACCCATTTGGGTCCCGCACACTTTCTACGGCGTTCTGTTCACACTCATTTGGGTCCCACACACGTTCTACGGCGTCTTGCGCACTCTCATTCGGGTCCCACACACTTTCTACGGCGTCCGACGCACTGTTATTTGGGTCCCACACACTTTCTACGGCGTTCTGTGCACACCCATTTGGGTCCCGCACACTTTCTACGGCGTTCCGTTCACACTCATTTGGGTCCCACACACTTTCTACGGCGTCCGACGCACTGTTATTTGGGTCCCACACACTTTCTACGGCGTTCCGTTCACACTCATTTGGGTCCCACACACTTTCTACGGCGTTCTGTTCACACTCATTTGGGTCCCACACACGTTCTACGACGTCTTGCGCACTCATTCGGGTCCCACTTTCTACGGCGTCCGACGCATACTGTTATTTGGGTCCCACACACTTTCTATGGCGTTCTGTCCACACCCATTTGGGTCCCGCACACTTTCTACGGCGTTCTGTTCACACTCATTTGGGTCCCACACACGTTCTACGGCGTCTTGCGCACTCTCATTCGGGTCCCACCCACTTTCTACGGCGTCCGACGCACTGTTATTTGGGTCCCACACACTTTCTACGGCGTTCTGCGCACACCCATTTGGGTCCCGCACACTTTCTACGGCGTTCTGTTCACACTCATTCGGGTCCCACACACTTTCTACGGCGTCCGACGCACTGTTATTTGGGTCCCACACACTTTCTACGGCGTTCTGTGCACACCCATTTGGGTCCCGCACACTTTCTACGGCGTTCTGTTCACACTCATTTGGGTCCCACACACGTTCTACGGCGTCTTGCGCACTCTCATTTGGGTCCCACCCACACTTTCTACGGCGTCCGACGCACTGTTATTTGGGTCCCACACACTTTCTACGGCGTTCTGCGCACACCCATTTGGGTCCCGCACACTTTCTACGGCGTTCTGTTCACACTCATTCGGGTCCCACACACTTTCTACGGCGTCCGACGCACTGTTATTTGGGTCCCACACACTTTCTGCGGCGTTCTGTGCACACCCATTTGGGTCCCGCACACTTTCTACGGCGTTCTGTTCACACTCATTTGGGTCCCGCACACTTTCTACGGCGTCTTGCGCACTCTCATTCGGGTCCCACACACTTTCTACGGCGTCCGACGCACTGTTATTTGGGTCCCACACACTTTCTCGGACGCCGTAGAAAGTGTGTGGGACCCAGGCTGAAGGTCGCGCAAAACATAAACCGTAGAACGTGTGTGGAGACCCAAAATGAGTGTGGCTCAAACAGAACCATGCCGCATAATCTTGCAAGTTTGAGTGGAAGTGCGCAGGACGCAATAGAAAAAGTGGGTGGGACAAAGGCCTCAAACGCGCCGGACGCCGTAGAAAGTGTGCGGACAGGTAGAGTGCGCCGGACGCCACCGTAGAAAAGTGTGCTTTGATCACAAGTAAAGGAGTGCGCAGGACGCCGTAGACAGTATTGTGGAGGACCCAAATGAGTGAGCGCCGGACGCCGTAGAAAGTGTGCGGGACAAGGTAGGAAGATGCGCCGGACGCTCGTAGAGAAGTGTGTGGACCCTAAAGATGAAGAGTGCGCAGGACGCCGTAGAAAGTGTATGGGACAAATGCGACCCGCCGGACGCCGAAGAAAGTGTGCGGACCCAAGGTAGAGTGCGCCGGACGCCGTAGAAAGTGTGCTGGACCCAAAATACGGGAGTGGCGCCGGACGCCGAAGAAAGTGTGCGGGACCCACAGGAGTGCGCCGGACGCCGTAGAAACTGTGCGGGACCCAAATACAGTGCGCCGGACGCCGCAGAAAGTGTGCGGGACCCAAGGTTGAGAGTGCGCCAGTTTCATGGAGCAGCTGTGCCGAGACTAAGTGGAAGACGCAGGACTAGCCGTAGAAAGTGTGCGGGACCCCAGAATGGGGTACTTTGAGTTTTCGTAAAGCAATGCCAGGACTAGATAAAATGCGTTGCGCGGACGCCGAAGAAAGTGATGCGGGACCCAAGCGTAGAGTGCGCCGGACGCCGTAGACAGTGTGCGGGACCCGAAGTGGAAGTGCGCAAGGACGCATATGAAAAAAGGTGTTTGCGGAACCCAAGGTAGAGTGCGCCGGACGCCGTAGAAAGCTGTGCGGGACCCAAGGTAGAGTGCGCCGGACGCCCAGAAACTGTGCTGGACCCAAGGTAGAAGTGCACCGGACGTCGTAGAAAGTCGTGCGGAGACCCGAGGTGAGCTATTGCGCCGGACGCAATAGAAAGTGTTTGGGACCCAAGGCAGAGCGCGCCGGACGCCGTAGAGAGAGTGTGCGGGACCCAAAGGTAGAGTATGCGCCGGACGCCGAAAGAAACTGTGCTGGACCCAAATACCAGTGCGCCGGACGCCGTAGAAAGTGTGCGGGACCCAAGGTAGAGTGATGGCCGGACGCCGTAGATCAAAGTGTCGCGGGACCCAAGGTAAAGCGCGCCGGACGCCGTAGAAGTGTGCGGGACCCAAATGCGATTGCGCCGGACGCCGAAGAAAGTGTGCGGGACCCAAGGTAGGAAGTGCACAGAGCTAAATGAAAGTGTGTAAGTTTAATCATTCGCGCCGGACGCCGAGAAGAAACTGTGCTGGGACCCAAAATACAGTGCGGTGCCGGACGCCGTAGAAAGTGTGCGCGGGACCCAAGGTAGCAAATGCGATACCGGACGCCGTAGAAAGCTGTGCGGGACCCAAGGTAAGAGGATGCGCCGGACGCCGTAGAAAGTGTGCGGTACCCAGAGTGAGGAGTGCGCCAGGTTTAGCCGTAGAGAAAGTGTGTGGGACCCAAATGTGGTACGATTGCGCCCGGGACGCCGAAGAAAGTGTGCAGGACCCAAGGTAGAGTGCGCCGGACGTAAACGTAGAAAGTGTGCTGGACCCAGGTAGAGGTGATACGCCGGACGCCGTAGAAAGTGTGCGGGACCCAAAAGTACCCAGTGCGGGACGCCGTGAGAAATATGGGACCCCACGCGATTGGGATGCCGGACGCCGAAGAAAGCTGTGCGGGACCCAAGGTAGAAGATGCCGGACGCCGTAGACAGTGTGTGGACCCAAGTGGGAGTGCGCAGGACGCCGTAGAAAGAATGTGCGGGACCTCACAATGCGTAAATTGCGCGCAGGACGCCGTAGAAAGTGTGCGGGACCCAAGGTAGGAGTGCGGCCGGACGCCGAAGAAACGGTGTGCTGGACCCAAGGTAGAGTGCGCCGGACGCCGTAGAAAGCGGACCCGAGTGGGAGTGCGCAGGACGCACAGGCAAGCTTGGTTGGCGTAGAGTGCGCCGGACGCCGTAGAAAGTGTGCGGGACCCAAATAAGGTAGAGTGGCGCCGGACGCCGAAGAAACTGTGCGCTGGACCCAAGGTAGAGCGCGCCGGACGCCGAAGAAAGTGTGCGGGACCCAAGGTAGAGTGCGCCGGACGCCGTAGAAACTGTGCTGGACCCAAAATACAGTGCGCCGGACGCCGTAGAAAGTGTGCGGGACCCAAGGTAGAGTGCGCCGGACGCTGTAGAAACTGTGCTGGACCCAAAATACAGTGCGCCGGACGCCGTAGAAAGTGTGCGGGACCCAAGGTAGAGTGCGCCGGACGCCGTAGAAAGTGTGCGGGACCCAAGGTAGAGTGCGCCGGACGCTGTAGAAACTGTGCTGGACCAAAATGCGGAGTGCGCCGGACGCCGGCTAGAAAGTGTGCGGGACCCAAGGTAAAGTGCGCCGGACGCCGTAGAAAGTGTGCTGGACCCAAAATACAGATGCGTAGAAAGTGTGCGGGACCCAAGGTAGAGTGCGCCGGACGCTGTAGAAACTGTGCTGGACCCAAAATACAGTGCGCCGGACGCCGTAGAAAGTGTGCGGGACCCAAGGTAGAGTGCGCCGGACGTCGTAGAAAGTGTGCGGGACCCAAGGTAGAGTGCGCCGGACGCCGTGCTGATCCAAATACAGTGCCGGACGCCGTAGACTAAGTGTGCGGGACCCAAGGTAGAGTGCGCCGGACGCCGTAGACAGCTGTAATAACGGGACCCAAGTGGGAGTGCGCAGGACGCCGTAGAAAGTGTATGCGGGACCCAAATGCGATTGCGCCGGACGCCGAAGAAAGTGTGCGGGACCCAAGGTAGAGCGCGCCGGACGCCGTAGAAAGTGTGCGGGACACAGGTAAATGCGCGCCGGACGCCGAAAAGAAACTAATGCTGGACCCAAAATACGAGTGCGCCGGACGCATGCGAAGAAAGTGTGCGGGACCCAAAGGTAGAGTGAGCGCCGGACGCCGGTGACGGTGTGCGGGACCCAAGG
This sequence comes from Aplectana chamaeleonis, assembly GCA_029168955.1. NCBI lineage: Eukaryota > Metazoa > Nematoda > Chromadorea > Rhabditida > Cosmocercidae > Aplectana > Aplectana chamaeleonis. Next base: position 58,781 of record JAPDOI010002075.1, on the reverse strand, counting down.
ACAGTGCGCGCTGACGCCGTAGAAAGTGTGCGGGACCCAAGGTAGAGATGCGCCGACGCGACAGGTGACCGATGGGAGGCAGACGCCCGTAGAAAGCTGTGCTGGACCCAAATGCGGTAGAGTGCGCCGGACGCCGTAGAAAGTGTGCGGGACCCAAGGTAGAGTGCGCCGGACGCCGTAGAAAGTGTGCGGAACAAGTGCCGGACATGCGTAGAAAGTGTGCGGTACCCGAAGTGGGAGGTGCGTGCAGGACCCCGTAGAAAGTGTATGGGACCCAAATGCGATTGCGCCGGACGCCGAAGAAAGTGTGAGGGACCCAAGGTAGAGTGCGCCGGACGCCGTAGAAACTGTGCTGGACCCAAAATACAGTGCGCCGGACGCCGTAGAAAGTGTGCGGGACCCAAAGTAGAGGTGCGTGCCGGACGCCGTAGACAGTCAATGCCCGGGACCCAAAGTGGGAGTACGCGCAGGACGCCGTAGAAAGTGTATGGGACCCAAATGCTGTGCGCCGGACGCCGAAGAGAGTGTGCGGGACAACTAAGGCAGAGTGCGCCCGGACGCCGTAGACAGTGTGCGGGACCCAAGTGGAAGAGTGCGCAGGGACGCCGTAGAAAGTGTATGGGACCCAAATGCGATTGCGCCGGACTGCCGAAGAAAGTGTGTGCAGGACCCAAGGTAGAGTGCGCCGGACGCCGTAGAGCATGTGCTTTGGACCCAAGGTACAGTGCGCCGGACGCCGGCGAAAGTGTGCCCAGGACCCAGTGGGAATGCGCAGGACGCAATAAGTCGTTTGGGAAAACCAGGTAAACGCCGGACGCCGTAGAGATGTGCGTGGGACTGTAAGGTAAATATGCGCCGGACGCCGTAAGAAACTGTGCTGGACCAAAATACAGTGTGCGCCGGACCCTTCGTAAGCGTCGCGGGACAAGGTAAGTGCGCCGGACATCATAGAATATGTGCGGGACTAAATGATCTTTCCGGACGCTAGAAAGTGTGCGGGACAAGGTAGAGTGCGCCGGACGCCGTAGACGGTGTGCGGGACCCAGGTGGGAGTGCGCAGGACGCCGTAGAAAGTGTATGGGACCCAAATGCGATTTAAGTAACGCCGGACGCCGTAGAAAGTGTGCGAGACCCAATTAGAAGTCGCCGGACGCCGTAGAGGCAATGCGATACCCAGAATAGATGCGCGGGAAGCCGTAGAAAGTAATGGGTTTCATCTGATCGCGCCGGACGCCGAAGAGAAAGTGTGTGCGAAGGAAAATACTGGAGTAAGAATGCGCCGGACGTCCGTAAAAAGTGTGCGGGACAGGTAGAGCGTGCCGGACATCGCTATATAACAATGCTGGACCCAGGTAGAGAGTGCGCCGGACGTCGTAGGAAAGTGTGCGCGTTAGATAGAGTCGTCGGACGCCGAAAATGCGCGGGACAGGTAGAGTGCGCCGGACGCGTGTGCGGTACCCAAGTGGGAGTGCGCAGGAAGCCGTAGAAAGTGTGTGGGACCCCAAATGCAGTCGCGCCGGACGCCGAATGAAAGTGTGCGGGACCCAAGGTAGAGTGCGCCGGACGCCGTAGAAAGTGTGTCTTAGCGGGACCAAAGTGGGAGGTGCGCAGGACGCCGTAGAAAGTGTATGGGACCCAAATGCGAGTGCGCGCCGGACGCCGAGAAGACGATGTGCGGGACCCAAGGTAGAAGTGCGCCGGACTTCGTAGAAAGTGTGCGGGACCCAAATGCTAGATGCACCGGACGCCGTAGAGAAATATTGCGGGATCTAAGGCAAAGTGCGCCGGACGCCGTAGAAACTGTGTTGGACCCGTACGGTGCGCCGGACGCCAAATGAAAGTGTGCGGGACCCAAGGTAGAGTGCGCCGGACGCCGTAGACGGTGTGCGGGACCCAAGTGAAGTGCGCAGGACGCCGTAGAAAGTGTTAATGGGACCCAAATGCTGATTGCGCCGGACGCGCCGAAGAAAAATGTGCGTACCCAAGTGAGAGTGCGCGGGAAAGCCGTAGAGAAAGTGTGTGGGACCCAAATCTGACTCCTTTCGGACGCCGAAGAAAGTGTGCGGGACTAAAGGTAGAGTGCGCCGGACGCCGTAGACAGTGTGCGGGACCCAAGTGGGAGTGCGCAGGACGCTATAGAAAGTTTGCGGCACCCAAGTGGGAGTGCGCAGGACGCCGTAGAAACTGTGCGGGACCCAAGGTAGAGTGGGCCGGACGCCGTAGAAACTGTGCTGGACCCAAGGTAGAGTGCACCGGACTCACCGTAGCCGATATTATTGGGATTTGAAAGGTAGAGTGCGCCGGACGTCTAAGCAGAAAGTGTGGGACCCGAGTGGGAGTGCGCAGGACGCCGAATAGAAAGTGTGCTGCCGGGACCCAAGGTGCAGAGCGCGCCGGACGCCGTAGAAAGTGTGCGGGACCCAAGGTAGAGTGCGCAGGACGCAGCTATAGAAAGTTGTGCGGCACCCAGAGTGGGAGTGCGCAGGACGCCGTAGAGGCTGTGCGGGACCCAAATGCGGTCGCGCCGGACGCCGTAGAAACTGTGCTGGACCCAAGGTAGAGTGCACCGGACGTCGTAGAAAGTGTGCGGGACCCGAGTGGGTGTGGGCAGGACGCAACAGAAAGTGTTTGGGGGCCAAGGGAGAAACGCGCGCCGGACGCCTGCGTAGAAACTGTGCGGAGACCCAAGGTAGAAGTGCGCCGGACGCCTGCATCTGCTGTGCGCTGGACCCAGGTAAGTGCACCGGACGTCGTAATTGTGCGGAGGACCCCAGTGGGAGATGCGCAGGACGCCGAATGAAAGTGTTGGAACTCAAGGTAGAAACGCTGGACGCCGTAAAAACTGTGTGCGAGACAGGTGAAGTGCGCCGGACGCCGTAGAAAGTGTGCGGGACCCAAGGCCTAGATGCGCCGGACGCCAAATAGAAAATGTGAGGGACCCAGCGTAAGTGCGCCGGACGCCGTAGACAGTGTGCGGGACCCAAATGCGATTGCGCCGGACGCCGAAGAAAGTGTGCGGGACCCAAGGTAGAGTGCACCGGACGCCGTAGAAACTGTGCTGGACCCAAAATACAGTGCGCCGGATGCCGTAGAAAGTGTGCGAAGGACTTTCCAAGGTGGAAGCGCGCCGGACGCGTAGAAAGTGTGCGGGACTAAGTAGAAGTGCGCCGGACGCCGTAGAAACTGTGCTGGACCCAAGGTAGAGTGCGCCGGACGTCGTAGAAAGTGTGCGGGACCCAAGGTAGAGTGCGCCGGACGCCGTAGATAGTGTGCGGGACGCAATAGAAAGTGTTCGGGACCCAAGGTAAAGTGCGCCGGACACCGTAGAAAGTGTGTGGAACCCAAAGAGGAGTGCGCCAGACGCCGTAGAAAGTATGCGGGACTCAAGTAGGTGAGCGCAGGACTTCAAAATCCTTTTGTCCGTCTATAAGAGTGTATACCCCCCCTTTCTTCAACCCCCCCCCCCCCCCTTTAACCACTCATTTCAACTGCTTAGCTGTTTATATGCACCAATCTTTCTAAATCGGGTTTGTATACGATGGAAATGTGAGTTAATTTTCTGGATGCGTTATTGGTTACCGAAGTGACGCCGACCAATAGTGGTGCCTAGCCCTCCCCTCCGATCCGCCCATCATCCTAACGGCTTGGCGCCACAAGACAACCACCAATACACCCGTTGTGGCAGGCCACAACCCTGCTCCATCTTTAGTCGAACGCTAACTTTGGACAAAGAACGGTTCAAATAGCGTAAAATAACGAGTATTCTCCTGTTCGTTGCATGCAGTGCCGCATATATAGTAGACTATGTCAACGAATATTCGGAAAACGAATATTCGGCCGAATAAACGAATAATCGAATATTCGAATAATTCGATTATTCGGAGAAGTCTATTTTTCGAATAATTCGTTTATTCGAATATTCGGAAAATCAGCTCAATTTTCGAATAATTCGTTTATTCGAATATTCGGCAGAAGTCGGCAATTTTCGAATAATTCGTTTATTCGAATATTCAGACTCTGGCAATATTCGAATATTCGACCGAATAAACGAATAATTTCAGAAAAATAATAAGCGGGCGAAGTCTACGGCACATGCCCATTTTCGCGGTCTTGGTGAAATGTCCCCAATCAGAAACTGCTAGAAAGTTCCGAATATAATCGGAATACTCAATATTAAACATAGAATATCTCGCTCAGCACCGAGATTTGTGGGCCAGAAGTAACTTGAATACTGTTTTTCTTCTGATGGAGTATGTCCCAAACAAACTTGAGCATGTTCCAGAAAACGGCTACCGTACGCTGCTAGAATATGTGATACTTAATTTCCATGAATTTAGGTGAATCGCTGCGGCACAGCCAGTTATTATTCAACATTCATCTTATATTTTGCGGTCCAAGAATTGAAATGTCTCCAAGAAAACTGTTTTGCTATCTTGGGGGGCCACTTTGTCTAGATTGCGTGACCAGCTACATCCATTTTATCGATGCCGCACTAAATTTGAACACCTATTCAGGGTTTTACCCTCCGCCGCACAAATCCACGAGTGTTTGCGGCATGGAAAAATGGGCGTGGTCATGTGCGATTACAACAGTCCCCTCCCCCGCTCAGAAAACGAATATTCGGCACCCTAAACTGAATGGGAATCAAATTTTCGGAATAATTCGCTTATTCGAATATTCGGAAGAAGTCCATTTTTCGAATAAATAATTCGTTTATTCGAATATTCCGGAGAAGTCATTTCTTCGAATAATTCGTTTATTCGAACGTATTCGGAGGAAGTCAATTTTTCGAATAATTCGCTTTATTCGAATATTCGGAGAAAGTAGAATTTTTCTTCGAATAATTCGTTTATTCCGAATATTCGAAAGAGTCAATTTTTCGAATTATTCGTTTATTCGAATATTCGAAAATTCTTATTCGTTTGATATACTCTAATATATAGCCTGGCTCCCTCATTCTGAGCCGGTCGAAGTGAGGCCTCTTTCACAGTTCGATCGCCGTGCGACGTGATGGCAGGTTTTGAGTGCAGATCGACGTGCGACGCGATCTCGATCGATGCTCATGATTATCATCCCATCGCGGCGCACAGCGATGAAACTCTGAAAGAGGGCTAAGGCTTATCGGACTTATCACGTCAAAATATCCTCATCACTGTTGTGCTTTGCAATGACCGACCGCTCCACTGCTTGCCCCGCCTCATCCGACCCAGCTGGGCTTTACCACGCCGTGTAGAAAGTTATTAGGTACCGTCGGCACGGTTCCCACTGATACTCAGGGTTGGGCAGGCTTGCGACCGGTTGCAACAGGGGTCGTAAAAATTTCGGAAATTTTTCAAAAAAAATTTTTGGGGGGGATGGTTCGTAAAAATTTCGAAAAAATGGCGTTTATCTTAAAACCACTCGGAAAGGTAGAGTGAGGCAAGAGTAGTAAGTCACGTATGAATTTTGAACAGTTTAAATGAAGATTAGTTTCGGAGGGGGGGGGGTTCGGAAAAAATTTGGTCACCACGGGGATCGTAAAATTTTGGTCACCTGTCGCAACGGCCTGCTCAACCCTGCTGATACTTGGGGGTTCCTTATCATGCGATGGCGCAAACACGGTGCGCTTAGGTTATAACATACGTGCACCGTGTTTGCACCAATACGCAACGAGAAACGCAAAATATCAGTGCTATCTCTGCCGTCTATGCTCGGTCCTATTGGGTAACCGAACAGCGCGGTCCCAGGTTCTAAGTTTAAACTATAGCTCCAATTCCGCTCCGAATGTTTCTTTCGTTGTTATGATATCGCTGGGTTCGAATCTAATAGCCTAGTCGCAATCAGGGCAAATGTTCGCGCCACGGCATCTATTTTTTTTCAGCAAGAGATATCGGATTCATCGTAGACAAAGATGCAGCGAGTTCAAAATGCTGCTCTTCGGATTGCCACAGGGTGTGCTAAAAGCACCTCAAAGGAACATCTTCATGCTGAAGCCCGAATTCTGCCAGTTAAGGAGCACTGTCAACTCCAAGCGCAGCAACTGGTTATTAATATTTTCAAGCAGCCTGACCACCCATTAAGAAGGATCATGAATCCCGTGAGAGAGAGACATATCAGAAGGCCTTTTGCGGATGCTCCCGAGAAAGTCAATATGTAAAGATGGACGGACTCCCAACTGGATCGTCTGCGTCTTTTACGTGCGGAGCACATCAGGTTCGTCAGGGATCACTTGAGTAGGATGACCGTCAATCCCATATCGGGAGGTCGTACCACCCGTAGTCAGCTTTAAAACACCGATGATGGAACTCGGTAGGCGGGCTAGAAGTACCCTTGCCTCGTTACGCTGCGGTCATTCCCCTATGCTGATGTCATACTTGCATAAGATCGATCGCAGTAAGCCTGACAAGTGCCCGGATCGTGGTAGCCGTGGCCTTGACAACTGATCACCTATTTGATTGCTCAAAGAGGCCGACCACTCTGACAACAATGGATTTGTAAACGAATCCGGTTTCAGTCGCCCGTTTCTTGAACCTTTGACAAAAAACTTTCTGCCGCTGCAAAGAAGAAGAAGTAGCAAGAGATGAGTAGGATCATCAGGGCGTCCCCATTTTCTTTTGAAAACTAGTTAATGCATGCCGCGACGCGAACAGGTGCCCTGTCCGCGGCTGGGCGAGCACACACGGACGCGAAGGTAGTCTGGTGCGTCATGTAGGTTTTCTGCCAGCCGTTTTCAAGTTGGTGTGAAACATGTGCAATCAGCGTTACATTGCTTGACGGTCCGTTCAGTTCCGAGATAGTTCGATGTTGAAACCACATTGGGGGCGGTATCAACGAAGGTTTGGTACTACTTATGAGGATACGAGTCGGAGACGTGACATCTGGTGAGCAACCATTGAAAAAGTAAATATGAAAGTGGGCTAAAAATACAAGGACGATAAATCTGGGAAGCCCATCCTGTCCAACCAGCAACTGCTCTTGAAGGCTAAACGTTTTCGCGATAGACGGTATATAGCTGTATTGATGAAACCCCGAGAGGGCTCCCGGGGTAGATCGATTTCTCTCTTTTGTTTGGCGAGCTTTTGATCGTGCATTTCCCCAACACTCTCGCAGGGAGATGTCTTGCTGCCGAGTATGGAGGTTTCTTAATATCTAGCGGTTATATAGTATAGAAGACTCCGCAACATGTGGGGGATTTGAGGAAAAAATCTTCAGAGGTCCTCATCCTCTCGTCTGACCGGACAAAGCGCCGCTCCCTTGGCCTGGTTTTTCCCCTAGCAATTCGCGTCGACTATTTGATGCATGGCCGTACTGTCCTTTAATTTTTACTGGAGCCTGCCCACTTTTCACGGGTTCTGTACACTCTTGGTGCACCCTACGCACGTTTTTCTCGCTAACCCAAAGCCTCTTTCACCTTTTCGGGGTTTTCTACGCAGTGACTCCAAGGCCACGCCCGTTTTCACCGTGCGTGGAGCACCGTTTTAAGTTGTGCGCAATAAGCCGGGAAGTCGGCAGCTTTTTCTCGGTGTTCTATGAAATGACCACGAGGTCATTTTCCCATGATGTTCGCGCTCCTCTTGCACACCGACCCGTTTCCCACGACTCAGTGCGCGCTCTTCCTGAGCTTCTACTCACTTCCTCTAATACTGTGCTCGCTCCTCTCAAACCATCACTCTTTTCCCTCTGCGTTCTTCCTAGTATCATAATAACAGTAAGGCGCTCTAATCGATGGCATCAAAAAAATGCGGCAAATTCAAATGTATTTGGTTATCTGGTCAGTTGTCGGTCAAACACACAAAGTAGCCAAATTTGATATATAATATGCGTGTCATCCAACCTGCCAGCAGCACCCAGCGATTGGGCGCGAATTTAGTCGATCGATAGCCATCTTCTGTTCGTTTCCCCCGTGAAAAGTTTCCCGCAAGGCAGCGTTGCGGGACCTCATTGAATGCCGTAGAAATACTATCTAATAAGAATGAAATCCCCATCCGCAGTAGCAGACAACCACTGTTGCAGCTCGAAGATGATGATGCCGGACCAAGGGGTTTTATCACGATTAATCTTCATCTCAGCTCCATAATCTTCGAGCTGCGTGCTGCAACAGCGGTTGTCTGAAGCTGCGTACCGATATGATATTCTATGTCTAGTTGTTGCTTACGGGGCTTGACCTTTTGGCTCCTGGTCGTGGCGGGACCAACTGGGGCGACGCACCTTTAACCTTCACTGTGCAGCACTGGTGCTGAAATTTGATCAATATCTTCGCTATTGATTCTTTCTGTGATTCCAAGCTAAGAAGGACGATAAATAGATCTACAATAAAGAAAATTGAGGCGGATTACCACTTTTGAGATTTATGCATGGTTCCAGAGTTTATCCCGACACTATGTCGCCTTTTTCTGAATTCTGGATATTTCATGACGGTATTCAAACGGTTATCGCGACTTGTTGAGGGCTGATAATTGAGGGTAGATTTGCATATTGCCGGTCAAGGAGCATTGTGAACTCCAGGAATAGCAGATGTATATTAATGTTCTGAGACAGCCGAATCATCCGACACAGAGAATTATGAAGCCCATTAGAGAGAGGTCGATTAGGACGCCGTTCGCCGATGCTCCTCGTAAAGTTGATGCACAGAGATGGGCCGACTCCAGCATGGAAAGGCTTCGTCTTCTCCGTGAGAAGCACACCCAGTTTGTTCTAGGATTCAAGACAGGGGTGTTGAAGCGATATCATAATACAGACTCGTGTGGCAAACTGTATTATGAGATCGCTCCAACACCCCTGTCTTGAACATTATAAGAGAGCATTTGTTGTATACTGTCGACCGCTTCTGGAGTATTGCACGCAGGTGTGGTCGCCATCTTTAGCTGAGGATGATGAACTCGTTGAAAACGTGCAGAGGCGGTACACCAAACGCGCCTTTGTCAAAGCATTCCCTACGCGAGAATTGCCAGACTATATGGCCAGGCTTAAGGGGTATGGTATACTTTTGCGACACACGGTCGCGCCGCTCTGCACAGCGACAGCGACCGCCTCCCGCCCTTTAAATCTGTCGCTGTCGCAGTGCACTGCACAGCGACAGCGGTAGCGACAGGCTATGGCACATTTGCAGTATTTCAGCCCTCCGCGACACGTCGCTGCGACCCACACGCGACGTCTGTTCCTACGACGACCGTTGCCGTTGCTCCGATGCGGGTCCCGCCGCGATTTGTGTTAGATTGCATGCCTTTCGCTCATTACAGCGACAAAGTATACCATACTCCTAAAACGCTAGGTATTGAAACTCTACGATATCGCAGAACTGAGTTTGATTTGCACTTATGCTATAAAATCGTAAACGGCTTTTGCGACATTCCTTTCCAAAGTATTTTTGCGTTCACTCGGCACTCAGCTCCATGACATTGCTCACCTGCGTGCGTACGCGTCACGGCCCGGTGAGTGTCGCGCGCGCGGCGAACGCGGAAAAGTCCCCATCGTTTTGGAGAGTCATCTGCACCATATACGGCAAAACAGTTATCGTTAGCTGCATAAAACGAACACAGCAACTCAAATAGTGCCTCAAAACATGCTCCTTTACTTGATTTCACTTGAATGCTGGGATGTCGCGTCGCCGCCCTTCCCGCCGCGCGCGACGCTCACCGACCGCGACGCAGAACGCACGGGTGAGCAATGACCGCTCCCCCTCGGCACTCTGCACGCTCTCGACAGCACTGTTTTTAGCTCGAACGTGCATTCACCTCAAAATCCAGCGTACTGCATTCTTTTGCGTTCAGGGTTATCCGAATTTGGAACAAATTGCCTTCGGAAATAGTCGAGGCCGGAAATTTCTCGATTTTCAAAACACAGACTATCCATGTTTGATCTGAGGTGACGGGAGTGATGGTATTCCATTTTGTCGAAGCTTTAAATTCAGGGTGCTATTGTTACGAGTGTTTTTTAAAATTGTTTGAAGCTCTACCTCTTCATATACCGTGTGTATATTTCTTTATTAAAAAATAAAGCTGTTGATTGATTGATATTTAACGAAGGCGGCTGTGAACCCTATCTTGGGAACGGTGCCGCCTCGGGTTTGCGAGTCCGAGTCTCAACTCGGCAGACGAGCCAGATGTGCTCTTGCCTCGCTGCGCTGTGGTCACTCTATTCTGCTCATGTCTTAAGATCGACAGCAGCCGACCAGACGCATGCCCGGACTGTGGTGCTCCCGTACACGACACGGCGCACTTGTTCATGTGCCCGAAGAGACCTACCTCCTTAACCAAGATGGACCTTTGGACGAATCCTGTGAAGGCCGCCCAGTTCATCAACCTATGACAAAAAACCACTTTGAGGCTGCAGAAGAAGAAGAAGAAAAACGGCTTGGCGACGACCGCTTGATACGCACTCCAATCGCGTGGCGGACAGTTCTATTCGGACAGACTTTAGAAGCTTTCGCTCGGCGAACAGAAAGGGGCTACTGACCACACCCTTCAGGGCTATATGCGATCGGTCTCCAGAGTACATCTAATATGCATTAATTCCATACGATTCGGCTCCAATACAATGATTTGCTACTGTTTTTGAGAGATATGCTCGATTTCAGTTCTCGAAAATGAAAAGAAAGGGAGGCTCATCGAAGTCATCTAAGGCTCAGGCTCAGCAAGAGATGCAGGACAGTGAAAAAGGTGACTCTCTCCAATCTGATGTTCACTGCGGTTCTGAATACATTCATTTTTGCAGGTCCAATTGTCGACTCGAAGGATGCAAAAGAGACCATCCCAAAGAAGCGAGGGAGAAAGATCAAAGGTTTGTTTTCTCATGTGGCGATAAGATGAGAAATGTATTTTTTTAGTAGCGGATATTCTGATCGTAGATGCTCAGACAGTAACACCGGTCGTATCGCGGGCGCATGGCGGGCCGGACAACACCCACCTCGCGGTCCGACCGTCATCGTCCTAGGGTGAACCCCGCATGGAGACAACGCTGTAATGTTGCCCGCGATCCGACCGAAACTTCAATGGCTGTCGTCGATCCGACCGGCGCCCTAAGATACTCTCGAGATCCACGCGGCGAGCCTTTTGCTCACCGCCATTCGCCCGCCATGCTTCCGCGATCAGCCCGGACAGGCCTTTTAGCGGCGTCGGTCCTACCGGGGTTACTGTTTGAGTGGCTATGCCCTTCATGCCACATTCTTCACCAACACAACCGATGTTTCATCCCTAGCGCTACTCTTCGCTGCAAAAAACGCCGTTACCAATTCTGGCCCCTACTGGCGCAATGAGCCAATCACAGACCGCGAACGACTCCACCTTTTTATACCGGCGTACGCACGCACCCCCTTTGGATCTAGTTACACACAGCTGGTCCGCTCCCACTGGCATTTGCTGCACGTCTGCAATTTGATTTTGAAATTGACTGATAGCAGTCCGGCCGTGAAAATCAGCGGCGGCAAAACACCGAGGTTTAACCGAACCCTCACAAATTCCTCTCGCAAAAATGGGTAAAGGAGTCTACAGAGTTGCAGCGACCGGCTAGCGCGAGGACTTCTGCATGTCGAGCCGCAAAATCCGCGCCGCCACGTTGAAGGAGGGCGGCTACGCAGCTGCGTGTTTGTCACTTGTTCAATATCATTGCGGCGCGACTTTTACCGCCAGAATATGCATAGGATTTAGCCTTGACGCGGCGAGAAATGTGCTAGAAAATTATCGTCTTGGCGTCGGTTGCGGCTCGCTAGCAGTGAGGGACCGAATAGAATCCCTCCGCACAAGGGCGCGAAAGCATGCATTGGAGAAGAATCGATGGTGCGACGTAGCATGATCGATACTCCTCGATTGCATGCTGCCACGCCTTCCAGCGGCGGGACTCTAATCAGGCCCCGACGCCGGGCTGTCGTCAAAACATTGTGGTTACACCTCGTCGCCTTTGAGAGTTTTTAGAGTTCCACAGCGGCGCGGCGCGATTTCATGAATCATATGCGAATCAACGAGCGGCGTGTTATCGATCGATGCCCACAAAAATCATCTCATCGCGCCGCACTGCGATGGAACTCCAAAATAGGCTTTTCGCGCCGTTTCGGTCGACGCCGTGGCTCAGTGTAATCGATTTCGCATCTCCAGCGTTGCTAGTCGCTGCGAGCAACGCCACGGCTTCAGCTCTGCAGGCCCCTTAATGTTAAGTTATTCCATTCAACCTATGCGAGTGAATTCACCTGGCACGGTCATATGCGTCAGCCCTTGCGGTGTTCACTACGCCGTGGCCCATGCTTATTTGGCCGCAAGAGGCATTTGTGATAGTTTAGGATCGTTGGCGACTGAGGTGAAGTTGGAAGGAGAGGGTACCGTACTGCCTGAAGTCAAGAATGCTGATGCAGCTAATGATCCTAGTGGTTTGTTTCTTGCCTTATTAACACTGTTTTGCCTCTGGCTTCTTTTGCGAGGAAACATCCCGTTCGCAGCCGTTGTTTTTCTCTCGTTCGTTTAGACTTGGCTTCAGGTGTGCCTAAACAGGGGTTTAAAATCATCTATCTGCTTTTCGGGCGAGTTCAATACTATTATACATCATGTACTTGCTCTTTTTGCAGACATTCAAGCTGAGGAGAAAAAGCCGGGCAGAATTTTGAGGAAACGCGGAGGAAAACAAAGTGAGTTTAGTTCTCATCTCCCTTTTAATGTGGTTAGGTGAAAATCACTGCATAGCTCGTTTTTCGACCAGTTTTTCTGATAATTTTTGTGCGTGAAATATTTCTAGCCAAGCCCGAGTCTCCTAAAGAGGACATGGGGAAGGAATTGAAGGAGGAGCGCTGGGAGCAAGATGTAGAGGACTCCTCTGGTAATATTCAGTTTTATTTTTGAGAAAATATTGTTTTCGGCCTTAAACATGCATTATTATCATCGGCATAAGGTACGCCAAAAAAATTATAACCGTCTTTCAGCACCCATTTTCCGTAAGTCGCACAAGAATCCACGCACATCGGAGACCAATTCTGTGATTACTCGATTCCATCGCGTGCTTTTGCGTGCGCATACTGTTTCTCTTCCTCCGGAAGCTCGTACGAAACCGATGAGCCGTGTGTCCGCAGCTTGAGTCTGCAATGGCATACACTAAATTTAACTCCGAACCAGAGGATACATAGCATAATTCAATTTATTTGAGATTCTGACTAAAATTGGCATGGGGGGGTGAGAGAAGTGAGGAAGGCGACAGAGATCGCACTCGCCTGAGTGTCAATAATACAAACTACAGTATCATATAGTATGATAAGTATTACCGACAGCTGGCCTGCTGCCAGCCGCTTGGAGGTGTACCAAAAGTTTCCCTTCCACAAGACATAGGATTAGACAGTAGGGGAACGGACATTGCTCACCCGTGAGTGCTGCGTCGCGGTCGGTGAGCATCGCGCGCGGCGAAATGGGCGGCGATGCGATAGACATTTGAGTAAAATAGAGAAAATTGGCTTGTCATGAAACATTATTTACTTTCCTGCGATCTTTTCTGCGGCACTCACCGGACAGCGACGCGTACGCACGCGAGTAAGCAATGTAATGGAGCCAGGCCGGAGTCACTCACAGTTTGTACTTCTTGTAGCATGAACATTCTCGCTACGTAATTCATTTTGCTAATCTCGGACAACGATAAAATGGTTTCCCTAGTGGGGACGATTTCCCTCTTTTTGGTGAAGGCTTTTTGTAGGTTTATGATACCACTATCGATGAGATGACTTCGCTTCATATCCTCCATCTGGCTGCCTTAGCAATCACAATTGGGGTGTTGACGCAAGTTGATGAATCGGGCTAGCAGTGTCGGTTTGATCCACAAGGCAACGGTGCTAGCGATTCAGGCCCTGGAAAGTAACATCGGCATGGATCGTGAAGACACTTTGCGTTCGCTGTTCTTCTTCTTCTTTGCAGCCACATCGAGGGTTTTGTCATAGGTGAAGAAACTGGGCGACCAATAGTGGATTCGTCCATAGATCCATTGTGGTCAGCGTGGTAGGTCTCACCGGACAGTGAAATAAATGTGCTGTATCATGGCCGATAGTACCGCAGTCCGGACAGACATCAGATTTGCTGCTGTCAATCTTGCTGACGTAGGACATGAGCATTGACGAGTGACCGCAGCGCAACGATGCGAGTGTGCCCTTCTTCCGAGTTGAGTCTCGGATTTGCAGACTGGGGACGGTACTTCTAGTATAGGATTCACCGCCGCCTTCTCAAGATGACCCCGTACGAACCTGGTGTGCTCCTCGCGCAAAAGACGGAGTCGTTCTTGCTGTGAGTCGTGCCCAGAGTTGGGCAGGCTTGCGACCGGTCGCAACAGGGGTCGTAAAAATTTGGGAATTTTTTTTTTGAAAAATAGGGATTTTTTTTGGGGGGGGGACGTAAAAATTTCGGAAAAAATCGGGGTTTATCTCCAAACCACTCGGAAAGGTCTCGGAAATATGACATTCTTGGACCAAATTTTGATATATAAGCGCCGTGTACTGCATCGCGGCCGTTCTACATCGCCAATCCCAGGGGGTTCGTTGAAAACCGTGGTCATATTTTTTTTTCATCCCAGGGGTTCGTGAAAAAAAAAAAAAACATTTTGAGTCAAACACGGGGTCGTAAAATTCCTTGGTCACCGGTCGCAACGGCCGCTGCTCTCTAACCCCTGGTCGTTGCCATCTTTGCAAGTTAAACTTTGCATGAAGCATCGGCAAATGGCATTCTTTGGCTCTCTCTCTAACGGGGTTAAGCACTCTCCAGGACCGTGGTGGTTTGGTTTGTGCTTAACAATATTGATTCGTAATTGTTGGGCTTGCAGCTGACCAGTTAACCTCCTTCACAGGCAATAGACGGGCTTCGGCGGCTGCAGATGCTCGACTGGGGAACTCTTTGCACATCCGGTGGCAATGCGAAGAGCGGCATTTTGTACGCGTTGCATCTTAATCCAGGAAAGATTCTGCAAAACCAGATGCTGCCAAACCGGTGCGGCGTATTCCACTGGCTGCGCTGAAGAATGCGCCTTATACCGTGTCATGGAGTATCGTTTCCTTGCTGCTACCCCATGAGAGTACCGCCTAGGGACCTGAGAACATTAAGTTTTGGTTTTAATGACACGCCTCTGCTTCTGCCATCAGTATTTTTAGCAGAAACTTGAGCGACGGATCTGAGCACACAGACCGAGCAGTTTTGGAAATCGAGCAGCAGGCGAGACGGTCTCCATCCCACTCTACCTCCGGATGAGCTCTGTGCTCGGATGGGTCCGTTGTGAGGACGGATACTGATGATTTCGATGCGGAGATCTTTAGCATCTTGTGCTGCCGAGATGTCGTACGTTCGTGCCGTGGCAGTGTGGAGGAAAGAAGATCGCCTCCGTGCAAACCGACGTCAACCCCTCCGAGAAGAGGGTTTTTGTCATGGGAGAGGTGCTGGTCGGCCGCAGCTCTCCTGAGGATTTTATTACACACCTGGGCCGGCGTCGAGAGGAATCAGGTTCAGCACGGAAGTATCCATGTTGCCACCTGCGGCGAGGATGTCACCTGGCATAACAACAAGTGTCCAGTGCTTCCGAGATGCCACACGGTGGGTGCACTTCTCCCTGTTCGGGCCTCCCAGGATTCTGTGAGGCATCATGACTCACTCCCTTTCTGTTGCCAGGTTCTGAAGTGCTCTGCCGCCCCCAACAACTCTGATTCCTCAGTTACCGACCGTGCCCCCTCTCCATTGTTCACATTAATCTCAACGGCCTTCGCAACAAGTTATGGCGTGGGGAACTCTCTCTATTCGCACGTTCTCATCACCCGGATGTTATCATGGTTCAAGAAACCATGCTCTCTCCATCTACCACTTATCCCCAACCCTAACATTCCGGGCTACGCACCGCCTATCACATGCCAAGGACAGCTCTTAAGGGGGCGGAGTGTCTACTTTCGTTCAATCTGCCTTACAGCTTCTTCATATGTATCCCTAATACTCCTAAGGACGGTACTCTCAGTACATTCCTGTCCCACCTCCCCCTCAAAACCCCTTTATCTCTATTTAACATATATATATATTCCTCCTATATCATCTTGTCCCCCCTCTTATAATCCTATTCCCCTCCTTAAGCAGCAGTTGTACGACTGCTCACTCTCCCCTTCAGCTGTCTTTGCGGGTGACTTCAAAGCTCACACGTTCTGTTCCGCTCTTGATTCTGACGCCAGAGGAGAGATGTCGAAGAATGGGGCTGAGGAGTGTGACCTGGTTATCTCCCCTCAATGTATGACCAGCCCACTCGTCTCCCCTGCCAACGGCCGAGACCTTCTGTAGCCCAGACATCTCTCTTGTGTCATCCAATCTCTCTAATGCGCTTGGGCACGTGGTCCACATCCACAACTCTCTCCAGTGATCACATTCCCGTCTTTGTCTATATTGATCTCTCTGACTCTCTTGCCCCCTTACTCTGGTTTTCGTCATCGTATTGCCTTATTACTTATCTTAATTTAGGCCTAGCAGACTGGACCCTGCGTTCCAGAGATGTTGTCACTCTCGCCATGCGGTCGACTACCCCATGGAATGGTGGGATGTTCATCAGAAGAGCGCCATCTAACAGAGTGCCATCCCGCCAAGGCCATGAAAGCAACAATTCCTGAGGGTCGTGTCAAGACCTTTTTTTCCAAATGTCAGCAGGGAAATGCTGCAGAAAGATAAGAACCAGAGATGAGAAAGAAAGAGAAACGCAGACCATCTAGACCCGGACATAGCTGTTGCTGGATAACTTGAGATCAAGCAGGATCTGGATAAGAACAAGAAGGAATGCTGGGAGAAGTTCACTGAAAAGCTGAATTTTTCAAGGCTGAGCGGAACTACCATTGACGTGGAAAGTGTTGAGGAAAATTTCCGGCAAGTCCGCTCCCTCGATAGCAGGCTCCGCTATTGAGTTCGAGGAGAACGTCTTCTGGCAATCAGGGAAAGCGGCTGCTTAGCACATGCGCTCGGCAAGAACTTCTTCATCACACGTGCCAAGCGAGGCGTGCAAAACAGAGTCACGGTTAGAGAACTGAGCCGGTTGCCGCTCATGAAGACGCTTCTGAGGCCTTTACTCTCACGCCAGTAGAGAAGGCTATCAAAGAAATGCGGAATTCGAAGCGCTATCGGACCTGACGGTATCTCCCAGCCATCCTGAAGAAGCTTCCCACGGAACTTCTACCGATGCTTGCGAATATCATTAACACTTCTTTCCGGACCTGCACTTCTACCCCAAGCTTGGAAAAGACAGCCAATGTGATACTGTTGCCAAAAGCCCAGGCAAGTCCCAAAGCACAAGGCAAAGGGCTTTCTGACCAATAAGCCTCGTGTTATCGCCCGTCGCTAAATTCAGCTGAAGAAAGTTCTGATCGTGACGGACCTGGCTGCTCAAAATGAGCGACAAGCAGGCAATCAGCATGGGTTCAGAAACTTCACTCCACTACTACAGCCTCTATTGGAGATCGTGAGCTTTGCGGTCGATGGGTTCAACATGAGAAAGCCCTGAGAACGGTGGCCGTCGCCCTCGACCTGGAGCAAAAGCGTTTGACTTCTGTTAACTTGGGACTGGTGTCCGAGAGAAACTGCTCGCCAACTCGTCGCTACCATCATGGCAGAAGCGATGGATTGCAGCGTTCACTAAAGGCCGCCGTGCTAAGGTTCTGGTTCCAGAATCATGTATCCGATAGCATTCCAATAGCAGCCGGTGTTCCGCAAGGCGGAGTGTTGTCACCCTCGCCCTATTCAGCCTGTATCTTGAGGACATTCCCGAGCCTCCCAATGATGATAAGGATTGTTATGTATGCCGACGACATCACCATCATGTTGCCAGGATCGTGACTCTCGCAGATAGCCGCTAACAAGATCAGCGCCTATCTCGTCGAGTGCTGAAGCTCTTCCTCGATAGCAAATGATGCTCACAGTCTCTGCCGCAAAATCTTCTGTTTCAGTGTTCACAACGAACACCAAGGAACACAGTGCCCATCCAGATGTCAAATGGGATGGTGACCCTGTATGCCAGCAGCAAAATTCCCAAGCTGCTTGGCCTTATTCTTGATCTCTCGCACTGAAGTTCCACAAAACGCGGAACAGAAACAACAAAACAGTCGTCAAGGCTAGACTTAATATCTTGAGAGCTCTCGGAGGAACATCATGGGGCAAGCAGCCGAGAGACTATATTGAGAACCTAGCAGAGCAATACTTCAGCCGGCTAAACTGGAATATGCGGCACCCAGTGTGGCAGCAATTCCTGGTGTCTTGGAGCAAGCTCCTGGAATAAGCTGCAGCGTGTACAGAATGCTGCGCTTAGAATTGCATACCGATTTGTGCAAGGAGCTCCCCGGTGGAGCATCTTTCACGCGGAGGCCTGCATATTGCCGGTCAAGGAGCATTGTGAACTCCAGGCACAGCAGATGTATATTAATGTTCTGAGGCAGCCGAATCATCCGTCAAAGAGAGAATCGCTTGAAGCCCATAAGAGAGAGGTCGATTAGGACTGCCGTTCGCCGATGCTCCTCGTAAAGTTGATGTACATAGATGGGGCTGACTCAACATGGAAAGGCTTCGTTACCTTCTGCGTGAGGAGCACACCCAGTTTACGTTCGGAGGATATCTAGCAAAAGGCGGCTGCTGTGAACCCTATCTTGGGAACGGTGTCGCCTCGGGTTTGCGGTCCGGAGTCTCCAACTCGGCAGACGAGCCGTAGATGTGCCTGCCTTGCATCGCTTTGCGCTGGGTGGTCACTCTATTCTGCTCATGTCTTGCGTCAACAAGATCGACAAAGCAGCCGACCAGACGCATGCTCCCGGACTGTGGTGCTCCCGGACACGACACGGCGCACTTGTTCATGTGCCCAGAAGAGACCTACCTCCTTAACAACAATGGACCTTTGGACGAATCCTGTGAAGACCGCCCAGTTCCTCAACCTATGACAAAAACCACTTTGAGGCTGCAGAAGAAGAAGAAGAAGCATCTTGTCGTCGAAGAACCTCTTCAGCGTCTTCAGGTACTCTTTGATCTTGGTGGCGGCTACCTTTATATCACGGTCTCGACACATGATTGATATGTCATCGTATGTGTAGGGCGACAGTCTTGATATCCTGTGGTGGTTCAGTGCATATCTTCGGAGATACAGACTAGAAGAGAGCTGGTGCAGGATAAAACACCGCCCTGGGGGACTCCAGCTGCCATCGAGGAATACTGTTGGAGAAATGGTTCTGGGAACATGACTCTTGCCCGTCGACCTTCGATAAAGGCCGATATCCAGCGCTGGTTATTGCCACGGTGGTATTGACGACTCCAAAACGTTTTTCGACAGGATTCCTAGGTTAAACTGCCGTATCGGAAAGCCTTGGTGAGTTTGAAAGCGACAGCTACAGTTCTCAATGGCTTCAAAGCGTTGAACTCCGTCGATTGACAGATAGCTGGTAATTTCTAGCCCAACGCAGTTGTTGTAGGAATGCAGCCTTTTGAACCCGTGTTGAAACAATTGTTTCTCGTTGTGCTCTCGCTAAATTCCTCCACAAATGAGCTTTTCGGCTACCTTGGCGCGAAAGGTGACATCAAGCTGATGGGTAGATATCCCTTTTTTTTTTTACTGACGACTGAGGTTTGCCTGGCTTCGGCAACGGGATGACATTGGCTGTCTTCCAGTTTTGGGGAATAATGCACGAGGCTGAATGAAGTGTTAATCACATCAACGACGAGTGGGAGGATCTCAGTCGGGAGCTTCTTTTCAGTACAGCAGGACAAATGCCGTCGGGACCGACAGCGCTTTGGGAGTTCACGCATGTCGCTTTATTATCTTCTCTACGTGCGCCACAGTGTACGCCGCATCGGCTGTGCTCATGAGCGGGAGGCGGCACATGAAAGCTCTCTCTCACTGTCACTCATATTCTGCGGACCTCGCTGTGTACTCGTGTGACAAAGAGGCTTTTTCCCCAAAGAGAGTAGGCGGCTTCCTTTACCCGTTTTGAAAAACGTTATTATCATATTCGATGGTATGATACGGTGGCTGGTGAGCTCTTTCCAGATAGCTTCCGTAGTACCTTCCAAAGTAGCTGCTGCACTGTCCGCCTTGAAATCCAACTGTCCCCGTGAACTTTTCCCATTTTTCTTTTCTTGTGCCTGTCCAGATCTTTTTCTGATCTCAAGTCATCGAGGTTGAGCAACGACAGGGTCTCAGATGGCCGGCTGCTATCCTGGCATCTCTAGTCCTGACCTTTGGAGAATTTTTCTGGTGACGTTTGGATAGAACGTCTTAACGCGGTCAACAGGAACCAGCCGCCTTCATGGCCCGGGCGGATTACATCAGACAGGTGGTGCCCTTTCTTTGGTGCACATACTGCCGTTCCACGGATACGATCAATGCCGCCAGGCGGAGCGCCACCTCACTGAACAGGCACCCAGTCTGCTTGGCTCTAAATTGAGATAAGAACGTTGTCGAACACGCAGCTGTGAATAAGGAGCAAGAGAATTTGAGAGATTGATGTGCACAAAGGGACTGAGGAATAAGCAGTGATCACTAGACAATGTAGAAGTTGAGTGTAGACCGCTTGCAGAGCAGGTGTTTCTGAAAGCAGTTGGAAGAGACAAAGAGTTATGTCTGGGCTAGAAGATCGGCCGTTGGCAGGGAGACGAGTGGGCTGATCATCGTTTAGTATGACCAGGTCGCACTCCTCCGCCCATTCCTTCTTCTTCTTCTTATCGGCCACATAGAGCTTCTTCTTATAGATGTAAAAAGGCAGCCACATCGCACGGGTTCTTCCACATATCCATCAACTGTTAGAGGAAGTCGGCCTTGCAGGACATGAAAAATAAATGAAATGAATCATGCCCTGGGTTGCAGGCAGTCAGGACATTCTAGTCAGGGATCGACGAGTCGGGATCTTGCAGGGGACGTTGAAGGCCTTGAGGTATGGAGGAGTGTCCAAATCGTAGACCTGCCAGGATGACGCGTGTATTGCGTCTGGGGTAGGTCCGATCTCGCTGCCGTGCCATCGATCGGGGGAGGCACGTCACCAAGTATTGACGATTTAGGGGAGCACTGGAAAGGCGTGGTATTCTCTGACGAATCGGGTTGTGCTCCATTTGCAATGCATCTGACGCGATTGAGCTCCGACGTCGCCCAACGTTGACGATCCAAGCTGACAGATACTGCAGCATGAAGTGGCGAGCTGAATATGCTTCGGAAATGGGGACCAGATGACAGGTGTAATGGAAATTAGGTGTGTGGAATTCCTTATAATGCCAACATGGAACATGCTGCGTGACTGGAGTTGACACAATGCTGCTTTACAGGTAGTAGAGCAATAAAAACACTCTTGGATGTAGATGAGGTACAGGTGTGGATCTAGGGCATCCAGTGATCACGCTGTAGAGCAGTGTTTCTGTGCACGCTGAAGCTTGCTCCAAGAGGCTTCCGACAGGTGTGTCTTTGACCAAATTGGGGCTCCATATTCCAGCACCGGCTGCACCATAGCCCTGTAGGTGGTTCTCAAAAAGTTCCTTTTAGAGCTGCCCCATGAAGTGCCTTCCGCCAGCGAACGTGAGAATGTTATTACGATGTGTTGGCAGCAGCAGTTACTCGAACACGATGCGTTTTCATGAAAAGCTTGTAGTGACGGGTCCAGGAATACAACCGAGAAGTCGAGGGTGTTTTTGATAAGGGCAGCATATTTCCTTCCCAAAGAACCTTGGGATCTGCAAGCTTGTGTTCGGCAGTCGCTGTAGAGCACAAAAAGTAACGCTGGACTTGGTTAGTGAGACCTTTAAGCTGCTTCTGATTCCAGGAACTTAGCCAAACTGACGAGGTATTTATTCATCTCAGCCGTGGCTTCCGATCCTGATGACAGGGTCAGTACAAATAATAGTGATGTCATCCGCATATAGACATAAGTGGACGTTTGATGATGGCTTCGGCACATCAGATAGATACAAAGAAAACAGGCTGGGAGATAAACTCCTCCTTGTGGAACGCCTCCCTTCAGGGGCACAGACTTCGATAAGTGTCCATCAAATTTCACAATGAATGGAACGATTTTTGACAAAGTTATCTGTCCATCTTTCGCACCAGTCAGGAATAGTAGGAGTCCAGGATCGATTTGGACAGCAGTGGGATACTGACGTTATCGAATGTAGCGGTTAAGTCAACCGCCACGACTATACTTCTACCAGCTGGAGGTTTCATGTTGAAGCCAGTAATTCTATGTGGTTCTGTGATGGACGTAAGTGCCGTGATGGTAGAAGTGGGCGCTTCTTGAAGCCATGTTGATGCACGTTATGCACGTAATGCTTCTTGGAGGTGCGGGTTGATGAATTTCTCCGCTAACTTAGCAATAGGGGACAAAAGGGAGATGGGTCGATGCCGAAGTTGCTGTGATCTTCTGGTTTGCCAGGCTTGAGGATCGGAAGAACAATTGCTTGCTTCCATCTGGCGGGAATGACACTTCTGTGCTGAACGACGAGAAGACTAGGTCACAAGAAGTAATTCAAGGAACTCTTCCGGCAAGTGCTTGACGACTGGACGGCTGACACGCCGTCAGGTCCTTCGGCTCTCGAGCTCTTCATGCTGACTTGAATGAGGGAAGACATCTCAGGAGGCAGTTATGGCAGGTACGTCTTGTCGGCTGAGCTTCACTTATAGACCGGAGAGTGAGCCTGTTGGATCGATCACGGCGGGACGTCGCTGAAGCAAAGTGTTTTCCAAGTCGACATGCAGCATTAAAGCCGGACTCAAATTTCCCCGAAGGGAAACTCTCAAGCATGTTGCGCTCCGCTGCCGATTTCTTCGCCAGATAACCGCTTAAGAATGCTCCAGGTCTTCTTTTTGCATCAGTTGAGAATTCAATGATTCAGTGAATCTCCAATCCACCGCGTCCGCTTGTAATCATTAAGCCTTTTGGTAATCCCTCATCCGATAGTTGTTGAATACTGGGATCCGCAGGATCAGCCTCGGCCACACTTCTCGTCCCCGGCAATTCGAGATCGAAGCTCCAGAACATCCTTGGGAACGTGTTAGGATGAAACATTCTCTCCCACACGCCCTGTAGAGATATGGCGACTCTGGAGGCACTGCATATGCGCGTCAACGATGAATTTGTCCTTTTCGTAGAACGGAGCCGGTAAGCGGATAGCAGGCTACTCCGGCTGAGTAACACCTCCTTGAACTGGGTCCCAGTTAGCCTTACGATAGTTGGTATACAGTTTGCTACGAGAGCCAAAGAAAGGTGCAAGATGACTATTGAGAACAAATCCAATAGAAGCACATATGGGTACATGATCGCTGGTCATAGCTTCATAGCAGTAGACCAGTTACAGGAAACAGCAAGAGAAGATGATACAAAAGTGACATCCGGAGAGGACGGCCTGCCCGTGGAAGGAAGTAAGCGAGTGGGGGCGTCCTCGTTAATAGCAACAAGATCACAATCCTCAGCGAAAAGCTTCAAGTAGTTCACCTCTGTCAATATCAGGATCTAGAGAGGAGAACCAGGATGAAGTGGAGCATTAAAATCGCCAGCCATTACAACAGAGAAGATGAAGGAGGGGCAGAGTGTACAGAATGTAAAAACAGGAGTGGGGTCAAACGAATTAGGACATGAGGAGGGAAGAGGGGAATATAAATATTAACTTAATATCCATGGGGCAACTTTGCAATACAACATGAACACCGATACATTCTACAACATTATCTATTAGGAATAGGAATAAGGTGGGGAGGGTATGGTGGATTTTACAAATGTGGAAACGCCACCACCATGGGATGTGCGGGGAAGGTGGTACGACGTATAACCGGGGAGGCGGGGTGAGGGAGGATGCGTTGGGCTATAGTTTTGTCTCCTGGAAGGAGGGGATGACATCTGGATGAAAGCGTTCAATGTACAATGTGAGTTCAGCAAGTTTGGCACGCCCAGGCCATTGATGTTAAGATTGAAAAATGTCTAGACTATGAGTAGGAACACTAGGGGGACAGTTAGAGCAAGATATACAACAGTAAGCTTCGGAGTGTGTAGTCATTATAGCTGAGTTACAACCCCGGAACATTTGAGATGCTGTACCCAGCCGAGGCTACCACCGCACTGAACGCTTGAGATGTTGAGCCAGATAACTCCAGTGAAGAGCCAGGGATAACGTGGAGTCTTGCTTCTCGGTCCCGGATTCCACTTCAATGCCAGCTCGGCCAACAACAGAAGTACGGAAGGAGTGCAGCAGCCAGCCATTTGCACTCCCATACAGAAAAAACTCCTCGTGGAGTTGTTGATGTCCGTTTGATGAGTCTCCTTGATCTTGGTAGTCGACTCCACAGATCCACCACGCGTAGGTTGAGCATCTCGGATCCCCGCCCATTTCTCGACGTCACTTCCTCTAGCATCAGAGCCAAGAGACGAGCAAAATGTATGAGCATTAAAATCGCCCGCAAATATAGACGAAGATGAGAGGGAGCAGTCGTAAAGCTGCCTAAGGAGTGGGATAGGATCATATGACAGGTTTAAAGGGCGGTAATTCCGCGACAGGTGGTCGCTGTCGCTGTGCACACCGTGGGTCGCATAAGTATACCATTGCCCTAAAACATGAGCCGTGATGAATGCTTAGTCAGCATGCATGCGTGGCGATGATGCGCGCCGTCGCTTTTCCGCGCTCCACAACGCTCCCCAACGCTGTCGGGCCCCGCACACGCATAAAGACATGGGCAAACACCTTTTGCCTGGTGTGGATTCGATTGGTTACGTGTGTCCGGGTGAGCAATCACTTGACTCGGCCCGTTGGCTGTTCATTTACCACGTTTTCTGATGGTCGTGGTGGGAATAAAAGGCGCGAGGGCATCAGTTTTGGAGTAGGCACAGGCTTAATGCTTAGGGGTAAATTTGAGACCTGCTGCTTCTTTACCGAAGCGGGCGTTAGCGAGCGAGAGCGGCTAGCAATTCGCATGCCCGCGATGACCTCCGATTTTGCGTAGTCGCGTGCTCTCGCAAGGAGTGGACGCTGCATAACAGTGAAGCGAAACGAGAGTACTTCGGCACGCCTACCGGGTTGACGGGGCATATTTGAGTCTAAGTGACGGCGAGACTAGCTAACAGAGCAGGAAGTCAGCGGAGATAATTTATCTATCGCTTTCCCCTCGAATCTGGTTTGGCGACCATGATTCGGTCAACTCCCGTTCAGAATTTTAGAATGGTGAAATTACCATTTTTAGACAGTTTCCGAGAGGTGCGGAGGTCGCCAATGCGTGGAGAAGGCTTCATTCAGCGTGAGACGCGCCTACATGTTGGCGTCAAGGTTGTTCAAAACTTTTTAAGACATTGCTCAAACTTGCGCAGCACTTTTCTCCTATGAAGCACAAATCTGTTTCACATTCGATTGGAACATTAATTTTTTAATAGTGTTTTGTGATCAGTCCAGAAATTACGCTGCTTACGTCCTTGCCGAGCAGGGTTAGGGAAGCCAAATGTAGTGCTGAAGTGGGAGAACTCAGACATTTGTGGGGAAGTTCCCGAGGACAATAGAACTGATTTGGCAGTTATCACTCGTTCGAGGGGAGAGGGGCGAGACGTCCCCTTCCAGAGGGACGTCTCGCCCCTCTCCCCTCGAACTATACACAACGAATGAAGTCTAAAACAGTTGATTGCGGAGGGAGAACTAGCTCCGCCAACGCGTAGCTAGATGCCTCACACGGAAACCAGAGATGCCCAGGGCTTCGGAGGCATCTAGTCTAATTTTGACACGAGAATTTACGTAAATTACGGAAAGTTTAGCCTCAGTTGGTGGAATTTTAGCTACAGCGCCAGCATATTCTACGTAAATTCTCGCTACAGCACCCGCATATTCTACGCTTATTCCTGTTGCAGCACTCGGTAGGTCGACCCACCTAGTCTTGATCCGTACTAGAAAGACAATTCCTGCTGCGATCGAGCGCATCGCCGTTTCCTCCCCACGGCCTGCAGCATACCAGTGACCAAAATTATCCCTAGCAAGGTCTTCCAGAGAGCGACACGGGGTCACCCTCCACAACCACCCACAGAGTGTCAAGTTGTCCGTGGATTGACTGGGCTAACACTGTTCAAGAGGCATCCCTGCGTTCCGCGTAGCCAGTGCGGGTTTGAGATTGCATTTCAACACAGGCTGTCACTAAATCCGTAGATTCTCGCTACAAAATAATAGCGAGAATATACGGGTTCAGCGTCAGAGAGAGCAATGGTTTGAATTCAGCCTTCGTTTTTACGTAGAATACGCGCAGAATTTGCACCCTTGTAGCCTCGACACAAGAATATGCGGGTTTTAGCTATCGTAGCTAAAACCCGTAAATTCTCGCTACAATGGGGCGGCGTTTCAGGCCGCGCCCTCGGAGGCATCTAGCTACGCGTTGGCAGAGAGGGAAGTTAGCTTCACGGTTGTTCCCTTGGCCTCCCCTCGAGCACGATAAACGCGAAAATAAAACCGCAATACGGTGTTGCGAACTGGCCAGCCTCGAGGTGGTCTTGCACTTCGTAAGTTGAGGGGGCAGATCTGGGACTCGAGGATTGTGTAAGGTATCTCTGTCCGAATTTCAGGGGAGATAACAAGCTTCTCTGTAACCTACGTCAGAGGTGAATATTTTTGGCCCTATGCCAGTTTTCCAATAACAGGAAACTGTTGAAATCAGCAAGTTTTCGCAAGCTGATTTTTGATCAATGAAGGAACAATGGGTGTTGGGTTGCGACCGCATCGTGGAGACCGGCAGATCTGCTGGCCGCAGGTCCCCTCCGCTTCCCCTCGATATGGGGGAAGTTCCTCAGTTGTTCCGAGGGGAGTTCCGTCATCGTTCTCGGGAAAATCTCCGCGAATGGCTGTGAACGGTTTTTGTCGGAAGGTGGGCTATACGATGTGCTAATTAGGACGGTCTTTTGAGACCTGCGACGTTTCGAAAAACGTCTTACTGGGAGTTGCGAAGGATGAATAAACTAGAAGAATGAGAATTTGTTGGGTTTTCTCAGTCAACCATTTGGTAGGTCAAGAACGGTTAAAAACGGATTAAAACTAGCTGTAACTTCTCAACCAAAACGGACAAACAGGGTACGGCCCGAGGTATGGACGAGGCCGATTGCTTTGACGATTTTCTCGCCCCTCCCCTCCCCCAGAAGCGTTACTTGGTCAAATATTTTTGGCGATTTTCTCAGATCCACTCCCGGGAGTTTAACTTATTTTTTGTTGTAAAATGCATACTTAACCTTAGGAAAACCCTATTATCATTTTGACCTTTACTCTAACTTGGTTACCACACGATTTCGTGTAAATTTGGCGGCATAATCGAATTCTCCATAAAAAAACACTTCTACCCTCATTCAGAATGGTTCACTTGGCCTCCCGGTGAAGCTCAGACCCCCCCCCACACTCCACCCTTGCGCAGTTCAGATCCCCCGGTGTGGATATCCACACCGCCTGTCCGATCGAATGACTAGAGTAGAGCAACGAGCCGCGATTTCGAAAACGACTCATACCTGTATCTCGCGCATGAGCTCAAATCAAGCCGCCAAAATTGTGTAAAGGTTAATTTCATCATAAATAAAAGCGTTTTGAACAGTTATTTGTACTTTGTCCGCAGGGTACGGCGCGCGGGTCGATTACTGGTCGAGAGATAGCCGCGGCGTAGCGATTTATCCAGGGTCAAGGGCAAAGTTACGTACTCTGAAATTGAGCGACTTCACCATCAATTTTCCTTAAAAATCCGAAATTTTTGGCGTGATCCCACTCTCCCAGAGGCGTGTGATTTCTGGGCACTTTATATCTGATTTACATGAGAACTGCGTTGCAGCGCCAAATTCGTTCAGTAGTCGAGCCTGTGCCTCTAAAACATGAGCGATCCTACGATCGCTCTTTCTGCGCCCAAAATATCAGGAGAATTTTTGAATATCTTCATAAATTTTCATTTTTGGCCCGAAATTTCATGATTCTAATCCATCACTTTTAGGACAAAATTTTCTGCGATCCCCTCCCCACCGTTGCGGTATCCCGCAACCCTGCTTGACCCTGGATCTATCGTGATATCACTTAATCGGTGCTCATGACTATCATTACCTCCTCGCTTGCGTGCGTGCCACGTGTGTTCGTCGCAGCGATCCAGGGCTGTGCGGAAATCTTTTTCAAGATTTTCGGAAACGGAAGAAAAATGGCTAAAAATAGCCGGAAACGGAAACGGAAGTGAACTAAAAATCATAGTATAATTAAATGAGGGGTTTCGTAGCTGCTCGTGGCATGCAGATGTACTTCTATAGCTTGTGATCTCAATCTATTTGCTCGAGCACCATTGGGGCTACGCTCTAAAACTCCAAGCGAGCCGAGGACAAATAGATTTGAAGCATGAAAGGAAGACGTGATGCTGCTGCAGGTTTTCCTAATGTGCTTCAAATAAGTCTGCTCAAGCTACTCCTCTTATAGCGTGCTGCTGATCTCTCTGATGTCGAGTTCTTCCCTTCGACTGATTTTTCCAGTGCGATCGATGTTCTACGACGGCTGCGGGTACATATGGCACCTACTGTTGTTGAGAAAGCAGTTGTCCGTCTGAGGCCGATCTCAGAAGGTGATCTCAAGTACTCAACTTTCTAGATATCAGTTTTGGACGCTGAGAGGATCGTCCCCACTGCGCATCACGAGGATATATTTTTTGTAGTGGACCGAGGTGAGGATGATGCCTTTGTTGCGTACCTTGGCAAGGTTGGTGTTTTTGCTGTGGGCCATTACAAGGATGGCATATAGCTCCGGTAGAAAGAGGTGGAGGCTCAAAGACTTTCTCCATTTGCATAATGTGCTGATGGTACCAGCGCATGCTGCTGGTAATGACGGGTCGCACTCGGAGGCCGACATCGAGTTAAACTCCTCGGCGGCAGCAACAGGTGCTGCTAGCTGCAGCGCAAGCTGTCGATGAGAAGTGGTCAAAACCCAACCTGCGTTAGCAGCACGTGCTGCTGAAAATGAGGAGTTGTGTGCTATGGCGTGCAAATTCTATTGCGCTGAAGTGAAACGTATGCGTGAGTAGCTAGAGAAACAAAGAGGAAATGTTTCTGTCTCTCTGATCCCTCAATCGGAGGACTCGATTGAAAGTTTGGTACTGATGATTTAAAGAGTAATGATCAGCCAATAGTTCAGCGGTTCGAAAGAGATAACACCACTCACTCACTCGTGCATCAGTACCCTAAGTATGTCTTCTGTAGCCGCCAAGGTCAAGCCCAAGTTCAGATAGTCCTGTGCGTTGGTGGGGGGATCGTATACTGTGTGACGGTTGGAAGGAGCGGGACGCCAATTCAAGCGATCAGGATTAGACTCGCGCTGTGATGATCGCAGAGGGACCGCGCCTTGTGCGCCGGGGAGGTGTGACCATTCACCTAGTGGCACTAATTTCTCCCGATTCCGGGCCAGAAAACCCGGAAACGAAACGGAACAGCCCGAAAAATACCGGAAATGCGGAATCGGAACACTTCCGCACAGCCCTGCTGCGATCTCTCAACCAGTGATCGTTCTTCTTCTTTGCAGCCGCAGGAAGGTTTTCGTCAGAGGTTCAAGAAACGGGCGACTGAAACCGGATTCGTCCACAAATCCATTGTTGTCAAGGTGGTAGGCCTCTTTAAGCAATCGAATATCATGGGGCGCCAATCTGTTGACTAACATACCTGCGAGCCCCTTATCGAACTTCCATTCATGGTTTCATTGAATCTTTTTCTCAATTCTTCGGGCACATATTCTTTGGGGGGGGGACATGGTGAGAAGACTCGAAAATGTTCTACCAGATCGTTTCAGATTATGTGTTTTGAGGGCTGCTAGTTGCACAAAACAGCCGACTAGAGAATCAGAAATGCAGGCATGGTGGCCACTCAGGGATAAGCTACTCCCTATTCCTCGTAGTTTTTCGTCTTTTTCGACCTCCCGTGTGGTACGTTGGGAAAACCCAACTAACATTTTCGTTACTTTATTCATCCTTCACATTTCCCAGTGGAACGTTTTCCGAAATGTCGCGGGTCCTCAGATATTTGTGGGGAAGTTCCCGAGGAAGATAGACCTGATTTGGTCGTTATCACTCGGTCGAGGGGAGAGAAACGAGACGTCCCCTCGGAGGGGGACGTCTCGCCCCTCTCCCCTCGAATTATACACAACGATGAGGCGTTCGAAACAGTAGACTCGGGAGAGAACAAGGGAAGTTCGCTTCACGGTTGTTCCCATAGCCTCCCCCCGAGCATGATGAACGAGAAAACAAAACCGCAGTGTATACGATGATGCAAACGGGCGAGTCGCAAGGTGGTCTCACACGTTGCAAGTTGAGGAAGCAGACCTGCCGCTCAAGGACGGTGTAAGGTATCTTTGTCCAGATCACCAGGGGAGATAACAAGCTTCTCTAGAACCTCTCGTCTAGGGTGAATATTTTCGCCCTTATTCCCGCTTTTCAAGAACAGAAAACTGTTGAAAACGACGAGTTTCGGCAAGCTAACTTTTGATAAATCAATGACCAATGAGTATTGGGTTGCGACAGATTGGGGAAGACTGGCGATCGGGAGAACAAGGGAAGACCTGCTAGCCGGAGGTCACCTCCGTCTCCCCTCGATTCCGGAGAAGTTCCCCAGTTGTTTTGAGGAAAGTTCTGCTGTCGTTCTCGGGAACTTCCCCACGAATTTCTGAGTCTCGAAAGACCGTCCCTAGTAAGTACAAGTTCAAAGCCCATTCCTAGATTGGTGGCGATTCTGAAATAATTTCACTCTGCCAACGCGTAGCTACTCAGGCAAACTGGGGATCGGAACCCCGTCCGACGGCCGTCGGAGCGGTCGAGGACGTCGGCTCCGACAGCCAAAGTGGGCGGAGTCGTTTCCCCTGCTGCTGCCTTCAATGCCCCCGCAGCCGCGTTCGGTGCCCCTGCTCCGCCACTTTTAAGACGCCCCTGCTGCTGCCTTTGGTGCCCCTGCTCCAGCCCTTTCAAAGCCCCCCTGCAGCCGTGTTCGGTGCCTCTGCTCCAGCCCTTTAAGGTGCCCCTGCAGCTGTGTTCCGATGCCCCTGCTCGGGACACCAAGGTGCCCCTACTCCAACCCTTTCAAAAACGTCCCTGCTACCGCTCTCGGTGCCCATTGCTCCAGGGCTTTCAAGATGCCTCTGTTGCTTCCGACATGGCCCTTCTCCGGGCTCTTTCAGCAACACGTCTGTTTTCAAAGTCCCTAATCATGTGAGGAAAACCCTACATTGTAATAAAAACGAAAGAAGTTTCAAATAAAATTTTATTTATCTTTTTCAAAGCGCAAGCACCAACGTCGACACGAAAACTAATTGTAGCATCATTCATTCAAGGTGACTCGTAACTCATTCATAGCGAATGTAGCGTGTTTCGGCATTACAATCTTCTCCTCATTGTATCTTCGACCTTGCACATTCCGTTGAGGAACCTGCGCATCTGAAATAATGCAAAAATATTCGATTGCCATGTAGCACTTAATAGAATCTTCTCGCGCTCAAAATGGGGAAATTGTCGGGAAGAGTTGACTGTTTCCGTATTTTCCAAAGAAATATACGACAGTTTATTTACATGATGATGTTCTCCTCGTCGCTTAATTAGAAAATTCCAGAACTAGTTTCGACAGTGGGAGGGAGTCAAAGGATAATTTCACACCCATTCGAGATTTTCTCTCAGCTGAGACCACCGATCCTCAGAAAAAAATTAGAGAACACTCTACATATAATTTACAGATCACGCATAGAAACCGCAGGTCCAGAACCTATGGCGAAAAAATGGAGACTGGCTCCTTAGCCTCTCAATCAAATCGGATTAAGAGCCGAAATTCTATTTCCTACTGCAGCTTGGTTGTTGTTAAATTGTGTGATAGAAGTGCGATTGTAAAACTTAGGGCACAAACTGAGCTGCATGCGTAGAGTTGAGCTCAATGTCACACTTGCATTAGGCATCTTTCGTAGTCATCACCGCAAGCGCAACACGCGCGCGACGGGCGGGGGACTATAAAACTGCATGCGCGGGCTGCGCGTGCGGCCACTATTCAGCCCCGCCATAGCGGCACCGCTGTAGCCGTGACGGTTTCAACGTTTTGAATCAATACTAGCGTCTCAAGTTTAGGTCCTCAACGCGGCATCGGCGTGGATCTCAGAGAACTTTGCGTTCCTCATTGGAGGTTGGCGCAAGCTCGGTGCTTATATGTTATAGCATAGGGCACCGGTTTGCCTGTCAGCAATGTTCTCAAATTATTCCGGATCCGCTGCCACCGACGTAAATAATTTTAGGCCTATCCTAAGCCACAGTTTACGGAAATAGGCAAGCCTGGAATCTTACTGTGTGTATGTCGCCTGGCAGTGCAGCCAGAGATTTCATGTTTTCCTTGCATCCCACCCAGTGGAAAAAAGTTTCATAGTACACTGCTCATCCCGCTGCTTGCAGACAGGACTGTGGAAGATGCCTTAAATATACGCTTTAAATGATATCGATTCTGCTGGCACAACTCGAAGATTCGGAGCTGGAAGTATAGCAAATTCACAGAAAAATCAGAAGCAAACTGAATGAAAAAATAAATGACGGATTGTTTTTATGGAATAAAAGTGGATGAGTTTTTACCACGACATGCCAGGGATAAAACGGGGAGAGGGACAAAACGCTTGAGCTAGCGAAGCCAGTACTGCTACAGCTTATATTGGAAGGATTTACTTTGTGGGAAACTTCAAAACTTGCCTAAAGTGACCGTATTCAAACGATCAGTCTGGACGAGTTTGTTTTTTTTTTTGGGAGGATTGGCTGAAGCTCAGGGCTGAGTCACCAAAATTTTTGATTTGATATTGCTCAAATTCAGTAGTGTTTGACTCGTTCATGACGCTTCAAAAGTATATTTGTAGAGTCGAACACGAATGTTATAGTCAGTATACTGTCCACTTATCTAGCCGACATTCTTGAAGACATGGGGCTTGAGGAGAATTTAAATAATGCTTTGACGGTGCTTCCAGATAGATTGTGGAATTTGACGAAGGAATATTCACTTTCATTAACCAGTACGAACTGCTTGCCTGCACTGACTCCAAAATTTCGAAAAATGCGAAAGTCGCCCCCATTGGAGAGATTTCGCGAACCCGTTTTGGTGCTATGAACTAGTAGTTATGGGCTCCAGCGTTCCATACACTTGATGAGTATGGTATAAAGAAGAGAACGAGAGGCATTCAAACTTTTTCGCGCCCGTCTTCCTCTAAATTTTGAGGTCAAATTTGAACCGGGTCGAGCATTTCGTGAAGTTGAACCTGTTAGATAGAGGACGAGTTATGTTTTCGAATGGTATACCACACCTGGTGGAAGGATCACAGACGGACAAAGGACACTTTACTGACTATTATTGGGTGCAGAACTTTCCAGCCAAAGACATACTGAGTGGAAAATCGAGAGGATTGTTGAGTGCGCAAAATTTAGTCAGAAATATGGGAGAAACTTTTCACCGTTGTGAATGATGATGGAGACGCTTCTGATCCACACCAGTTTCAACGGCAATTGTTCCTTGAATGCGGAATTTCCGTCAGCAAAAATTGCGCTCTTCCAGGACGACAAGAATTCCTGAAAACAAAACCGTTTCTGAGGTTGCATAAGTTTTGAATACCTTTCACAACCGACTATGAAGGGTATCTCGACCCCACTCTGATTTCATTCTAGTGCAAATTCGGCTCAAATGCAGCGTTCGCGATCAAAATTATCGTTGAGCTCTACAGTGAATTGGAAGACGAAAAGGAATTTCGGATCTTGTTGTTAGTGTCGCGAGAACGGCAGAAAACGAGCCAGGAATGGTCAAAATAAGATTGCAAACAGGTTTTTATATCTTCGAAACGCCTTAAAGCCCTTTTTTGCCCGCTCGACGTGAACAAATGAAAACTTGAGATTGTACTCTGCCAACGCGTAGCTTCGCGCTTAACCTTCAACAGTGAACGCAAAGTCTCTTCCCCGATCCACGCCGATGTTAGATGCCTCCGAGGGCGCGGGCCTGAAACGCCGCCCCATTCCATGTAGCGGTAAACTACGGGTTTTGGCTACGATAGCTAAAACCCGCATATTCTGTGTCGAGGCTACAAGGGTGCAAATTCTGCGCGTATTCTACGTAAAAACGAAGGCTAAATTCGAAACTTTGATCTCTGACGCTAAACCCGCATATTTTCGCTGTAATTTTGTAGCAAAAAATCTAAGGATTTAGCGACAGCCTGTGTTGAAATGCAATCTCAAACCCGCGTTGGCTACGCGAACGTTCGAACAGTGTTGGCCCAGTCAACCCACGGATAACTTGACACTCTGTGGGTGGTCGTGGAGGGTGACCCCGTGTCGCTCTCTGGAAGACCTTGCTAGGGATAATTTTGGCCGCTGGGATGCTGCAGGCCGTGGGGAAGAAACGGCGATGCGCTCGATCGCAGCGGGGATCGCCTTTCTAGTACGGATCAAGACTGGGTGGGTCGATCGACCGAGTGCTGCAACGAGAATAAGCGTAGAATATGCGGGTGCTGTAGCGAGAATTTACGTAGAATATGCGGGCGCTGTAGCTAAAATTTCACCAACTGAGGCTAAACTTTCCGTAACTTACGTAAATTCTCGTGTCAAAATCAGACTAGATGCCTCCGAAACCCTGGGCATCTCTGGTTTCCGTGTGAGGCATCTAGCTACGCGTTGGCGGAATGATTAGTACGGCGCAGAAGACCTCATTCAATTTATCTTCCATTTCCCCGCTTTATTCGCAGAGGTTGGGCATCGCTATCGCATAGAGACGGTGCGGTTCTGAATGAATTTCTTCATTTTCGCGAGTCGGTTTTTTTTTTCCGAAAAAACAACCGCTTCGCATCTACGATAGTGATAATGCACGACTGCGAGTAGCTCTCGGAAAGGAATGTTATGTATGTGATTCGTACTGTGTTTTTGACATTTTTAATGTTTTTTGGTTTTGGATTTTGCGTTGACTTTGAAAGATTAAATTGGAAATGAATTTTTGTTGGACTTTGTGTTGATTAACGCTTTGATACTGTTGCGATTCGTGCTAGTAAGGTAAGAAGCGTGCCAAGTCTATTTAGCAGTTTTAGCAGAGCACACACGTACCGATCAAGGAAGCTAGCTGAAGGGGTAAGCAGTATGGCAAGCATTTTGAAGCCGTTTCCTAAGAAAGGCCTCGCACGAGTCCAATCGCTAAATCCCTGCAAAACTCAACTTAGGTCCCTCCCAATAGCAAACTTAGAGGGACCAGCCGCAGCCAACCAGGTCCCTGCAAAAGTTCAACCTTGGTCCCTCCCAATAGCAAACTAATGAGGGACCAACCACGGCCAACCAAGTCCTGCAAAACTCAACCCTGTCCCTCCCAATAGCAAACTTAGGAGGACCAACTCTCACACCCACTTTAGGGGATCGTCCCCAGGCCGTCGGTGGGGATGGAATGAGTTTAGGTTGGGGATCGTCCCAGCAGTTCATCAGAGTTGGTCGTAAAATATACCAAATCGAGCATTTTCTTCAGTAAAGGTGCGAGAAAGACATTTCGTCCACTAGATTTGTCATCCCACAATTTTATCGAACGAGAAATCCGATTTAACCCAGGGGTGTCCTATCTTTTTGATACGCGATTCAAAACATAAATTCATTCTAGAAAAGTTCACAAACATTCGATCTAACCGAAAAGAGGTATACGGGGATTATTTTGCACCTTCATCACAGTAGTGTTGACAGAAAAGATCTATCTTGCTCAACAAACACGAGACTGACAAATTCAGGGGGTGTCCTATCTTTATGATACGCAGTGTGTGCGTCAAATATTGAAGCCAATCGAATAACAAACATATCATGGCAACAACAGCTCGACACTCACATCGACCGCGTGGGCAGACAGTCTCATTTGGATGGACTTTACCTATCAGGAAATCTTCGGGGTGGTCAGAAAAACACTCCGGATTCAACTCGAACCACATATTGAGCTGGGTTCATTTAGGGAGCGAAACACGAATCTGGGGTAAGCTTGTTGTTATTCTGTGGGTTACGGTGGGCATATTATTTTTAGCAGGCGTGATCAACCTGGATAAAAATTCGACAAATGAAATTCATGTTTTACGTCATGGATAACTCGCGCCTATTAATTTTCAGTCATTTCACAAATCTGAGATTTCGACCAAACTGCCGTATACCCACAGTAGCATATGGTCAAAGAAAAATCTATGAAGGAACTACAGATTTGTGTGAGGCAGTCCAAATCGTCCTTGTTGGAATGACCTTCTCGTCGTAGCTTCATGGAAAAGCGATAAGTTGCGTTTGGACAGCGAAATTTCCCCACAGAGGGATGATTAGAACAAACCAACCCCCTTTTGAAAAAAATCGACTATTAGAACCCCGGATTTGTAATCAGCACGCTAGACGCCTTCTTCATAAAAGATTTGAGTCAAAGCCAGACCATTTTTCAAACACAGTAAAAAATGCCTTTCGGGTACCCTTCTTCCCTTAGCAGAGCTATGAAAACTTTCTTTCCTGGAAATCACGAAGATATGTGTGAAGTTTTCAAAATTTAGATAGTTGACTCACAGGACTATATCTATATCATTCAGAACATTGTTTTCTAAAACACCGGGGCTGGTGTGAGACACGTCCTATCTAGATCGGTTAGAGATGTGGTATACACAAATGGCAGGTTCCGCAACCTAAATGGCATGGTGCCCACCGTAATAAAAACTAAATTTTCGACAACTGGACCCAAATTCGTGTTAAGCCCCCTAGTTAGGCCCTCAAAAGAAGTTTTGAGTGGAACCCGAAACAAATTCTAAACACCCCTAAAGTTCTACTATAGAGTCCCGAGCAGGGTTCGGCGTGAGGTGTGACGTATCACAGGGGGGGGGTCGGACCCCTCGACAACCGGTGGGATGGGGGGTCGGACCTTTGGTTAACCATGAACCAAGATGGACTTCCATCAGGGCGGGGGGGGTTAGAGCCTTACCGTTAGTATAAAAAATGACGGCAAAATGAGATCACAGTGAGAGGTCAAAATAAAATAGGAGATCAAAGTGAGAGGGCCAAATGAGACAGCAGATCAAAAAAGAAACTGAATAAGTGAAAACAACTGCGAAAAAAAAAACACTTGAGGCAAGATATAGAAATGGAGATGTAAAAACAAGGCAGCAACACACAAGAAGAGCTTACAATTCACTGGTGATAAAGCATGCAAAACACTGGAACGACAGTAGCAGCCATCGTTAATGACTCTGACATGGAGGAGTCCTGGCCAGGTAAAGCCTAGTTTTGACTGCAGGTGGTCGCTGCGGCCATGCAGAGGGGGCAACTGTTCCCGCGCTTTTCATCGCGCGCAATGGAAAGCCGCTCCAGGTGTGATGGCTTCGTGGCAAACGTCCTACATCGCTGGGTCGCGGACCATGAAATCTTATGTTTTACTGCATCGCTGCTTCGCGAAGAGCGATTCTCAGTGGTCGCTGGCCATCGCTCACCGCGGCCAAAATGGCAGGCGATGGAGCGATTGCCCGCGAGAATTGACACGTTCGTCTAGTGAACATTGACCCTTTCACGACCAAGATCAGTGTTTTCGAGTCGAAACGCGTTATTGATGAATACTAGCCATTAATTTCACTCATTTATTGAATTTCTTCTATCATCAAGTGGGACCCTATGCACTATGAACAGAATCGCTGCCGCTGCTACATCGCTGCAGCAGCAGGGGGACGTGCAAAATCGCTGCGATGAAAACAGCGGCGATGCAGTCAAACTAGGGCTTAAAGTGTGTCACAAAGCGCTCCTGGATATGTCAGCAGCAGTGGTGTTGGAGTATCTGCTGTCATCGAGGTCATTACAAACGGACCGTCTGTCTTGTCAACGAAAGCCAGATGCACACAGATGTTCTGGAATTTCGTAATCTAAGATGCATTGTTAGGCGACATAGGATTCACAGGTTCGATCCCGCTAAAGGTAAAAAATTTCGCAATTTCCCTGATAAATAATGGATTGATGACTGTTTGAGAGAGGAGCATTGTTCACTGTTATATCTCTTGCAATTTACTCCACGAAATGGACTCGTGTCCAAGATGCGATATCGCCTGGAAGCATAGGATTTTTATGCCCTGAGGGCACATAGGTGCGGTTGCGGGCGCGAACTCAAATTTCGAATACGAAATGTCCGCATGTAAAAACGAACTCAAATTTCATGGATGCAGCTTCAATACCAAAACAGCACTACATAGGGAGGGCGGAGCCTGTTTTCATGCCCTGAGGGTTGACACATATTGACTCTGTTTCAGTCAAGTGAACTCCTGTTTTCCATTATCACAGCGCGGGCAGCGAATGGCTTTTTCAGTCGGAACCTCCTTATCACAAGTTATACCTCACCGAGGCTCACCGAGAATACCGCTCACTTTGCTGGTGATAATCAAAGACGACAGGTCACTACGGATGAACCAGAGCTCCGGTGCGGTTTCCGGGCATGAAAGCCACGTATT
Organism: Aplectana chamaeleonis; assembly: GCA_029168955.1. Taxonomy (NCBI): domain Eukaryota; kingdom Metazoa; phylum Nematoda; class Chromadorea; order Rhabditida; family Cosmocercidae; genus Aplectana; species Aplectana chamaeleonis. The sequence continues at coordinate 20,409 of JAPDOI010002075.1, read as the reverse complement.
GGCTTTCCGGATTTGAAAACACACCCAAAATTTCATGGATGCAGCGGCTCTTAGCCGAACAGCGCGCTACTACAATCCGCAGAAGGGTCCATGAATGCAGTGAAATAATTACAAGTATTCAACGAATTTGAATTATGGGTTTCGCGTTGTTACAACGTCAGAAAACGCATAGTCACGGACCCAAATGATTGATTTCACTCTTTTAACCGGTCAAAACGGTCTTTGAAGACCCATTTTTAGGGTGTGACACAATCGGTGTATCGTATATCAAAAATCTAACTTTTCAAAGACCATTTCCAAGACCATTTAACCGGAACAGTTAAAGAGATGAAATTTGATTACTTGGGTCTGTGACACAGGTTTTCCGCACGTTGTAGCATTGCGAAATTCTGGACCAAATTCTCGTAAATACTCTGTAATTATTTCACCGCCCTCGATTTTTTTTCATGGACCTTCCTAACATGCGCTGTTCGCTTTTAAACTGTGGCAATGACAATTTTTAGTGCATTTCACATCTGAACAGCCAATTACTAAATGTAATTTCTCATGCCCAATCAAACACTGCACCTAGCATTGCCCCCAGGGCACTAAGGAATGTTCAGCCATTGAACAAACATTTGGTGTCATTGTCGTCACTTTTGAGTTGTTTCTTGTCTGCTTTCGTGGAAAACATTTGTTTTATTGCATTTGTTATTGAGATTAATTGATAAAATCCCGATGCATCAATGTAGTCTTGATCTAAAAATTCGTTCACTATAAAAATTGCGTAAGTGAGGATCTCCGGTCGTCGCCATCACTTTCCCCCAAGGGGGGGAGGGAGGGACTGAGCAAAATCTCTTGACTTGGGTGGGTGGGTCGGACTAATGTTGGGTTGTATCACACCTCGCGCCGTAGCTTGGTCCCGAGAGATACTAACAATATGTTTGTGATTTCTGGATACGCTTAATGCCCAAGACAGAGCTGATTTTTTGAGGCAGTTGTGTTCCCAATTGGTCCTGTTGCACAGTAACATCTAAGGAAGTCGCTTTTTCGCCATCAGAAAAGAAAGCTGAACCAAAAGGAAAATCACATTTCGTTTTAGGTCAAACGATAAAAAGGAAGCGACAAAGGGAGCCTCATCAGCGAGTACGGTGACGGACAGCGGACCGAGCTTCACTTATCGTAAGCTAGACATGATTATGTGAGGGAGGCTAATGCGAATTTGGAAACTGACGGAATAAAAATGCTGACAATTCTGGTGAAGGAATTGCCGCGTTTGTGGGGGGGGATAGCGCCGCTTCAGCTCCTAATACAGGCACATAAGCACCACTAGAGCCGATCCCGGCGCTTTACAAAAATAGAACCAACTGCGAGTAGCTCAAATAAAATCAATTACGAGTTAAAAAATACAACTGGGGGCTTCAGAACAAAATACGCATCTACTGTTGTTACGTCCTCTCTTTGATAGGGACAGAGGTAAACCCCGTTACTGCACTCAAGTAAATACGGACTGTACCTCGAACTTAGCTACTTGAAGCGGCGACAATCTTGTGTTACCACACAGGACAGTGCATTGTAGACGACGCGGGGTCGCTCATGCATCCTCGCAAAGCCGGCGTGCTTCTAACCCGGAGCCGTTGCGGTACTATCGCAACGATGTTCCGGCGTTGTCGGTGCTAGGGACACTGCAACAGCATAGTCTCGACACAGTGCGGATCCGCCCTGGTAGTACCGCGGAGGTATCGCGGTTCTTTCCCGGAACTGTCGCTGCAGGTTTTCAAATGGAGTTCGACAACCGACATGAATTGAAAGCTGACTTTTCAATAGCGAAATTTTCTCAGACTCATCTTTGAAACTGCTAAAACCTCTCCAAAATTAGAAAAAGATTATCGGAGTCATTTTTGGGGTAATGAAAACGTCCACTAGACCTACATATTTGTGGTTCTATTGTATACTAAGGAACATGATCTAAAGATGACTACCATGATGACTACCATCACCAAACAGTATCCCGAATTACATCCCTGTTTGCAACAATATCATGAATTCCGTAATCAGTAGAATATGTGTGTATCGAATTAACGATGAAATCAGATCAAACAACAAATGATGAAGAGTTCAGCTATCTCAAATGCGTGTCCGTAACATTTCTGCAGATTTTTAAAGACGACAACAACCGGAGAGGCTGACACCATTTGGATAAAGTGAGTTCTCTTAAACAGAGCGGAGAGAAAAAGCTGTAGATTATTTGAAAACCTTTGGAGATGAACTCTTTCTAAAAAGGAAGCTGGAGTGAACTGAATGAAGAGATTACTGAACCGGTTTTAGACACAAAAGGAACAAGACGGGTCTCTGCGGTCAGTGTGAATGCTCATTGTGGGAAGAATGCTTGGAGGAGAAGCTCTTTCTAATTGCATCAGCAAGTGGAAGGGCAGGAGCAGCAATGCTTTACCTCGACAAACACTATATACTTGTATGTGCAAATAGGTTTTCTCTAATACCATCGTCTTCCGGAATGCGTGTGTTCGGAGGGTTTTGTTCGTCTGAAAACAGGGGCATTCAAGCACCTTATAAGTAACAGTTGCAAGAATTAATTAGAAAAATTCTAGCCGAGAATGGGTCATAAATAGCACTATACGACCACAAGATTTGGATGTGCTGTGCCCTATCCCGACGGCTGGTGAGTATATCTTCGAAAAAGTCGGCTGAAGACTCGCAACATAAGTGCAAGTTTCGTAAAGCATTAACAGCCGATCTGCAGATACATATCTCAGGTTGACAGTCCTCTCTGAACAAAAGATCTTTAGAAAAAAAATTATATGCCTGCACAAATTTACCGCCCACTCCCTGAATCTCGAAAGGGTCACAGTATTTCCCTAGGTAAGAACAATACTGTGGTATAATATGCAGTATTTGCATGGTTCAATAATGTGTAGACACCAGCAGCTTTTTTTCCGGAACAGGGTTCGGCTCGGGTGGGCCCCGAAGAGTGGTCTGAGCTCAGAAGAGGTGGACGCGGGGGGAGGGTCTGATCTTCCGGAGAAAGACCAATTGGACCACCCTACTTGTGCAGAACCATCAGGCGCAGTTTTTCACATGGAGTTCAAATAAACATTTAGATTCTACTGAAAGGCCTGATTTAACTGATTCACGAATCACGGAGCTCAATCATGTAGGCAGCAGGGTTCGGCGTGAGGTGTGATGTATCACAGAGGGGGGGGTCGGACCCGTCGACATCCGGTGGTATGGGGGTCGGACCCGTCGACATCCGGTGGTATGGGGGGTCGGACCTTCGGTCAATCAAGAACCAAGATGGCCTTCTATCAGGGGTGGGGGGGGGGTTGAGAGCCGTACCGTTAGTATAAATAATGATGGCAAACAGAGACGGCAAAATGAGATCACAATAAGAGGTCAAAACAAAACTGGAGATCATACTGAGAGGGCAAAATGAGACAGGAGATCAACAAAGAAACTGAATAGTGAGAAACAACTGCGAAAAAACAAATGAGGCAAGATATGAAATGGAGATCTAAAAATAAGGCAGGAACACACAAGAAGAGCTTACAATTCACTAGTGATAAAGCATGCAAGACAACAGACGACAGTAGTATGGCAATCGTTGATGATTCTGACATGGAGGAGGAGTCTTGGCCAGGTAAAGTGTGTCGCCAAAGCGCTCCTGGATATGTCAGCAGCGGTGGTGTTGAGTACTCACTGTCATCGAGGTCATTACAAGCGGACTATCCTGTCAACGAAATGACACAGATGTTCTGGAATTTCGTAATCGGAGATGCATTTTTAGGCGATTTAGGATTCACAGGTTCGATTCCGCTAAAAGTCAACAACTTGGCGATCCTGAGAAATAATGGCTAGTTGACTATTTGAGAAGAGCATTTTCCAGTGTTATATCTCTTGCAATTTACTCCACGAAATTGACTCGTGTCCAAGATGCGATATCACCTGAAGCATAACTTTTTTATGCCCTGAGGGCATCTAGGTGCGGTTGTGGGCGGGAACCCACATTTTGAATACAAATGTCCGCATGTGAAAACGCACCCAAAATTTCATGAACGCAGCTTCAAGCCCGAGAGCGTTACATGGGGTGGGCGGAGCCTGTTTTCATGCTCTGAGGGCAAATAGGTGCGGTTTCAGGCATGGAAACCACATTTGAATATTGACTCTGCCAGCTCGCCGAACACCATCTGGGGCCGCCAGCGTTTGGACCAGGTCATCAGCGCCCGGGCGAGCCATGTACCGCAAACTTGGGATGTTGAACCGGCGACGCTGCTATCATTTGAGTCCGGCCTCAAGGGTGCGTCGTATGCTTTCCTTTTTTAGAAAATCATTTCGCCAACGAGTTGAATGTGTATCATGCACGCATTGAACGTTTTATTTGTTGGCGCACGTGCTGTATTTTCAAGCACAATACGAACACGTGCTCCGGTTGCAGCACGTGCCCTGACTGTGCTCTAAACCGCCTTTTCTCTGAGCTGAATGCATATTCGACACGCATTGAATGCGTCGATTGCCTGAGCAAATTTTCATGGCCACAGCTTTAAGCAGAACAGCGCTACATAGATGAGCGGAGTCTGTTTTCATGCCCTGAGGGCACATAGGTGCGGTTTCAGGCATAAAAACCACGTATAATATTTGGCTATCCGGATGTGAAAACGCACCCAAAATTAGCTTTGAGCCCAACAGCGCTACATAGTATGCGTTCCATGAAAAAATCGATAGCTGTGAAATATTTACAAGTATTTCACGAAATTTGAATTAGGGAGTTTCGCGTTGCTACAACGTGCGGAAAACCTAGTCACGGACCCAAGTAATTGATTTCATTCTTTTAACCTGTTAAAAACGGTCTTTGAAGACCCATTTTTAGGTGTGATACAATCGATTGTATTACACCTAAATCCATACAAATTAGGTGTGATACAATCGATTGTATCACACCTAAAAATGGGTAATCAAAGACCTTTTATAACCGGTTTAAAGAATGAAATTGATTACTTGGGTCCGTGGCTAGGTTTTCCGCACGTTGTTGCAACGCGAAACTCCTTAATTCAAATTCCGTTAAATACTTGTAAATATTTCACAGCTATCGATTTTTTCATGGACCCCAAACTATTTAGCGCTGTTCGGCTTAAAGCTGCGTCCATGAAAATATGGGTGCGTTTTCACATCCGGATAGCCAGTGATTATACGTGGTTTTTTTCCTGAAACCGCACTTATGTGCCCTCTGGGCATGAAAACAGGCTCCGCCCACCCTATGTAGCGCCGTTCGGTTTTGAGCTTCGTTAATGAAATTCTGTGTGCATTTTCACATCTTAAAAGCGAATCGAGAAATGTGGTTTTCATGCCTGAAACCGTTTCTGAGTGCCCTCAGGGCACTAATAAATGTTCAGCCATTAAACAAATATTTGGTGTCATTGTCGCAGGAGAGTTGTTTTTGTCTGCTTTCGTGGAAAACATTTGTTTATTGCATTATTAGGAGTGATTGATACAATCGATGGATCAATGTAGTCTTGATCTAAAATTCGTTCAATATCAAAAATTGCGAAGTGAGGACTCCCCCCGCCCCTCGGTCGTCGCCATCACTTTTTGGGGGGACCGAGCAAATCGCTTGACTTGGGTGGGGGGGGGTCGGACCAATGTTGGGTTTTATCACACCTCGCGCCGTAGCCTGATGTAGACTTCCGCCGGTATCTGCTATTTGATAGTGCTATCAGTCATTTTTCCTACAGAAACCTTCATTTTTTTGCGATTTTGATTTTGCGTCGATTTTTGATAGTGTATCATTCATTCTTCCCTCGTATCCTGAGTGACCCCATCCAACTAGGTTTGCACCCAGGTGTCGTGAAGCCTTATGATTAGTGAGCTGTTATCGAGAGTCCAAAACGTCCCCGAATAATGCTCGGCATACGCCAGAGTTTTGCCCATTCCGAGGTTGGAATCCATTGAAAGTTAAAGGCATCGTACACGATGGAAACCATACTTGGGTTTTTGACGTTTTTGTGTTGTTATATCCCTATGGTTACTAATGGTTGCGAAAAGCCCCCACGAAAACGTCAATTTTTGAAGAAAAACCCATTTGAATAGAGCTTAAGACAATTTTCAACTTACCGCCGACATCAACTTAGGATAGTTACTTGAAGAACGCGAGGAACAGTTTTACGATTCGTTCCTTGGCGCTGCGTTGGAAGTAATTCACCAAGGACGCCATTCAGACGAGCGATAATTTTTTTCTTAAACCAAGTTAAAAAATGGTTACTAACATGCTGCGTCCAATGCTGTCAGCTGCTTTCGATCGATGTCGATCGTGAAATCGAGTGGCGTGTGCGTTGCGCCCTACGACGCGCCAACGCACGATCGCCGGCAGCGACCACCGAGTTTTGTTCCTGGTAACAACGGATCGACCCTAAGGCCGGCCCCTTCAAACCCAGGAAGCCCTTCTGAGGTAAGCTAATGTTCATTCAGACGTGATTTTGAAACTCCAAACGTTCTGGGTGACATTGTTATGGCCCACTAGTCCGACTGAACGCAAAAGCTGGAATTCGATTTTCATCGTGTACGATGCCTTTAAGAAATGTTCTACTTCCTCACCGTGATTTCCTCCACTACAAATGTTTCCTATCAGCTCAAGCTCGCCTATCGCGTCATTTTTAAATCATTCCTGACTTTTTGTCAGCTTGCTGCACGATCAAGATTAGGACAAAACTTAATGCAAGCAAGGAACAAGTATCCAGCGTTTTTTGATTTCTGCTTTATTTTGCCCTTATTTCCCTTCATCGTTATGCTATGATGAGACTGTGAGGCGATCTGTGTCACAATTTTAATTATTTCTTTCTCAATACAGATGTTGTTGCGCAAGGGGAAGTCAAAACTACACTCCGCGAGGCTAATCAGTCGGATAGGAAGTGCAGTAATTTTTTTTAAATTCAGGTTGAAATACACGTTTTTTGAAGTTTTTGACCACAAAAACTGTTGAAATTTTTCCAAAACCTGACGGTGACGTAAAAATTTCGAACATTTTTCAAAAATTCTGACCTCTGCCAAGGTGGGATCCTCAATAGCTTCTCAGACAGTATGCCCAAGTTGACAGAATCATAGGCCTCTGTGAGGTCAAGGGCTTTTCCCACAGTGCGTTCAGGTTTCTTGGCGTTGAAGCCATCCAAAACATAGCTCACAATCTCCAGCAGCGCCGTTTTGGTGGAGTGAAGTTTGCGGAAACCATGTTGGTGCTGCTGATTGTTATTATGCTCGGCCAGCTCCTTGACGACCAGTTTCTCAGCGACCTTTGCGATTGGTGATAAAAGACTTATTGGCCTGTATCCCTTAGCTGTGGATGGCGATTTACCAGGCTTGGGCAACGGAATTAAGCTTACCATTTTACAGTCTTGGGGTAGGATGCACGTGCGAAATGATGTGTTGATGACGTCAGCCAGGATTGGCATAATCTCACTCGGCAGTTTCTTCAATACCGCTGGATCCGGCCCTATAGCCTTCGAGTTGCGAATCTCTTTTACCACCTTTTCAATCTGCATGGGCGTCACTGCTTCTGCTTCATTCATGAGTGGCAACTTACAGAGCTCTCTTACAGCCACTCGATTCTGTTTCCCTCTCTTAGCCTGAGTTATGAAAAAATTATTTCCGATAGCAGTTGCAGCCTCCTTTCCCGATTTGAAAACTCCATTCTCGAACTCGATCGTGGAATAATTGGTGGAGGTGCTCTTGCCCGAGATCTTCTTTAGAACTTTCCAAGTTGATGCTCCTTCACTCTTGAAGTTCATCTTCTCGGTAAATTTCTCCCAACGTTCCTTCCTGTGCTTGCCCAGATCTGGCTTTATCTCGCTATCTAGCTCAGCAATGGCCGGATCCAGGTGACCTGCGACTCTCTTTGCATCCCGTGTCCTTATCTTTTTCAAGATTTCCCTGGTGACATTGGGAAAATGTCTTGACTCGGCCCTCCGGAATGGCTGCTTTCATGGCCTTGCGAATCGCGTCGGTCGAGTGACGTTCTTTCTGGTGCATGTTTCCATTCCATGGGTAGTCAGCCACATGGCGAAGTACCACCTCCCTTAACAAGCGCCAGTCTGCAATTCAAAGATTAAGATAAGACCTTCAGCGAATACCTGAATAAGGAGCAAGAGAATTTGAGAGATCGGCATGGACAAAGACGGGGATATGATCACTAGACAGAGTTGTAGCGGTAGACCAAGAGCAGGCGCTGGAGAGATTAAAAGATGCAAGTGAAATCTCTGGATTGGAGGATCGGCCGTTGGCCGGAGACGAGTGGGCTGATCATCGTTGAGAATGACCAGATCGCACTCCTCCGCCCATTCTTCGACGTCTTTTCTTCTAGCGTCACTGTCAAGCGACGAGCAGAATGTATGAACATCAAAATCGCCTGCGAAGACAACAGAAGGTGAAAGGGAGCAGTCGTACAGCTGCTTGAGTGAGGGAGTAGGGTCGTGAGATTGGGGACAGGACGTGGTAGTAGGGATATAGATATTAAAAAGAGATATAGGTGTTTTGAAAGGGAGATGGATTGGTAGGTACTCAAGAGTACCGTCCTTACTCAGGAATTTCTGACAAGGTTACATGCGAGTTAACGACTCCAAACATGTTACCTGTGACATTTCTTTCACAAGTTTAAGTTACGTGTAACTTTCAACATTGCACGTATGTTGCGCGGCAGGATTATTTAACATGTGACATGGAAAATACTCGTGTAGCCTAAACTTAATATTTTAGTAGTTTAAGTTACGTGTAACTTTCAACATTGCACGTATGTTGCGCGGCTTGAGTTGACTAACATGTGACATGAAATACTCGCGTGTAGCCTAAACTTAATATTTTAGTGCACATGTAACTTACATAGGCTGTCGAAAGTTGCGTGTAATCAGACTAATGTTACATGAGAGTTTGCGTGTAAAATGTTTATTGTAGGATTCAAATGTGACGCGACAGCCCGTCAAATAGTGAAATTAAGATTTGCGGGAAATCATTGGTGTAAAACAAGTTGGGGGGGGGTGGAAGCACTCAAGATTTATCCAGTATGAAAAATTCCCCCGATATCAGATGCGTGATAGCGTTACCAGTCATTGTTTCCATAGAAACTTCATGTAAATATTTAATAGTTGAAAGTATGATTTGGCAGTCGAGTTTGAACCAACTATTGATAAGAGTTGTGCAAAATGAGAGATCGCATTGTGTAAGCTTATCCGTAGAACATATCGAAGCAAAATCATGCGTGATATGGAACAAACAGTTAATTTTACTCCACTCAACACGTGAAGACCGCGGCATTCCAGCTCCCGAACGAGCTTTCACTGCTTGACTTATCACGCATGATTTTGCTTCGATATGTTCTACAGACTAAGTTTGCTACTAGACGATCTCTCATTTTACTACAACTCTTATCAATAGTTGGTTCAAACTCGACACTATAAATCATACTCCAACTATTTTCAACTACATTTCACTACATTTCCCGAAAATCAAATTATTCTACGCCAAATCGTTCTCAGGAATATTTCAAAACTTTTTCCATTTTTTTTACCTTCCCTTTTTAACGGAGTATATTTCTAATTTTTCGAAAATATGGCCATGCCAAATCTTTACTTTTGCCAGGAATCTGAACTTTCAGGAATTTCATTTATTTTTCTTAAAGGTTTCCTTTCTAACATGATTTATTCCTGGTGGTGTTAGATGAAAGTAATCCCACTGATGCCCTGCCCCCTCCCCCCCCTTTCTATGACGTCCTGCGCACTCCAACTGATGGCCTGCGCACTTTCTATGACGTCCTGCACACTCCCACTAGTGCCCTGCACACTCCCACTAATGTCCTGCACACTTCCACTGATGTCCTGCACTTTACCACTTATGTCCTGCACACTCCCACTGACGTCCTGCACACTTTCTATGACGTCCGACTCACTCTAACTAATATATTGCACACTCCCACTGATGTCCTGCACACTTTCTACGGCGTTCTGCGCACACCCAGTTGGGTCACAAGCACGCTCATGCCAATCATTTTTTCCGCAGGGCTACCGTAACCCTCCTTCAAAAATTTTCCAAGTGTCAGCCTGGATATAGCCTGGATATAGGGGTGTTTGGTATGAAATGAGAGGGTACATTTGATAATACGAAAGTAGAAACTCCTTCGCCGAGAGATGACCTTGGAGCATGATAAGCAGTGTGGCCAGGAATGTTAGGGTGTCGAGCGGTAGCAGAAGGAGAAAGCTTGGTTTCCTGAACCATAATGACATCAGGATGATGAGTACGTGCAAAAAGTGAGAGTTCAGACAGCTTGACACGAAGTCCGTTGAGGTTAATATGCACAATAGAGAGGGGGCGCTTGGAGAATGAGGAGTCAGAGTTGCTGGGGGCAGAGCAAAGCACACAACGGAAGGAAGAGTCGGGATGCCTCACAGAACTGAGACCCGAACAGGAGAGATGCACCCACCTCTGACATCCAAAGCATTGGACACTTTCCCCATTCCAGGTGACATCCTTGCTGCATGTGGCGGCATGGATACTTCTGAGCAGGGTTGAGCAGGCCGTTGCGACCAGAGAGCAAAATTTTACGACCCCCCTGGTGACCAAAATTTTACGAACCCCCCCTCTGGGATGAAAAAATTATCATGATCAAAATTTTTACGAACCCCACCCCCTGGGAGGGTGAAATGGAATTCCATGAAATGAATTCCATGGAATACTTCCTAGGAATTCCATGAAATGATATCGATTTGTGAAAGCAGAATCATCCAATTCTCACTTGGATTCTGAGTGCCCGCCCCCCCCTACTAGTTTTGCACCGAAAAAGGTACCAAAAAAATTACAAAAAATGCTATTATTCACCCCTAACAGAAACGAAGACGATACACAAAACTACCAAGAAGGACATTTTCAGTTGAGATCAGTTAGTAAAGCAACAGAAAAATAACGAATTGATGAGGTATCTGGAAGAAAGCAATAATTACGGTCAGAAAGGTGCAAAAATGTATGCACAAAACGAGGAGAAATTAATATTCCCAAGACGATGAATGTGAGATAGTTCGGTAAAGAAGAAGAAAAGAGGTTAAGAATAGGAAGATCCAGAAGAAAATTTGGAAATTATCTTTTGAAAACTTTACTTTCCCTCAAAACGCGCGCGACGCGTAAGGCGCGACATATAATTAAAAGCTTACGCTTAGGGAGGCTTAGTACTAAATACGGCTTTTTTAAAAAAGAGGTAAAGCGACGACGCTCACTGGAGTTGAGTTGTATTTATTACACTTGCACTGTTACACGATCGGAATCATTTCAAAAGAATGTGCCGATTACCGCCTTTCAAATGAAAAAAATAGTTGCGGCAGTGAGCCCCTGGTCGCAACGGGGGATGAGCGCCGGTCGCAACGGGGATCGGCTTTAAGAAGGGATAACTCCGCGAAGGTAGCCAGTTATGCGGACTTCAAATGACCAAATTGAAGAGCATTCCATGTAGATTTCAGATCTTTTTTAGAATTTAAAAATTTTTACTCTCAAGTGATTCTCACCGTTGCGGCGAGTTTTTTGAGCGCAGAGAAGTGCGTGAAGACGGTGCATATGCCGGTTTAACTCTGTCTAAAAGTGATGTAGCGTTGAAAGACGCGGAACTAGAGTGAATAGTATTGTTTTTACATAAGTAACTCGTAGAATGTGCTTTTTAAAAAATTACGTTAAATTTTACGAACCCCCTTTTTTCTCGAAAAAAAAAATCCGGAATTTTTACGACCCTTCCGTTGCGACCGGTCGCAAGCCTGCCCAACCCTGCTTCTGAGCGAGTCCTGGATTCCTCTCATCGCCGGCCCTTTGCAGTAGACTGCTTAGGAGAGCAGCGGCCGACCAGCGCCTCTCCCATGACAAAAACCCTTTTCGCAGAGGGGTTGACGTCGGTTTGCATGGAGGTGATCTTCTTTCCTCCGTACTGGCACGGCACGGACGTACGACATCTCGGCAGCAGTGTTGATCCTTCATTATCTTTCTAATATTGATTTCTGTTTTGTATTCCTCTTTCTTAATTTCATTCTGATAAAAAAACGCTTCCGTTTTAATCTCTTTAGAAAGTTTGCGTTAGGTATGAGGTAAATCTTTTCGAAGACATTGGACTAAAACTTTGCCCCTGACCCTCTCAGGTACTCACCGTTCATTCCGTACATCTTTCGCTCCGAATTTCAGGAAAAAATTGCTGTGGGTTGAGATGGTTAAGTGACGTTATTTCTACAGTTAACTCATTAAAAATTAGAATTCTGATGTTACATAGGTGACTTGCACGCCAAAGTAACATTACGGACAAGGCTAGAGCGAAATCTGAAACGTATGTCTAATAATAAGTTATAAGGTATCCGTGCCGTCGTGACCTACTGCAATCTTCGTTGTCATAATTTTTCTCCACAAAACAACTCTCTACTTCGATGAGAGTTATCGAATATTATTTGCGTAATGGTGTACTCATCCGGTTGTGCCATCTTGCTTGTCAGCTCGGAGACTGGCTGTTTCGCGGTGGCGCAGTGCGGAGCACGACGACACGAGAAGCCATAGGCAGGGAACATACCTCCAGCGACGAGCGACGCGACGCAATGTTTATCATCAATTTCGCGGGAAGTACGATCCCGGCCATACAGTTGGCGCTAAAGAGCGAGGAGATTGCAAAAAAGTGTAGATTGGGTGCGACACGGGCACGACATAGTCGCGCGTAGCAGCTCCCATTAGTTCCCCCGCGCGCGACGGCTTTCAGTAAAGTTTGGTGGCCCGATCTGATTGCTTAGAATCGTCGTCGCGCACAGACGCACATCAGCCAGTCCCTTCGAATCACCATGCGACCCGTCGCCGATTGATCGACGTGAGGTGCACTCCGAACTTTATCGTCGTCTGAGTGGCTTCGTATGCAAGAATAAAATGTTTCGCGCCGGTTGGGTGTGTAGCACAGTGCAGTCGGCGACCTTTGAAGATCGCCTGATGACGTCATGCTATCAGAATGCGTCGGGTACCCGTCTATCGTGGTTGGTCACAAGTCAAGACACGTAAGTCGCGCCCTGGTATAGTCATTATTTTCATGTCCTGCAAGGCCGACCTCTCTAACAGTTATGGATATGTGGAGGAACCCGTGCGGTGTGGCTGCCTTTTTGCGCCTATGAGGAGAAGCTCTGATGTGGCCAATAATAAGAAGAAGAAGGTATAGTCTTTCTCGCTGCGCCCTAGCCGCCCCTGCTAGCAACCTGGGGCGGCTGGGACACAGCGAGAATGACTGCTGGGACACGACATACGTGTCTTGATTTGTGACCAACCACGATGGACGTGTCCTGTCTTGTAAGCATCGGCGGTATTCAAAGACGCCGACTGCACTGTCCCTGCCCCAACCAGCGCGTTCTTGCATACGGCCCCTGGAGGCTGTGTCGTGCCGTAGCGGCGTGCATGGCGAGAGTGACTTAAAGGCAGCATACACGCTCGTAAACGTGGTTGGGATAACAATGTGAATCGAACCGTATGGCTTACAACATAATGCCTACGCATTTTGGAAGTGTCAAAACGACCCACAATGCCGCAGTCACAGTTATGTTGGGAAAGTTTAGGCCCCTGCCGTCAAGGGTGTTTTTACGGCCCCTGTATTTGCCCTTTCATCTGATGACAACGCAGGGGTTGTTGGGCCATCTTCGCCGCCAGTGATGTGTGTGGTTCACTTGTTAGGCAATCTACCAACAGTACCAACGGTGAATGTGACCCAGCAACCTTGCGTTTCAGGAGAAGGGCAAATACAGGGGGCGTGAAAGTACAGGGCGGAGCCAACTTCTAACTCATGTAGCGGCATTGTGGGTCGTTTTTGACACTTCAAAATGCGTAGGCGTTGTAATCTGGGCCATACCATTCTGATTCCGTAGTTATCTCAAACACGTTTACGAGCGTGTATGCTGCCTTTAATCGACGGCCACCCGTCCTCGAGGACAATCAGTCATTTGTTTAGGATATTTTCGGCTGTTCAGTGACCTCAAGTTCCCTTCCTTGTTTTGTGCTCTAATGAGCAGTTCGCATTGATTCATGTACATCGACCGACCGCAAAATTTCTTTTGTCCGACTACAAACATGATTTTCTCAACATATCTTTCATTTCGTTTTTTTTCATGATTTCTTTCAATGCAACACATTATTCCTGGTGTCAGGTGATGCTCGGTTCTACTGTCATCGAAGGGAATTATTTGTATTGCCGAGAAATCATGAAAGTGAAGGAATTGCTTGAAAGTTTCATACTACAACACAGGTGATATTTACACAGAAACTGACAGTAATCCACTTTTTGGATTCAGTGGCAGAAAAGATCCCATTCCTGGCTTGTGGCAGGTTTTTTGGATGGTGACCGCGAACGTGGCGTAACGTTTCAAGAGAAACGAGAACGAAAACCGATCCCAGCTTCGTGTTCAGCACTCTCAGAGGCTCTATACAAGATTCGAGTAGACCCTGTTTTGGAAAGCAAATGGAAAGCGGTATTTTTTTTCTGGAAACAGAAAACAGAAAATCCAGTGCGACAGAAAACAGAAAAAATAATCTCTAAAATTGGCAGAAAACAGAAATCAGAAAATTTTTCGAAAATCAATAAACAGTGTTCAGCGTTCAAAATTTGAGATTTTTCATAGCATTAAACTTTTTTGACATTTTCCGTAATAAATTATTCTTTTCCACAATATTCCGAAGCCAACAGTTGGCCGGAGAAAGGAGAGTAGGCGTCGAAAAAGATAGATTAAAATTACTAAATGTCCTTCTGACCATCCTTAACCCGAACCAGTGGCACTCGATTACTTGGTCTCAGTCCAATATGTGGAACGAATATATAGATTCAGTCGGAGCAGGCTTGCCGTACCCTAGTAAACAAATTTTGACCATAATTTCGGGATAATGCTGGTTTGATCACTGTACTTCTTCTCAAGGCTCGGAAGTCAAACGCGTATCCCGTGGATGTGCCGATCAAGTATAAATGACCTAACGCGCCTTTCGCTCCACCATGGTGGGGTCGCTCGTATGTCTGTGACAGTTTCATCCCCAACGTCATAGCCCCACCACCAATTTCATTGTACTTCGTCTTATTCAAATTAATTATCATCTTGCGTAAGTATGAGTCTAAAGCACATTTAGAATTCACGTGACTAGCACAGTTGGGGCAAAACTTTACCCCTCTATCAAAGCGATAACACTGCGTATCCTCATTTCCTGTCTGCGTGTAGAAAGTATTCATAGTCGAACGCCGCGTGCATGCGAGAGGGATAGCGGGGGTTAAGAAGTAATAATAGCTTATTCTCGGTTTCATACAATAACATTGTAGGCTTCTGTCATGTATGTAATCTTCTAATAATACGTTGTAACACATTTTCTCAAGTAATCTCCTTATGTAATAAATTGCATTTGGTTGGTCCCTAATTCTTTTGATCCAGTTGTCCTTGACACTGCTCTGGCCAAGTGCACTGGCCACTTCCGGTCAGCGTACCAGACTGGCCACTTCCGGTCACGCCCTATGGCTCTCACCCCCGTTCAAAGTCCAAGTCGCTACTTCCGGTACACCAGACAGTGCCATTTCCGGTGCTCCTGGAGCTGTAGCCAGCCCTATATAAGTCGACTTGTCTTCCCGTAAGGTAGATTTGATTTATTGCTCTTGTTTTGCTTAATAAACTATTTGTAACTTCTCTCTTCTTGTTTCAAACCCTGAAACTCAGTCTTCCGCTTGTCCACTGGGAAAAAACACTAGACAAGCTCTTCTGCGGAATCGTAGAAGAACTCTCTCCTCATTAGAGCACCTTTATTGGATTACATGGAGGCCAAGCCCAAAATTTTTAGTGGATTACACTTCGCGTCATTTGCCTGTAACACATGCCTACCGAAAGAGTCATCAACGACAAACCTCTGGGTAAGGGTAACCTCTATAAGATGAAAATAAAGCCTCGACTTTCTCAGTCCCTATTATGATACACTTTGCATTAGACGTCTATTTCGCAGAGGCTTGGATGTTTTTTAGGCCCATGAAGTGGCTTGCGGGGGTCAGCCGGCTCTCCAGTCAGTGCCTTCCTCTCTCTAAATGAATGTTACAAATGTGAGAACCCAGGAAGGATAGTATGTTTGGCTGACTTTGAGCGAGGATCGAACCCGACTGTGTGCAGTGAACAGCAGCGCCTCTTGCCACTACACCACAAGGCTCGGGTAATCACCATGGGGAGATAGACGTATTTACTATATTGAACTGCAGAGAATGCGGGTAAGGCTTTCTAAGCCTATGGGTTAATCGCTTATGGGCCCCTGCCTCTTGTCTCTGCAGCTAAATTGTCACATATAGTGGCTAACGGTTTTTCTGTTTTCTGCCAATTTTCGCCTTTTTTACGGAAAACAAAAAAATGGGCAGAAAACAGAAATTTCCACACATCCCTGGTCGGTAGTGCAGACTAACCATGGGGCAAGCGGTCTTTCAAGGGTTAACAACAATGCGCAATGGAAAAGGGGCAGTTGTCTTCCACACCGCTGCACCGACTAGCTGCAGTAAAAACAAGGTTTTAGTGACAGATACCCAAAACCGCTGCATCGCGACTGCGAAATCTTATGTCTTACTGCTCGGCTGCCCTTGGAGCGAACGTCAACAGTCGCTAATCATCTCTATGTCGCTGCAAACATGGCAGCAAGGGAGCTATTTCGAGTCTCCTTAAAGGCACAGTCCAACCTCAGAATGGAAGTTTCGTCTTCTTGCTTATCCTAGAGAAAATTTCACGCTGATCACAATCGTGTCTCCGGAATCGCTTAGAACTCACTACGAACGGAGTTGTAGCCTCTCAAAGATTCTGAATTTGAAGGGCGGGAAGTTCGCGGACGAGTTGTCTCGAGCCTGTTTTTTCTCGTTATTCGCACCCATCGTGATTTCCTAGTTCCCCAGTGATGCGCAACCAATGGTGCGACGACAGCCCCGTTCGTCTTTCTGGCATTCCCCTACCCACTACGAACAGCTACGTCTATCTCGGAAGAGAGGTGAACATGCAAAACGAGTTGTCTACGGAGATCGGACGGAGACGACGAGCTGCCTGGTCTGCACTTGGATCGATAGTGGAAGTGACAGACAAATTGCGGGATGTGAAAACACGAGCACGTTTGTTCGACACCACGGTGCTACCTGCGTTGTGCTGCGAACCGAGACATGGGCGGAAACGAAGGCGACCACACAGGTCATAAGGACAGCTCACAGGGCCTTGGAACGCAGACTACCGAAGACTAATCGCCGTCCCCAGCGAGCTGGTGGCATACGCAGTGCTGATCTTCGAAAGCACTCGCAGTCAATGACCCCTCTTCTGTTCATGGCTCAGTCCAAACACCAATGGGCAGGACACGTGTTGCGCCGCATGGATGACCGATGGAGCCTGCGTACAACAGCGTCTGGTTAACATGTGATTGCCGCCGGATTCTCAGCCGTCCTCCCACAAGATGGAACTCTGTATTTTCAGGCAGAGTCAAGACGTTCTGCACCGAGCGAGGGCTTCCTGAAAATCACCATCACTGGATGTCCCTTTGCTCGGGATTGGTCGAGCTAGTTGAGACGTGGTCCACACGGCGGCGACGCGCAGTGAAGATGGATCATCAAGGTATCAAGGTAAGGTATTCGCACCCATCGTTCTGAAGCAGGCCACACTATAAAGCCAGACCGAAAACAAATAGAAAAACATAGATTTTGAATAAAATCGATCGCGCTTCTCTCCTCTATTGAGATCGGAAGTTTGTCGGCGGGCGCGCGTCACCCGTTTTTTCTTCCAAGGGCGTGGTCGGCTTTTTCTTTGCTTATTTTGGGTGAATTGAGATTTCGCGGTTGGCAGGGTTACCATACACGGCGAGCAGAATATGATATCGAAAATTACCCTGGAGGCTGGACTGTGCCTTCAAGCTGCGAACAATCGATTCATTGACTTCGTGACAGCCTCCCTTCTACGCCACCAATATTCAGGCAACTGGGTAGTCCAATTTGGCCACGACATGCTTTCGGGGATGTTGATCAAATCCACAGTGCGGCAGCAGTTCGCCTGGCACACGTGACGCGCGCGCCGTCGTTGGAGCGCGTTAATGCGCCCCGCAACTATTATTCTCGTCAGAGGCGCCACGGTTAACGCGCTCCAACGACGACGTGCGCGCAGCGGTTTTCCGCCGTGCGCGTCACGTGACCCAGCCGGACTGCTCCCGTGCTGTGGATCTGATCAACATCTCATGCTTTCGATTCGACTATAAAGCGCTTGGACGACGATATGAACGATGTTTTTGGAGCGTTCCCGCCGCCTAATCGTCCAAACGATAAAACACGTACTCGCAAACGCATCTCCCTATAGTTCTGAGCTAGATTTACTCTGTTCTCTCCCGAGCTTGTCCTGAGCGAGGGTAGAGACAGGGAGAAAGTGTGGGGAGAAGGAGACGCAGCGTAATAATAAACACGCGATGAACGGAAATAAATTTCACTCGGAAATAGAGGATAGGCGGGACCACGCGGCCTCGGCACGCTTTCGATCTGAATGCGATGCGACGGGACGACGAGCGAGCCACGATGCTCATGATTGAACACGTTGGTCGATTACTTCTCCACAATTTGTCAGGCGCCCGTCAGCCACTCCAGCCTGTATATAGTGGGTATCCAATCTTTGGGAGGCCACGATGCAGCTATTATCTCCCTATCTCGGGAGCGGAGCGGCTGTTTCTCCATTTCTACCACTGTATTTTCTCATAAACAACCTCTCGATTTTCAAGGTAAAGCTATCATCTCAGCATCGCGGCTTCCCCCGACCAAAGATTGGCGATATATAAGGGGCTCCATCCCATAGAGTGCGCAGTTGGCCTTTTGGGGCCGCTCCGGGAAGGTGACTACGAGTTACTTTCTGGACGATATTGGAACCGCTGAGAGGTCTCTCCCACGGTTTTCAGCGAGGGAAGCTCCCTCGTTGTCGACCGTGGCGAGGATGGTCTCCTCGCCGCGGACTGCGGCGGGTGTGAGCCCTTGCTGCGGTCCGTGACCTGGACCCTATCCTTGTTGGTGGAGACCCGTGCCGATCGAATGGGTGGGACCCCATCCCTATCGAGGGGTTGGATCTCGTCCTAAATGAGGGTTTGGATTCCGCCTCTATCGAGCGGCAGGCTAAACCCCGAACCGTCCTGGGGTGACGATAGGAGCACGAGCTGCCGTGGTGGGAAACGGGGGTTAGAGAGTTGGCATGTTGCGCCACGTGCTCCCAATATAGGAGCAACAAAGGCCGTGCATGGCAAACGGGGATGTGGCTAAAGTTTTGCCTCTCTGCGCCACTAAGTCTTTTTGAATATACCACATGCCCCTCGGAGCAGCATGTACTGTTGCTAAATAGTCTTTTAATTCGACTAGGTATCCAATTAGAAAGCATATCGTGGCCGAATCGAACTCCCCAGTTGTCTGTGTAAGAACAGAACGGCTGCTGCTGCGAGATCGCTGCAGCAGTGTAGTTCCAACCGCTGCGACGAAGAACAGCAGCGATTCAGTAAAACAAGGTTTTAGTTTTGACAATATCTGCGGTAGCACTGACAAATCGTTTCTCGCCCATTCTCGTTCTCGTGGTTGCTCCAGCCCTCCGGGCCGAACAACCGTCTTTGAGCTGCTTGGAATTTGATGGCTTACCTGTTCGAAGCTATTCGAATCAAATTCGTCCAAATTTATTAGAAATTCGCACTTCAAAAAATGAGGTTATTTGAATCTATTCCTCATTCACACTTTGAAAATGACATAATTTCCAATTCATTCGTTTGTCGGTCCTTTGGCCCGAACATATCTGTAATGGATGTATTGGCGCACGGAGAGCTAAAAGCAAGCCTTGGTAAAGGTTGTTGGATTATCGATATTCTGTTCTTAGCGTTGTTCTTGCAGGAGACTGGATTTTCCCTGTTCCCAAAATTGTCCCCGCATGGTTCTTACCTGATTAATCCGGGGGTCACTCAATCCAGAACTGCTAGAGAAGAGTAGGGCCACAATGTTGGATGAGTGCAAACGCTGCGAACGTCTCGCGAATTCAGGCTTTACAATTTCCATCCAGGTATAAGTCAGTTCTTTGATACCCGTCGCTTTTTTGATTTATTCTTTTCAATATGCCAAGGTACGAATTACGGAGATTGGTACGGATCGAGGAATGTCTCAAAACGGTTTGCGGGAAACTATTGACTACATCGTGGACAATAATTGATTACCTCATTGTGATGGGTGAGATTTTTGCGTCACTGATCTCGGAATGTGTTTTATTACCTGGATGATCTTCCAGTAGTTGGCGAGACCATGGCTGGCCAAGTGGCACACGGTTGAGATGTACTTCGGAGCAAATTCGTGATATCGTGCAGATGGTAGGTTTTACGAGTGGGGTTTTTCTATTCCAAACATCCACAATAATATTC
>JAPDOI010002074.1:0-76948 GCA_029168955.1 Aplectana chamaeleonis | reverse complement strand
GGGTCCGGCACTTTCTACGGCGTCCGGCGCACATTCATTTGGGTCCCAATAACACTTTCTAGGGCGTTCTGGCGCACACCTGATATTTGGGTCCCGCACACTTTCTGCGTTTATGCGTTCTGCGCACACTCCCATTTGGGGTCCACACACACTTTCTACGGCGTTCTGGCTGCACACCCAATTTGGGTCCCGCACACTCTCTACGGCGTTCGGCGCACATTCCCACCAGGGTCCCGCACACTTTCTACGGCGTCCGGCGCACTCCCACTTGTGTCCCGCACACTTTCTACGGCGTTCTGCGCCCACCATTTGGGTCCTGCACACTTTCTCGTCCGGCATGCTCTCGTTTGGGTCCTGCGCTACGTGCGTCCGGCGCACTGCTTGGGTCCCACACCCTTATACGGCGTCCGGCTCACTCCTCATTTGGGTTCTACACACTTTCTATGGGCGATTCTGCGCACACGCCATTTGGGTCCCGCACACTTGTTTCTTTACGGCGTTCTGCGCACCCCCATTTGGGTCCCGCACAGCTTTCTACGGCATGTTCTACGCAATGCACCCATTTGGGTCCTGCACACTCTCTACGCCGTCAGGCGCACTCCACCAGGGCCCCGCACACTTTTCTACGGCGTTCTCCGCGCTCCACCCATGTTGGGTCCACGCACACACTTTCTGCGGCGTCCGGCTCACTCTCCAACTGGGTCCCACACACTTTCTAGGGCGTTCTGCGCACACCCATTTGGGTCCCGCACTACTTTCTGCGGCGTTCTTGCGCACACCTAATGTAGCTGGAGTCCCGCACACTCTCTACGGCATGTCCGGCGCACTCCCACTTGGGTCCCGCACACTTTCTGCGGCGTTCTGCGCACTCCCACGTGAGTCCCGCAGACATCTTTCTACGGCGTCGGGCGTATCACTCTCATTTGGGTCCCGCACACTTTCTACGGCGTCCGGCGCACTATCATTTGGGTTCTGCACACTTTTTCTAGGAGCGTTCCTGCGCACACCCATTTGGAGTCCCGCACACTTTCTACGGCGTCCGGCGCACTTTCATTTGGGTCCCGCACACTTTCTACGGCGTCCGGCGCACTATCATTTGGGTTCTACACACACTTTCAGGGCGTTCTGCGCACACCCATTACTTGGGTCCCGCACACTTTCTGCGGCGTTCTGCGCGCACCACGGGCATTTGAGTCCCGCACACTTTCACGGTGTGCACACGGCGCATTCCCCACGTGGGTCCCGCACACTTTCTACGGCGTCCGGCGCCTTTGCTTCCTCATTTGGGTCCCGCTACACTTTCTACGGCGTCCCGGCGCCACTCTCATTTGGGTCCCACACACTCTCTACGGCGTCCGGCGCACTCCCATTTGGGTCCACACTTACTCTACAGCGTCACTGGCGCACTCCCATGTGGGTCCTGCCCCACACTTTCTACGGCGATCCGGCTAACTCTCATATTTGGGTCCCACACTTTCTACGGCGTCAGCGTACTCTCATTTGGGTCCAGGCACACTTTCTACGGCGTCCGGCGAACTCTCATTTGGGTCCCACACACACACTTTCTAGGGCGTTCTGCGCACCCCCATTTGGGTCCCACATACCAGGCGTTCTGCGCACAACCCATTTGGTCCCGCACACTTTCTTACGGCGTCCGGCGCACCTCCCATGGGTCCTGCACACTTTTACGGCGTCCGGCTAACTCTCATTTGGGTCCCGCACACTTTCTACGGCGTCCGGCGCACTCTCATTTGGGTCCCGCACACTTTACTACGACGTCCGGCGTACTCTCATTTGGGTCCAGCACACTTTCTACGGCGTCCGGCGAACTCTCACGGGTCCCACACACTTTCTAGGGGCGTTCTGGCGCACACCCATTTGGGTCCCGCACACTTTCTACGGCGTCCGGCGCCCTCTCATCTGGGTCCCGCACACTTTCTACGGCGTCCGGCACACTCCCACTTGGGTCCCGCACACTTCCTACGGCGTCCGGCGCACTCTCATTTTGGGTCCACACTGGGGCATTCTGCACACCCATTTGGGTCCCGCACAATTTCTACGGCGTTCTGCGCACACCCATTTGGGTCTCACACACTTTCTACGGCGTTCTGCGCACACCCACTTGGGTCCCGCACACTTTCTACGGCGTCCGGCGCCCTCTCATCTGGGTCCCGCACACTTTCTACGGCGTCCGGCACACTCCCACTTGGGTCCCGCACACTTCCTACGGCGTCCGGCGTACTCATTTGGGTCCCACACACTTTCTGAGGCATTCTGCGCACTCCACTCTGGGTCCACAAACTTTTTACGGCGTTCTGCGCACACCCATTTGGGTCTCACACACTTTCTACGGCGTTCTGCGCACACCCACTTGGGTCCCGCACACTTTCTACGGCGTCCGGCGTCACTCCTACTTTGGTCACAGACATGTTCTACGACGTCTTTCGCACTCCTGCTGGGGTCCCGCACAGTATCTACTGCGTTCTGTGGCGCACTTCTGAGATCACACCGTGCCGAGCGTTTTTCAAAAAGTACTTTCCGAGATCCCGCCGTATTGATTGAAGCGTTGCCCCGTCAAATCCTGAGCAAAAGCCTATCAGTAACGGTGTTTATTTCACTAGTTCATTTTTACGAATAAGCAAACGTCGGTTGGTTTTTAATAACATGTTTACGTGTTTTTGTCTTTCTTTACCCTCAATTTTGAGGTTCCGCAAAAATTGAGCTACCAGCTCCAAAATTTGACAGGAGCTAGGTGCAAACAAAACCAGCTTCCTGGCCAAAAATGAGCTCTCTAGCTCAACGATAAGTGTTCCAACAAGATCGTGAACGCCAACTGAAAAAAAGGAGATGAACATTTTTTCGACCAAAATGACGTGGTTTTGACACTTTTTCTCGAATCTCAGGTAACCATCCCGGACCATTTTTTGAACGGTTATTCACCTTTCTAAAGTGTATTAAATGCGAAAAGAACGGTCTTCCTACGTTTACTCTGGACCCTGATACTGAGATCAGGGGGTGGCGCGATGGCGAATCAAAGCCAAATCCGGTGAGCGCTTCGCGCTCACCACAATTTTGTGGTACGAATATTCATTTTTTGATAAACACCTGGAGTTGTACCCCTGATTTTGTGACACTATCGTTTAGGACTGAATGGAAACAATCTAAAAATGACTTCAGGATTGAAATTGGACCACTTTGAAACACGTTATGGCGTTGCGACGTATTGTGAGCGCAAAAATCTCGCAAAACGCTTTCTTGGCAAGAAATTTGCTCGGTACTGTACTGTGAGGACTATGACTCAAAGTTGTATGTACTACGTGATTAGGTTCGACTACACATCCTTCACAAATTTTGTTATGGTTCGAATGAGGATTTGAACTTTGTGTCCAATGCTCCGCATGGTAAAATTCGTTTTTTAGGCGACCCGTGAATCCTACTAGTTTTTGTGTTCTTCGTAAGGAGCGAAGGGGTACTCGGCCAGATCGTGATCAATCTCCTTGTACAAACGCTAGTGTAGAAGAGCAATGTAACTAGCAAAAAGATCGGAGTATCCCGCTGAGAAGTCATCAAAGTTTCCTAGACATTTTTTTAGTAAGATGTCCCTCCGCGCTAACGTGCCGGAGGTCCGCCTTTCCATGCTTTTTCGCTTTTTGGTCCGTGAAAGCTCTAATTTTTGACTCACTTCGATCCAATGAATGATAGTTACGTTTTAGGTGAATGTTTCTATAGGCTCTACCACCTATTTTTTTTGAATTTTGAATTTCTTTACAAAAATTTTCGAAATTTTCAATAATCTCTTCGAACGTTGTCACTGGTGGAACATGTACCCATATGCTCAACATAACAATGATGTCTATCAGGTGCTATCTTTATCCATACTGGTGAACTGAACCGTCGACAGCAGGTCGATAGGTCGTCACCTCATGAACCCCTCCTTGTTCACAACCAAAGTGGCTGGTTTTGTCCGCCTGACAACGTGATGCCTGTCCGTTGTTCAGCGAGCTCCGCCTGTTGACGTCCCATTGTGTCGCATTTGGTGTCGTATTTTACATTTTAGTTCACATCCTACAAAACTGATTTACCTGTCTACAGATCGTCCCTACCTGCATATGATCAGGTTCACCCATCACCCCCGCCCCCAACGTATCAACATTTGGCTGCAATAAGACGAGTGCTCTGTGGGACCGCTGGCGACCATTGCATTTGATCCTTACTCTTTTCTAGTTTTTTTTCTTGTTGACCAATGTACTTTTGCTCTGGCGAAATGCCAATTTCTGTATTTTCAAATTTTCATGAAGTGGTTTCCTCCTTACGCAAAGGCACCACCCTTCACGTCAAACCTGTAGCAAAACATAGGTTTTCAGGTAAAGTCATAGGGGTTTAAAAATAGAAAATGTTTTTTTTTCTCTCCTGGTACTATTCTACACTTGCCAGAACTTGCTCATGAGGGTAAGGGAAAGATCTCCCGCGATGATAACAACATCATTGATATTCAGAATAAGTCCTAAAGATGTGAAAAAAAAAGAATTTCGAAGAAAGTGAGATTTTATATCACCCTCTTAATTCCAATGTGTAATTCTGAAGCAACAAGCTTTCTTCTGTACGCTTGTCAGTGCTATACCATAGTTGACCAAAAGTACACTACCTAAAAAAACGATCTCAGAGACAAACCTCAGAGAAACTCTTCCTGCTTTCTCAGAATAAGAACGTAAAGGCCAACCGAGCATTGGTGGATACGACGCGGTCGCGTCACGGCTCTATAATTATCTAAGTTTGTATTCCGATTTTGTTATATCTTGACCACCGGTGGTGCTGTTTTTCTAATTCCTAGTCCAGGCAGATCCTCAACTGCTGACCTCTGGAGAAAGACGGTATGTGAATGAAGACACACCGCTCTCCTCCTCTTTTATACCCTACCCTTTATCAATTGGTTATCATAATTTTTTTACGAGAGTCGTGACGTGACCGCGTTGTGTCGAGCAATGTTCGGTTGGCCTTTACGTTCTTATTTTCTCAGACGGGCCCAAACAGTTAAAGACAGTGGTCGCGATAAAATGAGCTTGTCTTCTTCTCCTCTCGGAACCCATCTCTGGGTTTAGAGTAGTAGGACCTATGAGAAAAAATTGCGAAAAAACCACTGTTTCGGGCCAAATTCCAAGCCTGAACTTTCTTGTCTTTTGATGGAGGACGAGCCCACTCCACATGATCGGCATCAATGATCTCTAGTATCAAGAAAATCAGTTGGCTTGAAATTGAATTTCGATCAATGAACCTTCGAATTTATGCACCCATCTAGTCGAAAGCATTGACTGAAGTGCTCAGAACATTTTCGTTTACTTGATTTCAACATTAGAAACAACTTTCTGCTTGTCGCCGTAACTAACCACGGTAAAGTTGTTTGTATGTTGAAAACAACTTGAGGCTCACCAACTTGCCAACAACTATTGCCAAACTGTAAGAACAACTGTATAACAAGCTACTGAGGTACTGGGCGTGATGGTCTTCGGACGTTTGCCATCTGGCCGCGATTTTCGCGACGGTCAGCTGTGATGAAACACCCTCACCGCTTACCGCGGCCAAACCCGCCCCCCCCCCCCAGCTGTTGGGATGCCCACCATCCCCCCAGCGGTCAAAAATATGCTGGCCTCCGAAGAGTGACTCGAAGTCACCCTCCAGGGCCGGCATGAGAATGCCTACTGAGGCCCCGGTCAGAGTTGGTGCTATTTGCATCTGTAACCCACCGACTCCCCCCAACACCCCCCCCCCGCACCCCCAACACCCACCCGGTCGATACGTATGATTAGAATGATGGAGTGAGGTTGAGAAAATCACTCGGTGTATCCAACTAGATATGACGATGATTACGTGGCCGACAGGATTGCACCTGTTCAGAGTCATAGTGAAGGAGAGTATGGTGAAGTAACGGAGGTAGCAGTAAGGTTAGCTTTCTAGTGATACGCAATGTTTTATCATCGACCCGCCCACCCGGTGATTTTCTCATCCGCCGTCATCCACGTATTGCATGGATATCGACCGCGTCGGATACATCGAGTGATTTTCTCAACTTTACCACAACAAATTGTTCATACGCATCGACCGAGCTGGTGTCGGCGGGTATTGGGGGGTGAGGGGGGGGGGATACACCGAGTGATTTTTGCATCCCATTTGCAATGCATTCTGTGTGTATCGACCGGGCTGGAGACGTCGGCTCATCCAACTATGACCGGGGCCTGAGGAGTCGAGCAAGATGAGGCACCTTTTATACCGGCCGTGCACGTGATAAGCACATTACGACGTAATCACCATCAATTGAGAAAGCAACCGACTAATTTGAAGATAGTTACCCGATTCTCGAGTCTTAAGGGTCTTTCACAGTCTGCCGGACGAAGCCGGCGGGCATGTTATAAGATAGGACTGCGGCGTCAGTGCACCCCGCACTGCGGTGTCGGCCGACCGACGTCTCAGTGCGGTGAGGCTCGATTGACACGACGCCGGATCGAGTTATGACGGGTTAGAACGGGTTGTTTTCGCCTTAAATTTTGTACTGAAAAGTCGGAACTGGCGGCTGTTCACCGCAGCTTCCCTCGCACTGCGGCTCACTTTTAACTTGCCGGACGGTGTCGTCCGGCAGACTGTGAAAGGGGCTTTATGCTGACATCTAGTCGTTGATACCGTATCACAGAATTTGTCTGAATCGAAGCTTGTTTCCATCGTATAGCATCTCTAATCAGCTGGAGAAAGTGAGTTTCAACTTGTTTTCCCCAGTGATTGAGCGCGAAGTAGGGCTACAATTGTTTTGAAGTCAATTCATAGTTGATGGTCTCCGACGTAAGTCAATCCTTAGTTGAAATAAAGTGGTTTCAAGCTAAATTAGTTGAATTTAAGTTGATTTTGCTGGTTATTGCTGAGAATCAAGTTATTCAAAAAGTTCTGAGTGCTTGCTTTCATTGTTCAACTGTTTTTTTAGGTAAATTTGCTTTTATTTCTACCTTTGAATGTCGATGATTTTTGACTGCTCGGCATGAGACTGCGATCTTTTTGGTCGGCGCCGTGCACGTGTGCGTGGACTGGCATCTTTGGGCCCTAGAAACTCTAATTCTAGCCCGTTCTTCACCTCGATACCTTCATAGTTTTTCAGCTATTTTCGATCTAAGCCGATTTTTGTAGTTTTTTCGATAACGTTTTCTATCGTGACCACTGCCTTTGATCAAATACGAAAAACGATCAGTCGCTCTCAACGCGTGCGATGCCACAGTTCAACCACAGAAAATAATTTTCGTTGCCCTGCTTATCTTAGAGGAAATCTCACTCTGATAACAATGCTGCCTCCAGAATTGCTCATAACCCACTACAAACGGAGTTATGGCCCCTCAAAGATTTTGAATTCAAACGGCGAGAAGTTCGCCAACGAGTTGACTCGAGTGTGTTTCTTGTCTTTATTCGCAGCCATCGTTCTGAAGCAGGTTACGATATAAAGCTAGACCGATAACAAATAGAAGCAAATAGACTTGGAATAAAATCAACCGCGCTTCTCTTCCCTATTGAGATCGGAACCTTGTCGGTGGGCGTCACCCATTTTTCTTTCATGGTAGCGTGGTCGACATTTCCCCCGCTTTTTCTCGCTAATTTTAGCGAATCGAGATTTCGTGCTTGGCAGGGCTGCTATGCACGGCGGCCGGAGTATAATATCAAAAATTACCCCTGAGCATGGACTGTGCCTTCAAAGACTACTGGCAAGTACGCCGAACCGGCGAACAATTCTGCGTCGGCTCTGCGTGTTTGGCTCAATCTGAGAATGCGTTATTGTTTTGATGTATACGCTTGGCAAGAAATACTCATGATACTAGAAAAACAATCATAGGTTTTGCAACTCAATTTCATTTAGGCTCTCATTATGGCTCGAAGTCTTCGGTGTCAGTGAACGTTGGTCCCAAACTACGTTCATACACGTTCAAAAATCTCGTTGGGAACACAACCTACAGAGCTTCCGTGGAAACATTCGAAGTGGGCGGATGTCTTCGAATTGTCTAGATTTTGTTGCATACCAGTGACGTTTTCAGGGTGATGTTAGTCTTTGGTACGCGAGCAACGTCTTCACCACCAGTCTAGCAGGTCTGTCACAGAGTTTTTATTATACCAGCAAGTAGGTAAAATGCTGATGTGTTATTTGTTTTCCTTGCTGCCTCGCGAACACTTATTCAGACCTTTTTCAGACGACCTAAATTTTATTTTTCGTATAGATTCTCACCTCGATTAGTTCCAAGATGGGGATGAGAAAACATTTTGCCGTATAGTCCGTTGCTGCACTGTGTCGACTTCTACACTGAGTCGGCGAGGTCGCGCCCAAGTGCCCAGTCGAGGTTATTTATTGAAGGAGACTGATGTGGAGTCCACGCAATCAATTTAGTCTAGTGAATGGAAGGAGCTGCGACGGCAGATCACGCGGCAGAAACCCCGCGTTGACCGGTGATGCCGCCAGCAACGCACGGCCAGCCGCCTGGTCTATGCGTCAGTGGTATGGTATACTTTGTCGCTGTAATGAGCGACAGGCATGCAATCTAACACAAATCGCGGCGGGACCCGCATCGAAGCAGCCGCAACGGCCGTCGTAGGAACAGATGTCGCGTGTGGGTCGCAGCGACGCGTCGCGGAGGGCTGACATACTGCAAATGTGACATAGCCTGCGGCTAACACAGTCGCTGTCGCTGTGCAGTGCACTGCGACAGCGACAGATTTGAAGGGCGGGAGGCGGTCGCTGTCGCTGTGCACAGCCACGCGACTGTGTGTCGCAAAAGTATACCATACCCCTCAAACTAGATATAACACGGAAATCATATGTAGGTGACCAAGATTCAGTGCTCGAGTGTGAAATCCATTAGCGAAATTTTCATGGCCGCTCACCTAGATTTGGCTTTGATTACTTACCGCGCGCAACCCGCACAGAGAGGTCACCCACTCACACTGAAGTTAGAAAAACGAGCAGTATACCATTGAAACCGCCCCATAAAATTGGGTACGTTAGCAAGTTTTCATCCCGATAGACCCCCCATACTAAAAATATGACCCCCTAACCGACCATCAAAATTGCAAAATTTCTACGCCACCGCCAGACCAGTTTCATTTTTTGGAGAACGTGATGCAAATAACCTGGAAGTTTCTCACGTAGGGGTAATCGGAAACGGAAACGCCAGAAATTATTGTCAGAAGTCACCATTTTCTTTCCTCGGCCACTAACGAGCGGTTCGAACCCAGAAACCGGCCTGTCAAGATTAGTTCATAAAAATGTAGGGGTTTTCCATATCAGGATTCTGATACCGTTATCAGCCATTGTTGTTTTGTAGACTCCATATATAGTGGAGTCGACCAAGAGTGTCTCATTCACTTATCAATGAGAAGCGGTCGATTGGAGATCAATGAACATGAAACTCGTTGCAGCACAACCGCTCTCGCTCAGTCGGTATCGAGCGTGCTGGTATGGGACTCATGCACATTGATCCCCAGCCGACCGCTTCTCATTGATAAGTAAATGAGACACTCTTGATGGACTCCACTATAAATTGCTCTCTAGGCTGGTGGAATCTAAACGTCCGAATCGGAAGAGGACGGTAGTGCGGATGGGATGTTTAGCGAAAGGCGAGTGTTCGTAACATGTGCAGCGTTGATAAGAAAGTTTCACAGGACATGCTGAAGACACTATGCGAGACCGCAAAAGGAGTATGCAGGATGTTATGAAATGTATATAAGACATCTTGGAATGTGTGCAGGACCCCAGCAGGAGTGTGCAGGTCAACATGGAATATGAGCAGGACCCCAGCAGTCGTGTGCAGGTCAACATGGGATATGTGCAGGACCTCAGTAGGAGTGTGCGGGACTTCGTGAAATATTTGCAGGACCCCCAGTAGGGTCTGCTATCGAGGACTACGGCAGTTGCATCATGCAACACGATGATCATCGCGCTGAAAGAAAGGTTAGGCTTCGTCCATAGCAGACGATCAGCGGCAAAGCGTCAAGTCGCTGAAGCGTCGTGCTCCAGCGCTGAAACGCTAGCGCATGACGCTCGACGGCTGGCGCATCCAACGTGTCCGAGGACGACACGTGGTTAACGATGGTATAGATAATATTAGTGACAGCCGCTGCTGCCGCTATGCCTCCACCGTCAGCGACAGGCCGGTTGCAGTGGTTGCTGGGGAGTCAGATCAATAACGAATGTAAAAGATGCAAACAACGGCGTCACTTGGCGCTATGTCGTCTGCTATGAACGGAACCTAAGTCGTGCCCGGATCAAGTGATCCCATCACGATCATCGTCCTGTTGCGTGATGCAACAGCAGTTTGAGTGTTCTCGCCCTAAGATGAAATCGAGGGACACAGAGATCTGATGAAACCTATTATGTGTGCAATGCGTGTGACGGCAGCGGTTGAACGCAACTGTTGACGGTAGTTTCACCCCCATATGGGCAGTAGCGTGATAGCGTCCGTTTCCCGTACCTGCCACGTAAAATCTTGCTGATGCCGTGGGCAAACGCTCTGGGGCCACGTGGTCGCGCTACGATTTCTTCGATATACGTGCTGCGAGATTTACCCAAACAGAGCAGAGGAACCTCAGAGAAGGAAAAGAGGATGTTAACTGGAATGTGTTAGTTCTAGCTAAGGCTGTAGAGCTGATGCTCGACTACTGCATATGTCTGGGGGAAGGAGTACAGTTAGTAAACAAAACTGGATGTGAGGTAGCGAGCGGAATCAGAGCGAGAGGTCAGATATTTGATACGACACAAATCACATTCTATTGGGAAGTAAGTGAATTAAGCGCTAAATTATAAATTTCACCTCGAAACTGCGTTGCTTTGGAAGAATAATAAACATAATACCCAAACACGTTTGAGGGGTTTGCTGTGGAAGGGAAACCCTTGGAAAAGTCCCCAAAGGTTAGGTGCCGCGGAAAAGGTCAAGGATTTGGCATTCCTAAAAAATGTTGTGAAGTTCATTTCGATGGATTCGGCGGTCGACAATTTTTTTCAAATGGTGCGAATTTGTATTGTTAATTAGATTCGGCTTCCAAAAAAATCATTGAAATGTTGTGAAGTTCTTTTAAATGAATATAGTGATGAACGAATTCTTCGGAATGTTTTAAAATAGTTGAAGATAGATTTGGCGGTGAACAAAGCTATGAAATGTTGTGAAATTTCTCTTATTGGATTTGGCGATTATCGAAATCTTTCAAATGTAGTGAAATTTTAGAAAAAAGATTTGGCAAGCGCACTATACATATTTAAAGTCAAATCACTCGCCAGAAGGATTGAGGCGTCTTCTGATCAGTCAGGTCCAATCCGGTCGCCAAAGCCGCCGGAGCGGAAAAGAGCCGCTCCGGTCGTTCCACCATCAATAAACTTCACTATTAAACGCATTAAAAAATCCGAGGGTATAAATTTCTCAATCGTCTAGTGCAAACAGTCACTATGAACCTAAAGGGCCCTACTAGCGTCTGGAGGATAGGGTCTGCAGTGTCGACAGGCCGGCCACAGCGCCATGCCTGACCCTGGCATACAAGTGTATAGAAGTAGAAAAAAGTAACATGTTTGAAGTGACACTGGATTGTCTCCAGTATATATATATATATATATATATATATATATATATATATATATATATATATATATATATATATATATATATATATATATATATATATATATATATATATGTATATATATATATATTTATTTATTTATTTATTTATATATATATATATATGTATATAACATCGGCGTGGATCGTGAAGAGACTTTGCGTTCACTGTTGAAGGTTGGCGTAAACACGGTGTGCCTATGTTATAACATATGACACCGAGTTTGCATAACCTTTCAACAGTGAACGCGAAGTCTCTTCGCGATCCATGCTGAATGTCATATATATATATATATATATATATATATATATATATATATATATATATATATATATATATATATATATATATATATATAAATATATATATATATATATATATATATATATATATATATATATAAAGCAATTTATTGCTAAGATCTTTATGGCGTTGTCCTGTTAGCTAGATTTATCGATGTTTTAGCTTGATCCAAATTAAACTCGACGCGAGATCCCTCCAGGCGCATGATTTGACTTTAAATATTTATATTGCGCTTGCCAATTTTTTTTCTAAAATTTAACTCTATTCGGAAGTTTTCGATAGTCGCCAAATCTATCTTCAACAATTTTAAAACATTCCGAAGAATTCGTTCATCACTATATTCATTTAAAAGAACTTCACAACATTTCAATGATTTTTTTGGAAGCCGAATCTAACTAACAATACAAATTCGCACCATTTGAAAAAATTAGTCGACCGCCAAATCAATCAAAAGGAATTTTACAAAATTTTTTAGGAATGCCAAATTCTTGACCTTTTCCGCGGAGCCTAACCTTTTGGAAATTTACATATGTATAAGATGGCTACTGTAGACCCAAAAAATCTCGTTGTGTGGATACTCAAAGTATGTATGCCATTTCAGCTTTGAACTGGCTACCAGCTCCAACCGATATAATCGTGCTGGACAAGACAAATACTTCGCTTGAGATCTCATGGACTGCCCCAGTGATTCACGAGACTGGACATAGCGCCGTCATCAACCAACACCTGGTCAGTACAGAAGGTAGACTACCCGAAAATTTTTGAACCACACCGCCTGACCGTGGCTAGGCTTGGTAGAGGCTTAGAAGTCGACAGGTTGCAGTCGCTTTGTCAATATTACGGTTAGTGAGAATCGGCGATATGAACAATTAAAACCTGCAAATCCAAGATAAAGTCAGGAGAGGTCTCCAGTTTTCAGATGAACGTTTATGAATTCGTGCCGTCATCGAAACTGTTGCTGAAGAAATTCTCGTTAAACATTCCTGTCCCAAAAACCTCGTTTTCTATCGGACGCCTCACACCTGGCTCCGTCTACAACGTCACTCTTCAGGTAATTTTTAAAATTTCTTTTCTCTCCCACTCCCTATTCATGGATGTATGAAAGAGAGTCGATAGGCGACACTGTGGCTGAAATTGGATTCCTTCTCTCTTTCTTTCTTCATGACACTGTCTTGATTGATCGGTGGTATCGAATCTCTGGTGTGTACACGCAACTAGACATTATGTATATTCAGGTGTGCTAGTCGAGGTGAGAACGGCCGCTATTCCGTGATCATACTTTCAGCGACCAGCGATGCGGCGCAGTGTTTACCATCGAAATCGACTAAAAATCGATACGCCTTAGGCCATTGGTATACTTCGTTGTAGCTGCAGCGACAGGTTTCGCCAACTATCACTCATCGTGCCGGGACCAGCCCCCGTGCAATGGCGGCTGTCTTGAGAATACTTCGCATGCGCCTGTCGCGGCGTCATGTCGCTGAGGGGTGTTATAATTTTGAGTGGCGTAACCCTGTCATACTCCGGCGACAGCCCGTATCTGTGCTGCGCGCAACGACGGGCTGTCGTAGGGTTTTCTCGACTCTGCAGGTGAACTTCTTCTGCTATTTTTTATGCGAGCTCTGAGAACTTCCAAGCACGATAGAAACAACAAAATCCCCAATACGCTTGTAAGACTCGATTCAGGTGTTTATGTGCTGTTTTTTCACTTTGCAATTGTAAAAGTGTGAAAAAAAACAGCGCATAAACACCTGAATCGAGACTTACAAACGTATTAGGCATTTTCTTGTTACTATGTTGTTTGAAAATTCCTAGAGCTTGTATAACAATAGTAGAAGAAATGCATCCGCAGAGTCGAGAAAACCCTGCGACTGTCCGTTGCTGGGTGCAGCACAACAACTGCGACGGAGTATGACAGGGTCACGCCACTCAGAAGTATACCACCCCGTAGTGACACGACGCCGCGACAGGCGCATGCGAAATATTCCCAAGACAGCCGCTGCCATCGCACGGGGGCTGGTCCCGGCACGATGAGTTCTAGTTGGAGAAACCTGTCGCTGCAGCTACAACGAAGTATACCAATAGCCTTAGGCTGGTGTACATAAGTGTTATCTGATGAGTTTTATGGTCTCAAGTGTTGCTCAAGGCGCAGCCGTCATATTTTCATGAACTATTTCGCGATTTGTTCTCACTAGGGCCATCACAAACACAAATTGGAGTTCAGAAAAATGGTCTGTTGAGGGCTGGGAGGGGGATGAATGCAACGGATTTTGAGCTTTGAAATTTCACTTAAAGGCAGTGTTCACGATGATTTTCGTCCCCGAGTTTTCCACATAAAACAATACGTTGGCCTCCAAAGGCTACCGAAATCACGAAGATTCGGCGAGAAACGCATTAAAACGGCGTATTTCAGTGACATTATTCTATAATATGGACTAGTTGTCCGGTTGAATGAACATGTTCATGGTGATTTTCACCGGTGGAAAATTGGATCAATCGAAAATAGAAGAATATTTTATGCGAAGCAGTATTAGTTATGACCTAAGGATTGAACGGAGCAATAGAGAGCCGAGAATTGCAAAGGACGGGTAAACAAAGATTTCACTGTCACAACAAACACTTCCTGTGATACTTAAGAGGCGGGCTGATACTTAAGGATTTCGTGTACTTCTGGTGCGTTTTCTCAGTTTCTACGTCACTTAAGTTCTACCCGGGGGCCACTTAATCAATATAGCGAATAATATCAGATTTGAAGATTATCGTGAACACTGCCTTTAAGGCAGCGTTCACGATAATCTTGGATTTTGAGATTATTCGCTAAATCGATTGTTTGGCCTCCGAGTAGAACTGAAATGACGAAGAAACCGCGAAAAACGCACCAGAAGGGCACGAAATCCTTTACTCTCACCCCGCCATTTTACTCTCACGGTAACTGTTCGGTGTGACAGTGAAATCTTTTGTGGTCCTGTTTTTCAAATTTCTCTACCCTCTGTTGCTCCGTTGTTTGTTTCGGACCCTAACTAATACTGATTTGCTTAGAACATTTTTCCATTTAGGGTGAGCCCAATTTTTCACCGGTGATTACCTCCGCGAACATGTTCATCCAATCGGACAACTAGTCCAGGCCAGAGAATAATTTCACCGAAATAAGACGACTCAATGCGTTTCTCGCCGTTTCTTCGTAATTTTGGTAATACTTGGTAGCCAAGGCATTGTTTTGAGTGGAAAACTCGGGAACGAAATTCATCGTGAACACTGCCTTTAAAGGCACAGTCCAAGCTCAGGGACGAAATCTGTGATTTCCACATAATTGTGAAGTAGACCCACCCTATATAGCAACTGCCAAGTGCGAGCCCTCAATTCTTCCGGATAAGCGAGATATAGGAGGAAGCCACCGTGGAACGCCCTCATCCGGAAGCCACTTTGGCACGCCCCTTTTACGATCTTTCGAGCTCAATATTGGCGAGATGAGCAATAATTTCCTATCGATAGCCCCGTTCTTCCCTTCATACTCAGCCTCTCTAACCATTCAGGTCGGCTCGCATACATCGATTGCAAATGACGGAAGTTACAAGCCACGGACAACTCGTCCACCATGCTTCCGTAGCTCAATTTTAGAGGGGCCATAACTCCGTTCCTAGAGGGTCTTGTACGATGCCAGGGACATCATTGGAGTCAGCGACGGACCGTTTTCAAGATAGGCACGAACTCAGGAAACCGATTTTGAGGTTGGACTGTGCCTTTAATGCACCTGGGCAGATCAAAAACGGCCAGAAAGTTCACTTTCTGGATTTCAAAGAATTAGAAAATTTCGAGCCCAAACTTTGTCCAGGGTGGTTAATTGGAGCGCCCAACACGAATGTGAGGTTCGTTTCTAGTTCTCCTGAATATCGCAACAGGTTGCTGTATGTTAATGACACTTCGCCTGCCGTACTGGAACAGGTGCGTTTAACGAGATTCTAAAACTCGACAATTTTCTTATTTTCTCACCCATATCCCTCAAAAGACCGTTTCTCGAAACACCAGTTGGAGCTCGGGGTGGTCCCTAGTTAGTGTTTTTGCTCATAACTTCTTTCCAGGCTGGGACGAACTATGGCTACGGGACTGTGGGATGGGCTGTGTTTTCGACTCTGAGTCGACCTGATGACGGTTTCATTTTGAGGCAGCGCATGAAGACTCCAAACGCTCTCACACTAACGTGGCCAGCACAATGGTTGCCATCGCCCACTTCAAAATTCACGGTATTTTGAAAATGAAATATTCACAATTTCGAGAGAAAGACTCAGATTGAATATGAAAAATAAGGTTTCTTTGTTCATCCTGTAGATATCCATTGTACTAAAGGTTGCGGGAACCCAAGTTTGATCGCATATGAAACTCGACAATGGTTTCTTGCGTTGTCTTCAGTTACCTTTGCCAAAATATGCTGAGAAGCTACAATACCCGCTCTAAGTTTTGTGAAAACGGAGAGCATTTACAAATCTTGGCAAAAAACGTCCAATGCTTGTAAGTTTTGTAAACGAAGACTTTTTGGGAGTCTAAAAACGCTGTCGTATTCACTGCTCAAATGTCTGCCTAAACACGAGCTTTGTGGGACGAAGTTTACTGGGATCTCTTTGTTTTTGAATGAAAATGTTTTTGCGAATTTTTCTCAAAAACGTCGCACGCGGAAAAGTGTGGCGGATTTTTGAGTAGTCATTCCATAAGTAATAGAAGAGAAATCGCTATGTTTCCTTCATGAATCGAGTGCAGGTGAGAGAATCTCGCCATTCGTTCACGTTGATTTTTCGAAATCCTTCATTTATAAGCAGTGGTCACGATAATCGTCAATTTTGAGATTAATCGCTGAGTCGATTGTTAGGCCCCGGGTAGAACTGAAATGCGGTGAAATCGAGAAAAACGCACCAGAAGTACACGAAATACTCAAAACTCGCCCCTCCTCTTAAAGGCAGTGTTCATGATAAAAATCGTTTTCGAGTTTTCACCAGAAAACGAAGGTTCAGAGTCTGACTGTTCCATCAGTGAATAAAGAATCATGAAAAACGTTGCGAAACATCCAAAGTTAGCTATTTTTCTTGAAAGCCACATTTCAATGGTGGATGAGTTGCGCGGGTATGGCCCTGAAGTAGACAGCGTGTGCAGATCAGGGCTGTGAGTAACTGAATTTTGTAATTTCGTGAATCGTAAATCGTAATTTTTGAAATTCCTCGTAATTCGTAAATCGTAACTGATAATGAGTAATAAGCCCACACATGACCCAAACCTCATTCGATGTGGAAACATCGTAGCATTTCACTGATGAGGTGTTTCTATATCGAAGGAGAATGGAGGTTGGGTTTCAGAGTGACATTTTTAGAGCAGCACTTGCATAAATATTCAGTACACATACGTGGGATAGGAACGACTTTAATAGACAAAATGGAAACTCTAAGTTTATTCAAGTACCACACCTGTGCCAAGTTTTGCCCAACTTTTGAATACGAAAGCATAGGGAATCATCGCAATACAAAACACAGTTCAGTTGAAGCCAAGGAGGGCAACACTGTGATTTGAAAAAAATAACGGTTGGATAGTTTTAGCCTTAACCTTTTAAGGAAGCTTGGATAAGGTGGCCATCCCGAAGAGGATATACATTTACAAAACCACTTCTTGACGCAGAAAACGAGTCTCTATATTTGTAAAGTGTTGCTCTGACGTGGGCATTCGACCCCAGTTTACGAATGAATGCATAATTTGAATGCGGCCTTTTAAAAAATGCCGAATAAATGAATACATTCGAATAAGGCTTTTAAAAAAATGCCGAACAAACGAATACATTCGAATAAGGCCTTTCAGGAAATCCTGAATGAATGAATACATTCGAAAAGTCGGCCAACTATTCGAATACCTGAATCCTATTCGAATATTCGAATAATATTCGACATTTCAAAATCGAGATCAGGATCACACCGGAACTTTCAAATTTCTGGGGGACTCGGAGACCGTTTTTTTTTTCGCGAATTAGCCTAAAGATGGAAACTATTAAAGGGTCAATGTGGTAGCGGTAAATGTGGCTTTGTTATTTTAAGGGGATATGAATGCGACGATCACCGCTAGAGAATTTTACGGCAAAAGGTTTGTATGCGGTGCCGCGCTAGATCTCAAGCTGGAAGGCGCAAAAGCGCCCACACAAAATGGATCACTGCGCCATTCCTTACCAAGTAAATCTTTTCTGAGCAGGCTACGGCGAGAGGCAGAAAAGTGAGAAATGAGATGTCTGATATCGTCATCAGACATCTGATTTCTCATTTTAGAACGGTATCAGACATCTAATTTCTCATTTTCCTACTAATAATCGCGGCTTTTGCCGCGATCGAAAAAGTAAGACGAAGTTGGGATAAGGTACAATGTTCTCCGAGCCAAATTCCGGTCCGCATTGGCGGATACGGCTGTTGCATCATGCGACACGTGATAATCGTACTGAGAGAAGGGTGAATCGTGCCGGGACCACGTGGTCCCATCACTATTAACACGTGCCGCATGATGCAACAGCCGAAGTCCGCGAATGCGGACCGGAATTTGGCCCAGATAACGAAAGTAGTATGTTAGAATATAATGATAGTCGTGGTAGGCCCCCCGTCAAAGTCGGCCATCCTAGTCCCACCCGCTCGATATGTATGAGAAACACGCCAAACGGGAAGGGATGAAGAATCATCTTCAACTGATGAAATTCGACCTTCTGTAGGCTTTCCGAGGTCGTATCAGGCGGATTTTCATCATTTGAGGCGGTTTTCATCAGTTGAAGTCAATTTTCATCAGATCATTGGACGATTTTTAACTTTTGAGGACGACTTTTATCAGTTGAAGATGATTTATATCACTTCGTTTTCTCCCGTTTTGCGTGTTTCTCATACATATTAAACGGGTGGGGCTAGGACGGCCGGTTTTTGACCGACTGTGACGGGAGCCGTAGTGATAATTGCAGAAGTAATACATAAAAAATAAACGGGTAAGAGTTGACCGGTGACTGCTGGCTTGACCGCAGAATGTGCGACACCCGGCTGGGAGTGCGCAGGGAGGCGGGGAAAGTGTACGGGACCCTACTGGGAGAATCCTGCGCAAAAGCAACGAGAATCCTGCGGAACGCAAGAACGTACTGCGAAAAATCTACACACAAAAAGGATTACCCCATTTGCAGAATTAAATTTTGAAAAGTTTCTATTTCAAGGGTCAACGGAATAGGTTATGTCGAAATCAGTTGCAGGAAACTCGTCTCTGTCGGTGCATTCCCCGATTTTTGGCAGGGGGATTGGACTCACTGGGTAGGCGAAATTCTTCCGTCGGTGCAGATCAGTTGAGAAGCTTTCACGCCTTCAAATGATTTAAAAATCCTGATTAGGGGAGCATTTTAGTTTTGATCGTGAATGAGTGCGGGTATCAAACGCCTGTCACCGGTATAATTCAAATAAGGGCCACTTAAATTCGTCGAATATTCGAATAAATGCGAAATTCAAAATCCCGAATAAATCGAATATTCGGATGAATCCAAAATTTAAAATTTCGAATAACTCGAATATTCGAATAAAGCCAAAATTTGAAACCCCGAATAAATCGAATATCCGAATAAATCCAAACTTCAATTTCGAATAAATGGAATGTTCGAATAAATCCAAAATTTCAAATTTTGAATAATTCGAATATTCGTATAAATCCAAAGTTTAAAATCCCGAATAAATCGAATATTCCAATAATTCCAAAATTTCAAATCCCGACTAAATTGAATATTCGAATAAATCTAAAATTTCAAATCTCGAATAAATCGAATATTCGAATAAATCCAAAATTTCAATTCTCGAGTAAATCGAATACTTGAATAAATCCAAAATTCAAATTCCCGAATGAATCGAATATTCGAGTACTGGAATATTCGAATATTTATTCGATTCGGTCCCAAGTCTAGTGGTGACGGCGGTCTGAGTGGTGAAGGTTGATTAGGATTTTGAAATGCAAAATGGTGAGGGCTCCCTCAGAATCTGTGCTTTCAAAAATTAGGTTCTTCATCTTCTTTTCTTTCGCGTTCAGAATTAGCTCCTCATTATTAAAACATTTGAATTAAAACATTTGAAAACTTTTTTGAAAAAGTGGGAGACTCTGCAGCCATAATTTCTTAGAAATATTTCAAACCAGATTTTGAAATTACCACCTCTCCTCTCGTAGCCTCTGGAGATAGACATCAAAGGTTATTTTGAGAGTCCCCGTAAAAATCTTCGTCGAATAATATTTTCAGGTTAGAAAAATAATTTCCCGATTCTCCGGCAGATTTGAGTTCACGAAGTTCCACTTTTACTTGTTTTTTTTTTACCGCTAAAGATGGACGCGTGGGGAAGATTGTTTTCGAAGTCTCCGCAAAATTCTTCAACGAAGTGTGTATTGGGTTCCACCCTTTGTTTGCTCCGTGAGCCAGCCAGGTCCTTACGGACTGAGCAGAGTGCCATAAGGGGTCGTTTATACTCCCGCCGCCGAGCGGCGCGGCATAGTGCATTTCTGTAATATTGATCAAGCGGCGCAGCACGGTCGATATCATAGAATTGCACTTCGCCGCGCCGCTCGGCGGCGATAGTATAAACGACGCCTAAGGGCACGGCGCGGCCTGATGGTGAGCTGCCGTATTCATAGATCGCGGCGATCTATCAATACGGCAGCCCACCACCAGCCCGCGCCGCGCCCTCATGGCACTCTGCTCAGCCCCTTAGAGCCGAGCCCCCTATTTTCGGTCTATTTATATCGGAATGGAATTGCTGTTCGCAAGGTCAGACGATCGCTTTAGAAGTTCACAGAGAGCTAGAAGATAGTGGTGCTGGAACGAATATAGATCATGTCAGGTAGACTGCAGCTCCACCAAAGGTCTGCGTCTCTGGTGTTCATCATGTGACAAGAGCATTTCATGGAAGTAAATAGCTGTGAAGCTAACGACCTGGCTCGGCTTCGGGCAAGGAAAGGTTGGAACCAATTAATAAGTTTGGGTCCTTCAGAGTGAGAAGGGGAGCGATTAATCATACCTAAAGCTCGTTATCAACAATTATAGTTCTCCATGACTGACCTTCTGCTGACTTCGACCGGCCTGGCGTGCAAGGGTACGGGTTCACCGAAAATGTAAATTTTGAAGAGTAATCAAATCTTAGGAGTAAGTTAAATTTAAAAGTGTTGAAGTTGTGTTGTATTGAAAGTGTTAAATTTATATTTCTACTAGACCGCAGATTCGCATTGCTCATTTTACCGCGTTTTATTACGATTTGTTACGATTCGTTACGATTTTGGGCCCAAATTTCGTAAATCGTAAAAAAATTTGCCAAAAACGCCCGTAATGCGTAAATCGTAAACCGCAATTCGTAATTGCGCACAGCCCTGGTGCAGATGCGCCCCAATGCTAAAACTCAGCCGCGCTCGCGCTCCAATGCTAATGAAGAAGCGAACCGAACTGTTCCTCGGAAAACACGACCGCGAGCGTAAAGGGCTAGCGCGAGCGGATTTCGGAGCCGATTAAAGCTTTTTCGGGCTCGTTTTTGTTCGTTCTTGCAACCCTCATGCTCCAATTAGACCCCAGCCTTTCGATTTCCGACGGAAAACTGAAGACGAAATTTATAGTGGACACTGCCTTTAAAGGTATCGAGTTTAAGGGTGGCCTACCCTAGCTCGATGCACTTACGAGGAGTTCTATACCTTTTACACCAGACCTGCTTACAAGGTTTATTATGAATATGCGACATTACATGATAAGGGTCATGCTACAACACCATGGCTCCACGACCACGCCTGACGAACCAGCAGCGGGCGCTCGAGCCCAGACGACTGTCTTTGGCCTGCCCCGCAAGGAGCGGGTCAGTCCCTCTCATTCCAACACATCAAGGCGACCGTTACACGACATCTCCACATTCCGAGGAAGCTCGTCCTCGAGCTTGTCAGCCATTCCATACCATCGTCAGAACTGCGCCTTCCATAGCATCCAGATCAGACTATCATATATGATAAGGAAGAACACAGATTGAGGTGTAAATAGTGACTTCTGAATAAAAGAAAGGAACCAAACGATGATGTATATTGGTTCAGTCACACTTGTGTTACTAGTGGTAGGATTCATATACATTGACTGATTGACTCGCTATCCAGTTTAAGGGTGGCCTACCCTAGCTCGATGCATTCACGAGGAGTTCTATACCTTTTACACCAGACCTGCTTACAAGGTTTATTATGAATATGCGACATAACATGATAAGGGTCATGCTACAACACCATGGCTCCACGACCACGCCTGACGAACCAGCAGCGGGCGCTCGAGCCCAGACGACTGTCTTTGGCCTGCCCCGCAAGGAGCGGGTCAGTCCCTCTCATTCCAACACATCAAGGCGACCGTTACACGACATCTCCACATTCCGAGGAAGCTCGTCCTCGAGCTTGTCAGCCATTCCATACCATCGTCAGAACTGCGCCTTCCATAGCATCCAGATCAGACTTTCATATATGATAAGGAAGAACACAGATTGAGGTGTAAATAGTGACTTTTGAATAAAAGAAAGGAACCAAACGATGATGTATATTGGTTCAGTCACACTTGTGTTACTAGTGGTAGGATTCATATACATTGACTGATTGACTCGCTATCCAGTTTAAGGGTGGCCTACCCTAGCTCGATGCACTTACGAGGAGTTCTATACCTTTTACACCAGACCTGCTTACAAGGTTTATTAGTAATGTACGGCATTACATGATAAGGGGCATACTATAACACCATGGCTCCACGACCACGCCTGACGAACCAGCAGCGGGCGCTCGAGCCCAGACGACTGTCTCTGGCCTGCCCCGCAAGGGGCGGGTCAGTCTCTATCATTCCAACAAATCAAGGCGACCGTTACACGACAAAGGCAGCATTCACGATGATCGTCCTCATTGACTTTCCACAGTGAAATGATAGGCGAGAAGGATCTTAGGCTCCCAGTGTCGAAAGAGCGGTAGAAAACGAGCGAGGAGCGGCAAAATAACGGCTGCAAAAAAGCGTTTTGGGGCCCCAGACTATAGTTGTACACGAACGAAATTTCCGAAAAATTTTCGAAATTTTTTCGTTCGTTTTCGTTCGTTCGAAATTTCGTCTAACGAATATTTTTCAAATTTTGTTCGTTCGAAATGTTTTCGAACGAAATTTTTTTTCGAAATTGTACACTTATACCCCAGACACACCCCGCGCCCCAGATCCGCCCCCTCGAGATAAACAAATGAAGATTCAGATTACAGGAATGATCAAGTGAAGGAAGTGCTGATAAGTGAGCTGATCGCTCTTATTGCACTGATAGGTATCATCCTTCTAGCGGTCAACTCCTTCACGCTCAAAAATCAACGTAAACAATGGAGGGTCTATTTTGGCTCAAAAAATGCGTCTTTCGTGTCGTTTTCAAGCATGCCTTGCTATATAGGGCACCAGACCTTTCGTAAACCGTGAAGATATTGGAAGTGAAATTTATCGTGTACCCTGCCTTCAAGTCTCACAGGAAATGTTCGTTGTGACAATGAAATCTTTTGTGGGTCCGTCTGCGGCAATTATCTGC
Source organism: Aplectana chamaeleonis (assembly GCA_029168955.1). Taxonomy (NCBI): domain Eukaryota; kingdom Metazoa; phylum Nematoda; class Chromadorea; order Rhabditida; family Cosmocercidae; genus Aplectana; species Aplectana chamaeleonis. Next base: position 53,447 of record JAPDOI010002074.1, on the reverse strand, counting down.
TTTCTCTTGTTACGTTCTTTGCTTCGGGCCCTAACTGATATAGCCCCATTTTTCACTGGTCACAACCACCGTGAACATGCTCGCCCAACCGGACAACTACAGAGACCAGATCAGAGAATGATGTCACTGAAATAAAACGTTTTAGTGCATTTCTCGCCGTTTCTTCGTTGTTTTGGGAACACTTGGTGGCCAACCCATTGTTTCGAGGGGCAAACTCACTAACGAAAGTCATCGTGAACACCGCCTTTAATGGTCTGGGGCTTTCGCAACCGAAGTCCGACTTTTTAAGAAGTTCACAAGCGTGTTTGATGAAGGATTTCAGAAATTCAACCGGCATTGATCTTGAGATTATCCCACCTGCACCTGATTCATGAAGAAAGCATAGAAATTGCTCTCCTATTATCGTTACAACTACCACTCAAAGTTTTGCCGCACTCTGGCGCTCGGTACGTTTCTAAGAAACAATCGAAAAAACAATTTCTTTTAAGAACAAAGCGATTTTGGGAAACTTTGCCCACAAAGCGCACCAACAGGTCAACATCTGAGCAGTGAATCCTACAGTGTTCACCAAAGTTACTAGTTTTGGACGTTTTCCTTGCTAAGTTTGGATGCTCCCCGTTTTCACAAAACGTTAAGTTAGTATGGGTACTTCTTGATATACTTCGAGGTAGTAATATGGTCTTGATTGGCCACCCTCTGTTGGAGCTATGGTTAACGTATTATATTGAGTCTAAAGCATGAACCAGGCGGCTGGCCGTTAGCGTACCGTCGTCATGGATCGTCAAGAAACTTCGCGTTCACTGTTGGAAGCTGGCGCATACTCGGTGTCATATGTCATAACATAGGTGCACCGAGTTTGCGCCAACCTTCAACGATGAACGCGAAGTCTCTTCACGATCTATGCCGAAATAATGGAACAATTCGAAAAATTTATTTCTCTGAATATTCGAATAAAAGAATTATTCAAAGAATTGACTTTTCCGAATAGTCGAATAAACGAATCATTCGAAAATCTGACTTTTCCGAATAATCGAATTATTCGAATATTCGTTTATTCGGCCGAGTATTCGGTGGCATACTCTGCTGGTCGTGTGGTGTTCGCCACATCACCGGCCGACGCGCACGGCGATCTACCGTCATTGCCCCGTCCATTCACCAGACTCAATTGATTACTAGTTCCAAGGAAGCGAAATCTCACTCCTCCATCGATCGATAAATATGAAACGCGCCGAATAATGCGAGTCATGCTATCCTCCGTAATCTCTGTTTTGTAGATTCGTGCAAAGACGCTGCACTCACCGGACAATGTTGAGAAGGAGATCATGAACATGGGAGTAGGAGAAGTTGGCAAGACGCCAGAATTCATTCTCCGAAATCTCCATCCTGGATCTACGTACAACGTCTCCTTAACCACGATGGCTGAGGTGTGACTTGTGTTGTTTGACATAGATATTCAAAAGCAGTGTTCCCGATAAAAAACCGTATTTTAGTTTTCTATGTTTTCAAGTAGTCGAGTTCACGAAGTATAGGATAATAGGGAAAAGTCCCCGCAAAACCCTTCGGACTGGAGGAAAAACCGATTACAAAAATCTCCTTGAAAATTATTAACGCCTATTAATGTGTTTTGCGCACTGCGTACAAAACGTCAATCCAAACGTGGCGAATGGTTGTGAGCTTCGAAATGCTCAAGTAATGAACTTTGTTCTATGTTTCGTGTACCAAACTTTCCTAAAAATAAGACGGCTAAATGCCATGTTTGGATATCAGAATTTTCCGTGATAAAGAGTATTCCGCAATTCGGCCACTGTTCCTCTAGTGAAACGAACAACGGCAACTGTTATATGGCGTGGTGGGGTAATCCAACGGGTCAGCTGGAACACAAGATTTTCACCCCTTTCCTGGCCGTTTTTCATCGTACTTCCATTCTTACTCTTCTTATTGTTAGAGAGACCCAAACCTTCTGTTCCTGCGAAAAAAATGGGTAACATTTTCATCGTGAACACTGCCTTTGAGATTTTGTTTTGTCTGATATTTTACTGCCACAAAACCCGCAGATGCTTCCTATAGGTCATTAAGCCGCGCACAAAGAAATGGGACGACGCAAGTCTGTACAAGACGGCTTGGAGTGTATTCTCAACGTTAACGCAGGGCGAGTATGTGGTTTCCGAGCCGCGGATCGTTGTTGAGACCGACACGGCTGCCTCCATCGTCTTCCATCCTCTCAAACACCTAGGCAGTGTACAGTATCAAGTAGTTTTTCGGTTGATTCTGCTATTAGAAATCTGTTATGGCTTAGGGGTGAATATATTTTAGGTTCGCTATACACCCCTCGAAGGCGTGTCGATAGAAACAACTGATTACGAGGAGGACGAGCTTACGTAAAATTTCCAACTAATTCCGCTGACGAATTGGGTCGAACTGCTGTTGGCAGCTCTCGATCATCACTTCTGATTCGTCGCGACATCATTCGCTATTTTGCGGAAACATTGTCGGGATTCCATAGAGCACATCATGTAGTCTAAGAGTGAAGGAGAACGAACAATTTCAATGTTTTCAGTTCTCTAGCGGACAGGATGCGAGAAAAGTTCTATTAACCAGTACCGCTCAATGCCAATGAGTTTCAGGTGCCCAAAATTCGGTTGTGAATGGTTGTGCGTATTAGTGTTCAATCTGCCGAGGAGGCCCCGAGAGTATTCATTCGAGGTAATATGGGGACTGATCGGGGGGGGGGGGGAATTATGAATTCGGAGTGATCGCTCGCAACAAATCACACAATCAGCGGACATCATCTGGAGTGTCTAGCTGTCAATACATGCTAGCCAGGGGTGTGCGTTAATGAAAAATATTTTTTTCGTTAAGCGTTAATCGTTAATTTCCGAGAAAAAAAACCGCGTTAACCCGTTAATGCGTTAACACGTTAATTTTGCAATTCGTTAAAAATTTTCAGAACATCACTTGACCACAACGAAAATCAATCACCAGAGGTCTCAGAAAAATAACATTCACCTTCTAATGACGTCAGCAGGACGTCGTGGAGAGCAGTAGGGCTCCAGAAGCCGTGGGCACGGCCTCGTGGGAAATATGTAGCTAGTGCTCCAGATGACGTCGTCAGGAAGTCGTGAAAGGTGGGTGGGGCTCCATTTGACGTCATCATGACGTCGTGGAAAATGGGTGGGGCTTCAGATGACGCGTACAGGACTTCGCGGAAAAAGCGTAGGCCTTCAGTAAAGTCATGGAAAGTAGGTAGGGCATTAGATGACGTCAGCAGCACGTCATGGAAAGGAGGCAGGACTTCAGATGACGACGTCAGCACGTCGTGGAAAGTGGATGAGCACTCAAATGGCGTCAGCAGGACTTTGTGAAAAATAGGCGAAAAACGTGTGAAAAACGCGTCCTAGAAAAGTCAGCGGTATATTTCACAGCAACCAAAAATTGACCGCGCCGCAAGCCGACGCGACGTGCACGGCCCTAATTTTTAAATCCGCCATTGAAGCAGATTAATCAGTGCCATAATTCCACTGCAATTAACGAACTCAAATTAACGTGATTTTAGGACTTTTTCGTCAAGCGTTAATCGTTAATTTTCCAAAATAAACCGCGTTAACCCGTTAATGCGTTAACACGTTAACGTTATAACGCACAGCCCTGATGCTAGCCACTCAAAAATCTGCTGAGCCACAGGGAAGCCAGATTTATACCTCCAGCGCTTAACATGCATATCGACTTTTTATCGATGTGACCGTTCATTAGCGTCGCTCGTCACTTGAAATGTGAACAAGTCCTGTTTCATCAGTTCCCATCATTTTTGGGGCTGAATATCATGAATGAGCCAGGTGGACCACGTCGGTGAAGTTTGCGTGCCAAAAACTTATGGTTCTGAAGTTGGAGTGGTTCAAAATGACGATCCGCCACCAGTTTTCACCAACCATCTAGCACAAGGAACAGAAACGCCATCACAAGGCGCAGATGATTCAGCATTTGAAATTTTTAATTCGGGAAATTCTAGCATCCAAACTTGCCCAATGAATACTTCTTTTTTTTTGAATAAGTTCCAGTAAACGAAAGGCAAGCGAAATTCACCCACTTCCTAAGTTTAAAGCAAAAAAAAACACATCCGACGTTTGCAAAGAAAAAAAAACCTCGTCGCATTGCACCTGACGCACCGAAATCGACGGAGGGTGGAATTTGATTAATTCGAGACGTTTTGAAACGAATTTTTTTGCTAGAGTTGATGGTTTTGTGGAGCATTTCCACTCTTATTCTGTATGTCAGAGAATCGCCTGCGCAAAAACATAAAAAAACGAGATACGGTTTTTTGCGCGTACGATGCCTTTAAACAGAATTTTATGTCGATCAATGATCTCATTTGTAGGCTCGTGCAAAGGTTGATGGGCAGTGGAACAAATGGACTCCTATTGCGAGACGGTAAGCTACTAAGCGTGGTTTAAATGAAAGCAAGATTTGCAATGATTATCATTTGTATCGATAATTATGTCTATAAGGCCCCGGTCAGAGTTGTATTTGCAACAGTAACCCGCCATAACCCGCCTGGGGCGACATGCATGACCGCTGCGAAGAAGGTCAGGGATCCGCTTCGCGTCCTATGCGCGTAACGTCAAGCCACGGCACGGCCCGAAGAGCATGGCGTAAATTGGTGTGTCGCGGACGTCAATGCACCTTCTACAGCAAACTCTACGCCAAGCGGCATTTTTGTCATCGTAGTCACTTTTTTCTCTTCCCGTGCATCTCAACCATTGGAAGCAAACGCGACTGGGATGGCAGAAAATGAGCGCGTAGAGTTTTCGGTGGAAAGTGCATTTACGTCCGCAATAAAATAATATACGCCATGCACTTCGGGGCCGTCCCGTGGCTCGACGCTGCGCGCATGGGACGCGGAGCGGCTCCCTCACCTTCTTCACAACGTTCATGCGTGCCGCCCCTGATCAATACGTATGAATAAAATGGTGGGGTGAGGTTGAGAAAATCACCCGGTGTGGCCGACTAGAGCCCACCGGAAGTGATGACGATGGTTACGTGGCCAACAGGATTGCACCTGTTCAGAGAAATAGTGAAGGAGAGTAAAGTGAAGAAACGGAGGTAGCAGTGTGGATAGCTTCCTAGTGATACGCAATGTCAAATTATCGGCCCGCCCACCCGGCGATTCCCCCCCCCCGTCATCCACGTATTGCATGAATATCAACCACGTTGACCACATCGGGTGATTCCCTCAATTTCATACCACCAATTTCACCATACGTATCGACCGAGCCGGTGACGGCGGGTGACGGCAGGCTACACCGGGTGTTTTTTGCACCCCATTTCCAATGCTTCCTGTGTGTATCGACCGGGCTTGCTACAAACTCTGAGAGGGGGCTAAGAGTTGTAAAGAAATATTGGGTTGAGGAAGGGGTTCCCGCCTTTTTTCTGTTATGAATTTTTTCGTCACTTTGTGAGTAGTTCATCAAAGTGTATCATAGCGTTCGGAAGCTCAATTCTTTCTTTATTAAATGCTTCTTGTGGCTTACCGTGAAACTTGGTCATCAATTTGGTTCGAACTGATTAATCACCTGACCCCTTTAAGGACTAGATGTTAGAATCGAAATATATTTGCGGAAATTCTTGATCACGGTGAAATTTGCATTTTTAAAAGAAACTCCAACTCTTGCAGTTCCTCTTTTATTCGTAGGCTTTGGGGCACCAAACTTCACAAAGTCAACGACAACGGAGACAAAGGCGGTTGTGCGGTTGCGTATTTCCTCTTAGCATAGTGTAGGTTGCAGCATAGTCGTCTGGGAAAAATATAAAATTTCTTGAAATCTTGAGAAGAAACCCCGAAACGCTGAGAAACGGTAAATGTTCCCCAACGACACCTATTCAATGAACCTAAACTCTCCAGCATAGATACAAACAGGAATAACAACAAAAATGGAAATTCACAAAAAAAGGTAAATAACAGAGGAAAATAATTTTTTTCTCGCTATTTCTGCGTGTATCCATAGCAAAGACTTTAGTTATAGTGATATTGCTTGTGTATAGAGGAAAACTCATCGTTTTTCAACGTTACCGATGTTTTTTCTTCGAAATTCACTCGAAAATTACAATTTAGCCGTCGATTATGGCGCAACCTACAGTATGCTTAGTTTAAACATGCAACTGCACAATCGCCTTTTTTCGTTGTCGTAGACTGTAGGTCAGTTGGAGTTCCCTTTTCGAAAATGTTTCTTTTAAGAATTATTGGCCATTTTTTTCAAAAATCGAAAAAAGTGGATCAGAAATCAATGCCTTCCTTGAAAAAACGGGCGTTAATTCGCAAAATTATCATTTTTTGAATTGTAAACTTCAAATAATACTCAAACGTTAAGTGGTGCCTCAATGTCTTTGCACAGATGGGAAACTGAAAAAGTAGCAATTTTTGTAAAAATGCGGATTTCCCCGTATTCAAGATTTTTCGCAAACCTGTTTTGATGCTATTATTCGGCCCTCGGAGTTTTCAAATGATTAATCGATTGGAATCAGAATAGTGATTAAAGTGGAAACGAATATAAACATTGCAGTATACACGCTAGTGATTGCGTAATGCGGTAAGAGGCAAGAAGCATTTGGTAGAGGAAGATTTGCGCTTTTGAATGCTGTATTGCACTTTGTTGAGCCACTCACGGAATAACGAAAAAAAATTAGAAATACGCGGGAACCTATAATTCAACCCAATATTATTATTTGACAGTGAATATTTTTCGTCACACTCTGTATGGCGCGTATTTTTACTGGAATAGATAGCAGCTGGAACGAATCAACTCGCTGCGACCAGAAGCGCTGGGGGGTCTGTAACATTGGGGTATAACAGGGAACGACGCGGGCGAAGGGCGGCGACGTGGGACCAGGGTCAGGCAGTCCGTTGTTCAAGACCTCGACGAAGTTACGTTCCCTCACTTGGAGATCAAATTTTTTAAAATGGCAAGAAACTTCACGTCCCCACAGGTTCTGAAAAAAATCGACAATTTTTGCAGTGAACATTTTCAAAAAAGTTGTCTTAAAGGCACTGTTCACGATGGAAATGGTTTTTCTGTTTTTCCGCCTATCTTGAGAACGGCCCCATGCTGATTCCAATGATGTCTCCGAAATCGTACAAGACCTTCTGGGAACGGAGTTATGGTCCCTCAAAAATTGAGCTAAGGAAACACGTTGGACGAGTTGTCCGAGGCTTGTAACTTCCGTCTTTTGCAGCCGATCTATGCGAGCGGACCTGAGTAAAGATAGAAGCTGAGAGTGAAGGGAAGAACGGGGCTAATGATTGGAAATCATCGCTCGTCTCACGATCTCGAGCATTCATTTGTTCACGTCGGTGGGCGTGTGTTGCGCTTTTGGGGTCCGCCTTGCGCTCAAAGTGGGAACTTCGAGCTCTGTTGAGGCTCTTCCTGGCTCGTTTTCATGCGTTTTTTCGACGTCAACGTTACAGTGTGCCCCTCCACTACCCATCCCTAGTGGAAACTGAAACACATTTTTTATCGTGAACATTGCCTTTAAACTTAAATTTCTCATTTTATAACTACTGCACTCCCAACCCTGCTGCTGAGCCTCGGTGAGTGTAGTTTTGACTTGCTCTTTCTGAAGTTTCTGCAGTTTCCGCGCTCCAGAGGCAAATCGACGTAGCTTAGTTTGGACTTGGAGCGCGGTATTTTCGGACGGCCTGACGCAGTGCAATTTGAAACATTGTCTTAAATGCCTTAAGTTGCGGAGTTTCCGGGCGATCTTACCGCAGTTTGTAGAGGATAGGCCTGGGATGGGAATAGTACCTTTGGGACCTCAAGGTTGTCCTTTCGTAAGGAAAAGCCTACATTGTCCCGTTTCGGCTGAAGGCTTCCGGACAAAGGTGTTGGACAACGAGAAAACGGTTTTAAGCGATTTGCTCCGTAACATTGGGAGTATGGGAGAGGTTCTAGCCAGCAGTTTGTAGAAAATTTCACGGAGATTATGAATTTTATTCCAGACTAGTGACCCTTCGGGTCCCTAGCCCGTGGCAGCCACTTGACTTTAAGGCAGCGTACCCTGTTTTCGAGCCTATTTCACTCGGTTCTATAGCGTTAGTTTTTTGTTTCTTGATCAACCATAGTTGGCCATACCAGTAGTTTGCGAAGACATGAATTTTGACGGCTGATGAAGAAAGTACATAAGAAAAGAGAAGCAGTTGTCTCCTCGCTGGCCTTTTCTCTAATTGGTGAGCCAGCTCCCTTCTCTGTTCAGAGGAACGGAGGCCCTCGCCCTAATTCAAAAACACGGGGGCTTGTAGAGAAGGAAGCAAGCTTTCTTTCCCGCCAAAAGAAAGAGGGGCCTTTGGCCTGTTTTAAAAACGCAGGGTGGGCCTTAGGTTCCCTTGTAGAGAAGAAAACCAGCTTCCTCCTCTGCTAAGAGAAAGAGGGGCCTTCGGCGTCTTTAGAAACGCAGGGGTGGGCCTTTGGCCCCTTTGCAGAGAAGAAAGCCAGCTTCCTCCTCTGCTAAGAGAAAGAGGGGCCTTCGGCATCTTTAGAAACGCAGGGGTGGGCCTTCGGCCCCTTTGTAGAAAAAAAGCCAGCTTCCTCCTCTGCTAAGAGGAAGAGGGGCCTTTGGCATCTTTAGAAACGCAGGGGTGGGCCTTCGGCCCCTTTGTAGAGAAGAAAGCCAGCTTCCTCCTCTGCTAAGAGAAAGAGGGGCCTCCGGCCTGTTTAAAAAACGCAGGGTGGGTCTTCGGCCCCTTGTAGAGAAGAAAGCCAGCTTCCTCCTCTGCTAAGAAAAAGAGGGGCCTTCGTAATCTTTAGAAACGCAGGGGTGGGCCTTCGGCTCCTTTGCAGAGAAGAAAGCCAGCTTCCTCCTCTGCTAAGAGAAAGAGGGGCCTTCGGCGTCTTTAGAAACGCAGGGGTGGGCCTTCGGCCCCTTTGTAAAGAAGAAAGCCAGCTTCCTCCTCTGCTAAGAGAAAGAGGGGCCTTTGGCATCTTTAGAAACGCAGGGGTGGGCCTTCGGCCCCTTTGTAAAGAAGAAAGCCAGCTTCCTCCTCTGCTAAGAGAAAGAGGGGCCTTTGGCATCTTTAGAAACGCAGGGGTGGGCCTTCGGCCCCTTTGTAGAGAAGAAAGCCAGCTTCCTCCTCTGCTAAGAGAAAGAGGGGCCTTCGGCCTGTTTTAGAAACGCAGGGTGGGCCTTCGGCCCCTTTGTAGAGAAGAAAGTCAGCTTCCTCCTCTGCTAAGAGAAAGAGGGGCCTTCGGCCTGTTTTAGAAACGCAGGGTGGGCCTTCGGCCCCTTTGTAGAGAAGAAAGTCAGCTTCCTCCTCTGCTAAGAGAAAGAGGGGCCTTCGGCATCTTCAGAAACGCAGGGGTGGGCCTTCGGCCCCTTTGTAGAGAAGAAAGCCAGCTTCCTCCTCTGCTAAGAGAAAGAGGGGCCTTCGGCCTGTTTTAGAAACGCTCTGTTCAGAGGAACGGAGACCCTCGCCCTATTTCAAAAACACGGGGGGGCTTGTAAAGAAGAAAACCAGCTTCCTTTTCTGCTAAGAATAAGAGGGGCCTTCGGCGTCTTTAGAAACGCAGGGGTGGGCCTTCGGCCCCTTTGTAGAAAAGAAAGCCAGCTTCCTCCTCTGCTAAGAGAAAGAGGGGCCTTCGGCCTGTTTTAGAAACGCAGGGGTGGGCCTTCGGCCCCTTTGTAGAGAAGGAGGCCAGCTCCCTTTGCTTCGCCGAACGATGGGCCGGCTTGGCGGGCCACCCTCCGTGTAGCATTCGTTCGGCTTCGCCGAACGATGGGTCGGCTTGGCGGTCCACCCTCCGTGTAGCACTCGTTTGGCTTCGCCGAACGATGGGCCGGCTTGGCGGGCCACCCTCCGTGTAGTATTCGTTCGGCTTTGCCGAACGACGGGCCGGCTTGGCGGGCCACCCTCCGTGTAGTTTTCGTTCGGCTTCGCCGAACGATGGGTCGGCTTGGCGGGCCACCCTCCGTGTAGTATTCGTTCGGCTTCGCCAAACAAGGGGCCGGATTGGCGGGCCACCCTCCGTGTAGCACTCGTTCGGCTTAGCCGCACGATGGGCCGCCTTGGCGGACCACCCTCCGTGTAGCATTCGTTCGGCTCCGCCGAACGATGGGCCGGCTTGGCGGGCCACCCTCGGTGTAGTATTTGTTCGGTTTCGCCAAACGATGGATCGGCTTGGCGGGCCACCCTCCGTGTAGCATTCGTTCGGCTTCGCCGAACGATGGGTCGGCTTGGCGGGCCACACTCCGTGTAGTATTCAAACGATCGGCCGGCTTTACCGACCCCCCCCCTACCCCCATCTTCGCAGTATTCGAAAAAAAAAACGAATAGGAAAACCTTTTTTTTACAGAAAAAAAATCTTCAAAAAAGAATGCGTCACGAGAAAAAAGATTTTTTGCTGAACAACCTACGATTTCTTTGCCGAAGAACCCAATGAAGAATTTTTGGGCGAAATGCTCTGCATGAACGTTTTTTCTTCCAATTATTCTTTCGAAATAAATTTTGTGTGTTCTCAAATTTTGCTTGTTCTTTGAAAGGAATTCTGAAAACTTTCATAACTCCGTAGTGAAAACTATTCCAGCCAGAAAAATTTGGCGAGAAAATGAGCTGTGAGAATTCTCTTCATTTTGACACGAGAATCTATCAGAGTTAAAAAAAGGTTTAAATGTCTGTCTTTCTACCTGAAAATCGTACAAAAATTCTTTGAAAAAAAACCTGGCTGCAAAATTTTTCACGGTAGGGTTCTCCGGTTTTTTCAACCTCGCCAAAAAATTAGGAAACTACAGAACAACAAGTCAGAACAAAGAAAAAGATAAAACGATAAATAAAGAGGCAAAATAAAAAAATAAGTGTAGAACCAGAAAAATCAAACGCACAATTGAAAAAAAAACAGCTCAGTGAGCGAAAACGCTACAAGACCGAAGTGCTGACATTAACCGCAAACAGAATGAAGAGCAAAGAAAGCGGCACAAACTTAAAAACGTGAGAAAAGGAGGAATAGCGGTAAACGGAAATAAAAATAATCAGCTGTGAGGCGCCGCGCGGCACGCCACGCTGCGTATCGACAACGCTGAAGAGTTGAGGCGCAGCCAATTCCGCGGATTTCTGGTCGCGCCGTTTCCATTCTTTATATATAGGATTTTAGAAAATCTGAGACTTTATGGGGGGGGGGCGTACGTTTTCCAGTCTACGAAGTGAAGTATTAAAGCGTTATGGTGGGTGTATCCGTGAGAGGGATAGCTACGGACCACTCAGCAGGCCGCAAGCCTGTTGCGTGCGCCGATCGATCTCCACATTTCTCGTGGGCGCACACGACGCAGCGCAGTCTGCTGAGGTGTCCGCAGCTATCCCTTTTCTGGTTCCCCTAACAATACTAACAAGGAAACTACTTTTACTCAGCTTGGCCATTCCGGATGAAATGTACTTTTCTGGAACCGTTATTAGCGTAGAATCTGATTATGATCTTCGCAGCTGCTTAAAACTATTGTGAAAAAAAAAGTTACACGCGTTTTTGAAAGCCTGACGGCACGGTAAGGGTACCCTTTATGAAATTTTTAGAGCGTTTTGGAAACAATTTTCGGATTCAGCTCAAAACTTGTATTCAGGGGTCATCTGGGGTGCTGAACACGAATCTGGAGTCCGTTTGTCGCAATTCTGAAGTTTTCTGTAAGTTAAGGTAGGTACCATGTCATTTAGAGGGCTGCACGTACCTTATTAGTTTTTCGAAATTCGACAAATGATCATTGAATTCGTATTCACCACCTCGAATAACCCCCGCGCACAAATTTTGAGTCGTCTGGGACTTTGATCGAACTACCGTATACCCACCGTAACCTACCGTAATCTGTCAGGGAATGTTAAACGGACCTCAGATTCGTATTCAGCCCTTCAAATAACCCCCCGAGAAACAATTTGAGCAACATCTATGCAAGCACTCCGGAAATCGTCAAAAGTCGCGATTCGCCATCAAATTTTTCCCAGACGGGAAGCTTTGAACGAATCAAGTCGAAAACTTTGGAAAATCGACAATCATACCCTAGATTCGTGATCAGCGCCCCAAATAACCCACCTACGTGGATTTCATGGTAAATCTGGAACAATTTTTCAAAACGCTTTCAGAGCTCTATAATTGGTATGAATAAACTTGCAACCGAAAAGCCCTTTAAGTCCAAAACGCTATCAGTCTGGGCAAAGATTGGAAAATGTGCCTACACCCAAACTCTGAACACAATTATGAGGTCCGTTTCCAGATTTGCCGAAGACTAATGCTCGTTTTGGAGGGTACAATAGGTACAAAAAACAGGCGAAAAACGCCTATGCCTTTCTTCAGAGTTGGGTTAGGCAGCTGCGAAGATCATAGTCGGATTCAACGTCAAAAACAGTTCTAGAAAGGTTCATTTCATCCGGAATGGCCAGGCTGACTAAAAGTACTTCCGTAAGCTCTATTAATGCATGTGATTCGGCTGAAAGTATGCCTTATGAACTCATATTTTGGCTACAGTCTAAAACACTGTTATCATCTCGTCATGTGTATAGTGGAGTCCACCAAGAGTGTCTCATTTACTTAGCAATGAGAAGCGGTCGATTGGAGATCAATGAACATGAAACTCGTAGTAGCACAACCGCTCTCGCTCAATCGGTATCGAGCGTGCTGGTATGGGATTCATGCACATTGATCCTCAGCCGACCGCTTCTTATTGATAAGTAAACGAGACACCCTTGGTGGACTCCACTATACAGACAATTTCCAGTTGTACGATTATGGAGCTGGTGTCAGGGGTGTGCGTAATTACGGTTTACGATTTAACGATTTACGGTGTTTTTTGGTCTCGTAATAACGGTTTACGATTTACGACATTTGGACCGTAAATCGTAATTTTTCGTAAATAAAAATACATGGAAGTAAATCACAAGACATATCCAATTGACCTGCTCTAATCTCACTTTGTGTATACTAATGTTTTAGATCAGGAGATGAGGCTAACCCAAGCATGTTACTACAGCACGATCAGTTTACGATTCTTCAACGCGATTCTATCATTATAACGCGGGACACACGGTCGGAGTTGGAGGCGATGGCTAACAGATCCGCGTAGCTCGCCGCGCACGTCTCACTAGCTGTCGCCTGCGACGCAATGCAATCTAAAATCAATCCTCACGAGAAACTTCGTTTTCGAGTTTTTCATGAATATCAACTTTCCTGATGCCCATAACTAGATTAGCGTCAAAACATCGAGCGAAGCGGTCTAATCAATCAAAAAATTGCTTCAAATAGTGCTCTTGGCCCGCCTTTTGAGTAGATCACGGCTACTAAGAGTTCACGAAAATCGTCACGAGGATTCGTTTTCCATCCCAAAAGTTTGAAGCTAAAAATCGTTCCCTCTAGTTGATTTCTGTTCATCCGCAGCAAACGGACATTCCGAAAAGGCGCGAGTGCTAGTTTAAACGCTCATCTTTGCCCTTTTTCTAAAACCGTTATCTCACTAATGCGAGCGTTCGGTGGGCGCGTTGGCTACATTCTTTACTAAACTATGGGGACTAAACTACACAAAGCGGCAAAAATTAGGAAGCGGTTTTTTTGCTTACGTTTTCTTTGAGAATCTACCGTATCGTAATTCTGCAAGTGATTTAGTGGATATACGAAAAAATAGCCTGTGCTGGGCGACCGATACTGTGCTCTAGATAATATAGAGTTGGCACGGTTCTGACTGATACTTTGCGATCTCTATTGAAGATTGGTGCAAGCTCGGTGCCATATTTTTAACGTACTTGCACCGAGTTTGAGCCAACCTTCAGTAAGGAACTCGAAGTACATAATATACAGCATATGAGTGCGATCCCTGCCGACTGTATGTGTAATCGGAGTTGCGGTTCCGCAAGCAAATGGGAGGAGTTCTCAAATTCGGCTGTTGAGAATCGCTTAGATACGGTGATTTCGGCTTAACGCTTACCACGGCGTTAGCGTTTCAGGAGAGCAGATACGCGGACAGCTGAATCGGACTTGCGGTTTTCTCAAGATCTGGGAAGGAGTTGCTCTGCACAGCGACAGCGACCGGCTGTCGCGGAGCTCCCGCTCTTTAAACTTGTCGCATTCACAGTGCGCTGCATAGCGACAGGCTTCGGCAGATTTGAAGTATGTCAGCCCTCCGCGACACTTCGCTGCGGCTGACGCGCCATAATTGCTCCTACCGCAACCTATGCCACTGCTCCGATGCAGGTCCCGCGCGATTTGTGCTAGATTTCATTCCTGTCGCTTATGACAGCGACAAAGTGTACCATACACCTCAAACATGGTTAGCTGTCAAATACTGAACGCAACTTAATATGTACTCAGTACGTGAAACAGTGGACAGTACGTAGTTTCTCTTGTTTCACCACATTAATCATATTTTTAGTGGTTATTGTTATTGATTGCTGTTTACGATTTACGATTTACGGTTTACGATTTACGGTGGTTTTGTCGTAATTACGTTTTGCGATTTACGAAATTTGAAATTTGATCTACGCACACCCCTGGCTGGTGTTGTTTCCTTTAACCTTTTCCTTTCTACTACAATACGTATACCTTTCTTTTCGTGAGATTGTCAAAAGTTTTTTCTCCATTGAAAACACCTTCCTATTTTTTGAATTGTTAGCCCAAAATTTTTACGTCCTCTCAAAAAAATCTCAAATTATTGAAAATTTTTACTTCCCAGCCGTTGTCCGGACTGAAAACACTAGCCTGACTCTGAGTGGGACAGTGTTTCGATTATAGCCCCGCGTCGAGGCCAGCGAGTTACGAGGAGCCGCTCCACGATAAAGATGAAAAACTTTTTTCGCCGCGTAAGGAAGACGCTCGGAGTTAACTCTCCGAGCACTACAGCTCTGCAGACCCTTGAAGTATGCATTTACCTCTGCGACATCTATGTGCAGGTTATTATAGCACAGTCTGTATATGTATTGACATTTCGTTATCCCCTGTAAGAATATTAATTCCTATCAATCATGGCGCGTGAGGCGCGCGCAATGCTGCTACGGTTCCTCTCCGCAAAGCCGTTCAGTCCGTAAAGTGCTCGCTGATTGCAAAAGCGTGCAGCGGCGCGGTCGCGAATATCCTCAGACAGAGATGTGGGATCACCTGGGCGATTTTCGCCTTTGTTGCCCGGGTAATCCCACCGCCCGGGTGATCCCACATTCCTGTCTAAGGATACTCGCAACCGCGCCGCAGCACGCTTTCGCAATCAGCGTGCGCTCTGCGGACTGAACGGCATTGCGGATATGAACTGTACATACCTCTATCTGCCCCCCCCTCCCCTCCCCTGCTTCCTGGCTGATTTGACCGCACTTCCGCACCCACTCGCGTGGGAACCACGGAAATTCCGTTTTTCTGCAGCCTGTAACTGACTCGAAGAATCGCGTTCTGTGACCATGATTTCACGAAGACAATATTCGAATGAGTATCTGTATCCCGAAATAATTTCTACTCCACCATGAGATCGCACCGTTTTCAGACCATGGAATCTGCTAGAGCGTGCGTGCTCTATCAATCCTCCTCAGCACTTCATTGATCACATCGGAAACCCAGAATTCATGCGCGAAGTGGACATTTCAACTGCCAACGTTCCGCTTTCAACAGCAGTTTGGTCAGGAGTGTCAAATCATTTACACGATATGTTCTGTGATCGTTTCTTATTGTAGGCGATACCTGGTTGTGGTGGACAGTCGACAGTCCGACTATTCTTCCATTGACATCACAAAATTAGCTGATAAAGCTGCATCCGATTATGATAATACACCTTATTATATCACTGCATCATTATCGCCCGAACAGGTTCACCAGAATATTGATTTCAGGTGTGAAGGTTTTTGAGAATGGGAATACGTTCTCGCAATTGGACAGTTTTCAGATTGGGTGACGGCCGAGTGCATGGCGGTTACCTGAACTATCCACTCAAGGAAAGTCAAACTGATCCCAGATGGACACTGGTTCCAATGTCACAAGTAGAGAACGAGATTCTTGAACCGCGACTGAAAACTTGTGGCTTCACAGAAGAAGGTTTGTTTCGACGTAATTGATGCAGACGATTTTATCGATACTGGAGAAGATTTTCAGGAAATTTTGAGTGCGACATGCCGTTCAGCGAGTTCATCTCTTACATTCCACTCTGGATCAAAACTGTGCTCGTTCTCTGTTTTTCGGCCATTGTTTTCTGCTTCTGCGTCATGTTGGCGTGCGGCGCTCGGCGATTTTGCGGTAAGAACGCCGAGTTGAAGAAGGGAGAGTCAACGAACCCAAACAACAAGATTACCTAAATACAGTCGTCTCAGAATATCTAGTTTAGTCAATCAACTGTGTGCATATGATTGCACCCGCGTCTGCGACGCTCCACTGCAGATTGCACTACTCAGGAATTTCTGATAAAGTCACATGCGAATTAAGGACTCCAAACATGTTACCTGCGACTTATCTTCATAGCTTTAGGTTACATGTCACCTTCAACAAAGGAAGTATGTTGTGCGATGCGAGTTGATTTACATGTGACATAAAGCACTGACGTGTAACTTAAATATGTTATTTTATCGCACATGTAACTTAACTCGCGGCGGGCTGTTTTCTAGGGTGGTATACGACGCACTCTCGAGGCAGCACAATAGCATCGTCGGTTCAATTACCCAAGTTTGAGGTATACTTCGCCCCGCACACCGGCTGGATGCTCCGCCTAGCCGCCGGCGGCTCCTGGCGTGCTCGGCGAGCATGCCGCGTGTCTGTGTGCTGACCGCGTCGCGTGTCGGTGCCGGCCACGTGGCGCGTGGGTGTCAGGTAACATGCAGCAACAGTGCAAGTTACTCGCAATGTTGTGTATTATTAGCGCAACTTACATGATACTTTAATCAAAAATCTGGTCAAGTTACACGTAACATCGCTTCAAGTTACTTGTGAACTTGAAGTAAGTTGCGTGAAGCCATCATGCAACTTGCGTTAAAGTCTCAGGTAACTTGTTCAGAAATTCCTGAGTACTTGCCGCAAACGAGTGCGACTTTGCGAAGAGTACTCGCATGCATTCCATTGAATAGACTAGAAAGTTTGAAGCGACCATATATGGCTCGGTTTTCTATTACAGATTTCTGCTGATTTCAGTGTGTTCTCAAAAAGTTGAGCATATGTGAATGGAGGCACTTGGAAAGTATAGAAGGGGGAACAATGCAAATGTAAAGTCTAAATGGAAGAAAGAAGAAGTACTGTCGTGGCATAGCAAAACACAAATATTTGTAAATTTGTAGAATTTGAGACCAGTTCACCCGCAGTGGCGCCTGGTGGTGCACCAGCCATATGACACACTATTCAGTCGCTCTTTCTGGTTTGCGCTTCATAGATTCGTACTGAACCAAACGGTAGTGAAGAATTATTCCACGAGTCTGAAATCTGTCCATCTTCTTGATCTTATTGGAGATGAAGTTACTCAGCATAGTGTACGGTCCTTACTGGAACAAAATTCTGGTCTGTAAGTGCGGACAACCGTTGCAGGCTCAGGCGTACGTTGTGACGATCACAAATGCGCCGCAGCCTTAGGCGGCGTCTAGAGTTCATTCGCGGCGCGACGCGACGTTACAATTAGCGTACGTATCGATCAAGCGACGCTACGTCGCGGCGTCGCAAGGTGTTGACAGTGAAGAGATGCGATACAGCGGAATCGACGCGCAAATAATGATCGCATCGCGTCGATCACGTCGCGTTGCATTGCAACGCGACGCGATTGTCGCGAAGCGATTGTCATAATTTTTTCTTGCCTCATCAGGGACTAAAGGGGCGTCTAAAGTCTTCTCAAGCGTTTTCAATACTATGTCTTCCACTCTTTTTCTCCGATAAGTTTTCATCGCCTGTTTTTCTGTAGTTTCAGGCTGAGTCTGGCACAAATCGATTTTAGTGAGGTTTCGGAGTTACTCGTTTTTGAAATTTTCATGGCATACAAACGGCAGGTGCATAATCCGTGTCATTTCACCAAAAAATATCCTATTCTGTTTACTCAACTTCAAGAAAAATTCTAAGCATCATTTGCTCCCGATGTCTTTTTTTTGTTTTGTCATTAATACAACAAATTGTCATAACGAAAGCAAAAAGTGGTGATAAAAGATACAGATAAAAGATAGAAAAAAGTTGCATTACACTGAAATAAACAGAATAAGATCACCTATTCATTAATTTTGCTTGTATACGGAAAATTGCAGACGTACGCAATCCCGCGTAGCCGATCAGCGTTCGCGCGCAGTTCACACCTTGACTTCCGCGCGACTCTATTTTCGCGTCGCGCTGACATGTGCTATCGCGTCGCGCCGCGAAAACTCTGAACGCCGCCTTAGGCGCCGGGTAGGGGGGAGGGCGCACGCCCCAGGTCCGTGAAAAAATATTCCTCCTACAGTACCGAGCAGATTTTTTTGCGGCTATTTCGTGCTCACAAAGCGCCTCATAGCCATAATTTGTTTCAGAGTCCTACGAATTCAATTTCGATTTTAGCCAAATCCGAGATACTGACCAGAAATCTGAAAACCGCTGTCTGGACATCGACTTCTGGAGAGGCCAAAAAACTTTTTCTCTGGATCGGGCTGTCGTAGTGTTTATTTTGAAGAGGACCTTTGAAAAAAGCTGTCGGCCGAGTTTCAGGTCGATCTGACCATTTTGAGCCGATTACGGCCGATGTGACTAGACATATAACGTCTGTTTTTGCTGAAAAATCGTTTGGAAGCATTGTTCGGAAGAGACCACTCAAACTGGTTCGCACAAGGAGTTAAAGTCACAACCTCGATGGGAGGGGGACCGCACCGGATCCAAAGCTGGAGGAGGGGGGCCGCACCTCTCACGGGCCGATCATACCGCTACGCCTTACCCTGAACCGTTGACTTAGTGATCCCTCAACGATTTCCCGTGGTCCAAGCTTTGCCTGCACTGCGTGTCGCAACATACATTGTAGGCAACTGCCGACCGCAATTTGGTACCGGTAAGAACAATAGCAACCGAGACGGCTCCAGCCGACCTGAGTCGGCCGCGTCCGGCTACAAACAGGGATTCTTAGACAAATTTGCCTTGACACAGATATATACTGCCCTTATAGGAACGCGATTTCGGTCCGCAGTCGCGGAAAACTGCTGTTGCAGCACGTAACACGATGATAATCGTGGCTGGACTACGGCAAATAGTACCGGGACCACGTGATCCCAGCGCAATTACAGTGCGACGTATAAGTATAACAACATCATCAAAGTTGGGGGATCACATGTTGACTCGAGGGTTTAGACATTGAATGGTGATTCTAGGTTTTCTGCTGCGATGGAAACGATGGACCACTTGGTGTCACCACCACTTATCTTTTCTGCTTCCAGTTATAGAAAAAAACTTCATATTGATTGTTTGATAATGCTCGTTAGATTCTCGTTTTTCTTAGTTGTTGCTCTAAAATGCGTCGTGCAAAATACAATCCTTTTTCTATAACAGGATTCAAAGTGGAGAAGTTTAGTTAATACCGAGCGGTACAACAATTCCCTCGCAGGAGAAAAAAACCGAAATTTCCCCCTCCCAAAACCTCGATCTAACTCATGATTGATCCACTTCGATGGTGTTGATATATCACGCGTAGCCGGGTTATCAGATTCAATTGTGAGCGAGCCACTACTCTACCTGCACTTCTCCACTTTCCAGGCTTTGAAAACGCAAAAACAATTATCAAAATATTGGTGAAGAATGTTCTTCAACAAACCTTGAGTACCAAATTTACTATGTTCTCAAATTCTATGGGTAAAGAAAAGCTGAGAAAGATTCGAGGGGTAGCGACACTCAAGTCCTTGCACGCTTTCAAACTTTCTTTTTGGGGAAGATTATTTTTCAGAAAATCCGAACAGGACGAAAGAGGCATCCATCATGTACTATCAAAATGACTCGCCCAACACCCAATCGACCACGCGAGAATACCGCAAAGTTGAGAGAAGAGAATTCCGACCGCAGGACATGGAAGCTCGAATGCGATTCCTCGAGGAATAATCGCACTTTATGAATGCGGGCGTTTCTTCGAATACCTTTATAATAATTAACATAATTGTCCTGTCTTTTTGCCCTTATCCTAAGTATCATTTTTATATACTGAAACGTGTTTTGCATTTGATTTTCACTTTGTTGTAAATATTTTCACTAATTTGATGTCATCTCTTACACAGATCTAGTTTAGCGCCTGTCTATTCGCCGCCTGGTATGTGGGTGTTCGAACTCAAAACTGCTGCAAGTAGAGTTTCGAATCCGAACTGAATTTCAGTTCTAAAACTTCTGCCGCTTTCCCCAGTTGCCTACGTTACTCAACGAATTTCCCGGTCTGCTTAGTCCTATCTGAGATATGTGTAATACATATTCAATTACTGCTCAAGAATTTGGCTTACATTGCTTTATCATGCTATCTCCTTCTCACTCTCATTACAAGCTGATTTGCAGTTTTCTAAATCTTGGCCGAGATTTCGTCACAGTTTGTAATCAACACTTCAGCCATTCACTCTGAATATTATAAAATTGTGATGTGACCTCAAACTTGAAAAAGTTCACTCTGTTCCCTCGTGAGCGTGTGCGGAGCAAGAATAGAGACAGCGAGAATGTGTGGGGAGAAGGAGACGCAGCATACGCGCGCAGACGCACGCGATGAACGGAAATAAATTTCACTTGGAAGCAGAGGATATGTCACTATGTCAGACATTTCTAAACTCACAGTGCAAAGAAAACCGCAAGCTCTTTTTCCTCAACTTCTGAACGAAAAATGAATTCCTGTGTTTCTGATTGCCAACTTTCATTCATAAATTGTTCAAATGACAGCAATTCGTTCAACTAAGTATTGTCCGTGATTTCTGACACCAGCTATTTACAAATTTATCGTTTTCTTCCGCGAAAATCGCTCAGGCAGGGGCCAAAAAAGGGGAGAGCCATTCTTTGGGTCGTCGTTGGGAAAGAGATTTCAGAGTTTTTGTCATTGCGTTATGGACCACTTGAGAGGAATTCTCCCGTTACATAAGATAGTTCTCAAGATTGTAGGACTTTCGGCTCAGTTTATTGAAGCCATTTTTTCATACTACCTTTTATCCACTCGGTCGATAATTTGATTTTTTTTTCAAAAAAAAAGATAATCTTGCAAAGCAAATGATTTCCCTTCGGATGGTTTTCGATATACTGCCAAAATTTGCAAAATTCCCTGAGCAATCTTTAATGAAAAAAGAGCTAAAGAACCGAAGAAGCGCATGAGACCTTATTCCCTAACCTAATATTATTATCGTCTAGTACTCAATCGCAGAACATAATTGCTATTCGAACTTCGGACATGTTCATCCTTTCAATTATTTGGTATTTGGAGCTTCCTCGGATGAACTAATTTATGCAGAAATACTCTAAGCCTATTGCTTGAACACAACGCCTATTCGTATATGTAAAACCTTTCTCACAGATTTGGCAGCTCCCTACTATTAAGGAAATGCCCTGATCGAGAAATCCTTTTTGGTAGTTATCAGTAAAATTCAATTCATCGTCCATATTATTCTGACCAGTGAATGGTTTCTCCTTTCTGAGGGTGGAGGGAACTGTGGAAATCGCGATGATTGGACGGAGAAAAGGACACGAACGCTGGGCAGTATTTGTAGGTGATGACCGTGCCTTACAAATTCTTACGCAGGTACTGGAAACGAAAAAGAACACTCAAACCGAATCGAGTGTAAATAGGAAAAGGAAAACGGATAGTTCTGCGTATCCGTTCTCCTTTTCTTTTGCCGATCCAAAATCATGGGATATTAATAGATTCACGGAATGTGTCCCTGACTCAATTGTGCCATTTTTACAATTGTTTGGCGAACTTCCTATGGGAAAGGTCCCGCAACGGCACAGCGCGCGGGGCGGCGGCGTGTATAACTGCTGGTGGCTTTCTGCCGCCTTGTTCTGTGAGAACTGTTCCTTTTAGAGTGCACCAGCACCCTACCGATGTACATATTACTAGTGCTCGCAGAGGATGATATAATGCGTACGCGAGCCGGCCCCCAACTCCGTTGTCGCCCAAGTCTAAAAGTCCACAGAATTTGAGATTTGTTTAGAGTAAATGTAGAAATGCATAAATTTATCTTCATAAACACATTGGTACAGAGTGAAAGATTGGATGAGCAAATAGTCTTTGTTGCCTCGAATTGAACAGCCTGTACTGCAGAACTGCTTGGCAGCCCTGTACTCGGCTAATGTAGTAGAATAGAACCTCTTTTTACACAAAAATTCTATAATCAATCATTTGAAATGCTAATAAATATTTGTAAAAAATCTGAAAAATTGCAAAGATCGATGTAATACTGACAGTGGAAACCCGTGTTGTCATACAATTGAGCGATGCACCGGAATAAATGAAAAAGAGCAGAGGGGAGGGAGATAACGAGGACTAGCTGATGAGAATGTGCCGCTATTGTCGCCGCACATACGCGTTTCTGGAGATGTTGGGTCGTTCCGCGCCGAATTTACACCGCAGAATTCGACGATAAGTGTGACGAAACCTGAAAACGTACACTACGTACACTATATGCAGAAGGAGTTAAAAAGTTAATCCCTGCGTGTGGTGGTGCCCAAATGGAAGGAATAGAAAGGGAGAACATAACAAACCTTGCATTACAGAGGGCATAGCAGAGCGGATTGATGGTGGAGTTAATGTAGCATAGAAAGTAGCTCGCTGTGAATAAGTAATCCGGCACACTATGTGGAAAAAACGCCTCGTAGCACACAATCACTGAAATGCAGATTGAGATGATCCTAAAACCACTCAGACGGAGATATGGTGCGTTGGAAGTCCGCAATGGTTTTTGGCCTTTTCATGCTAACATCTACGGGGTTTTATGCTTTTTGCTACTTTTTCGGTGACCCACATTTGAGTGGCATTTACGATGCAAAACGAAGGAAAAAAACGGGGAAAAGGCTGGCCAATTTCCAGACTAGGAATCCTGAGGAGACTGTTTTATACAGCGAATTCAACATGAAATGTCAAGGGGTGGCATAATATGGAGTGTCTAAGTTTACTGAAGCACATTGGGCATCATGAACAGAGAGGCTACAGAATCTTGAAAACCTGACTAACTCTTACCATTATAAGGAGTCCAAGTGACGATGAAGGCGGCCAGAATGGCTGACAATGTCTTTGCGGCTTTACTCTCCTGCTTTCTCTCGTTTTTCTTTCTTTCCTTCTCGCTTTTCCTATCTTTCCCGCCAGCAGCGATAGCACTAGATTTTGAGAAGCGGCCGTTTTTTGCAGGCGACGTTGATGCCGTCTCTGAAAGCGTATGATACAAGCTGCGGGAAAGAGAGATTTTTCGACTATACTTACCCTTTAGGCTCGTCTGACGATTAACCTCCGAAGCGGGCTCAGGATTACAATCGCTACGAGATCGAGTGCGCGACAGCGATTCCCTGAAATAGTTGAAATGTAGCTTCGATCAGAGTGAATCGGACCTCACCGCTTACATAAGTATGGTGGAATGGTGATCTGTTTTCCAGGTGTGCTGCTCACTTCTTGAGCTTTTCGGGGGTATAATTGATATAGAGTACATAAACCTTTTCCTTCTTCAGTGCAACTTTCACTACTGTTAAGATGAACTCTTATCCTTTATTTGGAGACAAATTTACTGCCGTGCGTGTGTGCGAGTATCCTGCGTCCCCTTCTCCTCCTGCCATGCGCGTTAAGGAACACACCAAATTTCCCTCCAAATAAGAAAAAGGTCTGAACTTCAGAACAGTAAAAAAGAGTTTGTGATTGGAAAAAAACCAAAATTTCAATGGTCGAATCATTCTGTGGTTTTAGGAGAACAAAAATTTTAAAGGCGAAGTTCACGATGATTTTTGTTCCCGAGTTTCTCACTTGAAACAATGCGCTCACCAACAAGTGTTACCGAAATCGCGATGAAAAAAAAACGCACTAAAATGTCTTGTTTAGGTGGCACTATTTTCTGGCTCTAGTTGTCCGGTTGGATGGACATGTTCTCGTTGGTTGTGACCGATGAAAAATTGGGGTTTGATCGAAAATAGGACAATATTTTATGCAAAACAGAACCGGTTGGGCTCAGAAGAAAAAAGGGAACAATAGAGAGTAGAGAATTTCAAAGGACGAGTTCACAAAAGATTTCATTGCCACAACAAACAGTTCCTGTGAGAGAAAGAGGCGGGGCGAAAGTACAGGATTTCGTGTACTTCTTTTCCCAACTGGGTTTTTCAATTTTTTCGCCATTTCAGATCTATCAATTTCAAACCAAGCAATCGTTCTAGCAGATAATCTCGAAAAAGAAGATTATCATAAACACTGAATTTAAACTGATTGATGGATAAACAAAAAACGCAGCGCCAGCAGGGGTAACTAGATGTGAAAGGCAAAGTACGTGCAAGATTTCAATTTTGAGCTCTTCCGGCTAACTAATGCTCTGGCCCATGGTCGCTCCGGTGAGTACCCGGAAACCGCAATGAAAACGCTCGATCGGTTATCATCTATCGGAAAAAGTTATGATAGGAATGGTCAATATTATATCGTTAGAAGCCCGCGTGAGAGGCGCGTGTCGATCCGAGCGCAATACATATTTCGAGGAGTTCTCCTGGATTTACTGTAACTCATCCAATTAACACCCCTATATCTCAAGTTTGAGACAGTATCAGACGGGGGACATTTCTCCTTCCTCCAAAGCGTCCCTGCGAAGTTCTAAAGCTGCGAATCTCAAAAATATGAAGCTGTCCGGGTATGAAACTAGTTGGGGGGGCACTCATGATTTATAATGACACCAGCGGCGTCGGCCGGCTGACGCCGGCCTCTGCCGCTGGGGCCCGGCTGCGCCGGCCCATTTGCCGGCTTCGCCGGCATATTGGGTATAAGGCAAATAACTCGGTGCTTTCTTTCTTCCTGCGCCGGCCCATAAGCTGGTTTAGGCGGCAACACTTAAACCATGGGAAATCACAAAGCATTCCAAACCTTGCTACGCCCGTTTACCTCCTTATCTGTACCGTGACACACCGGTCGCTCTTCCGTTTTATAAGATCCTGAACTGGCCTCTAATTTATCTTAATTTTTGCCATTATAAGGACAACCGCTGTTTGGAATTTCTGAAAGTTGGGCTCCGCAGAAAAGGTCAAGGATTTGGCATTGCTCCTAAATGTCGTGAAATTGTCTTATTGGATTTGGCTCTCAACTTGATTTTTCGAATGTAGTGAAATTGTCGAATTGATTTGGCTGTGATGATACTATATGCAGATAACATAATCATTAAATGTAGTGAAATTGTTGCAAACGGATTTGGCAGGAGCTCTATCAATTATCACAGTCAAATCATGCGTCAGAAGGTCCTCTGGCGAGCGAATGAAGACAAAAAGAAAAAATAATAATCCTCAGTCAACAATGCTGAACGAAACGTGGCCTTATGGGCTAGAATTAAGGTTTCCAAATGCTATTCTGCCTTTTCAGTGTGGCCTTTTCAGGTACCAGACCTTCCCTCACCGATGAGATAAAATTCATGAAAACGAAATCTAACGCAATTTACTCGCTACTGACTATGTCTTCGTGTCCTCAACGCTTTCACGGTTCGCATTGTATAGAAACGTTTTGCTGCTAGGTTTATTCCTGTTCTCATTCGATTCAATATGCGCTCCAAGGAAAACCCCTTCTGACGCAAGATTTGACTGTGATAATTGATAGAGCTCCTGCCAAACCCGTTTGCAACAATTTCACTACATTTAATGATAATGTTATCTGCATATAGTATCATCACAGCCAAATCAATTCGACAATTTCACTACATTTGAAAAACCAAGTTGAGAGCCAAATCCAATAAGACAATTTCACGACATTTAGGAGCAATGCCAAATCCTTGACCTTTTCTGCGGAGCCCAACTTTCCAGAAATTTCACAACTTTTACAAGGGTTTCCCTTCTACAATATCGTCAAGCTCTAAAGGCAAGTTCTTTTTCTTTGAAACATAGTGGTAGAAATGAAGAAACAGCTGCTAGGATTGCCAAGATAATAGTTGCAACGCGGCTTCCTACAGACAAGATACAAGGCATATACTTTTCGAATTTAAAAGTCGAGAAAATGAAGAAATGAGTTTTAAAATGACCCAATTGTACAGGGTTGGGGCACAATCTAGACAGGGGAGAGGGGCACCCACCATTCAAGACAGAAGTGAAATGAACCACCCATTGGTAAGGCTACCAGTCGGAGTATTTTCATGAAGTTTCTATAAAAACAATGATTGATAGCAGTATCAGACATCTTTTATCAGAATTTTCCATCATTTCTATGAGTGAATCTTGGGTGGCCTCACCCCGTCTAGGATAGACCCAGGGTCAGTCGCTCTAGCCAAACTTCACCGGTTCTTGCTGACGTGGCTCGTCTGCGCCGGCCCATATGTCTGATTCGGAACAAGAACGATAGTTAAATACATCGTACGCGCAGAAAACCGTATATTATTTTTTCATGTTTTTGCGTAGCTTTGCCCCTCTAGTGAACGAAAATGTTGAAGGGGCCCATGAAAAACCTTCATTCTTCTTTCAACTCCCTTCTTCATTAAAGAAAAGTCAATCGGAACACATTGTAAATACGAATTTGAATTTCGCGCCAAAATCATTTTCAGAGTTTTTTGCATGTGGAGTTCGTGCCGTAACTATTTTTCGTGTTGTCTTACGGTCGCACCAACATTCTAGGAAAAGGTGCTAGATGACTGGTGAGAATTGGTGGCGGATATTAATCTTTGACGCCTTCCAACCTCATCGTCCAACATTTTGACGCGCCAAAGTTTACCAGTGTGGTCTACCGGGCTCAATCATAAAATTGAGCCTGAAAATGAAATTGATTTCCAGCACGAACGATAGTTAAGTGCGCTAGAAGAGGACTACCGTAACCTTAGGAATGATGTTATTCGGCTCTCTTAAACAAATTTGATGATACCCAATTGATCAATGATAAAGATAAAAGAAGTGAAGAGCGTTGTGTCTTCATTCACACACCGTCCTTCTCCAGAGGTCAGCAGTTGAGGATCTGCCTGGACTACAAGCAGAAAAACAACACCAGCGGTAGTGAAGATGTAGCGAATTCAGAGTCAGAACTTAGAAAATTTTAGAGCCAACTCGAGTGAGATTACAATAGCCTTGTTCTGGCGCAATTGCCTATCGCTCTTGTTGATTCGGAGGCATGACTTGCATACGGTGTCCTGGACATTAAACGGAGGTCCTGCGCACGTCCTTTGATGTTCTGCACACTCCTACTAAGGTCCTGCACACGTTCCATGATGTCCTCCACTCTCCTACTGAGATCCTGCACACACTCTTCGACGTCATGCACACCCCTTCTGGGGTCCTGCACACGTCCCATGATGTCCTGCCCACGTCTACTACGGTCCTGCACACGTACAATGATGTCCTGCACACTCCTACTGAGGTCCTGCACAGGTCCCATGGTGTCCTGCACACTCCTACTAAGGTCTTGCACACGATCCATGATGTCCTGCACACCCCTACTGAGGTCCTGCACAGGTCCCATGATGTCCTGCACACCCCTTCTGGGGTCCTGCACACGTCCCATGATGTCCTGCCCACTTCTACTACGGTCCTGCACACGTACAATGATGTCCTGCACACCCCTACTGAGGTCCTGCACAGGTCCCATGGTGTCCTGCACACTCCTACTAAGGTCTTGCACACGATCCATGATGTCCTGCACACCCCTGTCCTGCCCACTTATACTACGGTCCTGCACACGTACAATGATGTCCTGCACACTCCTACTGAGGTCCTGCACAGGTCCCATGGTGTCCTGCACACTCCTACTAAGGTCTTGCACACGATCCATGATGTCCTGCACACTCCTACTGAGGTCCTGCACAGGTCCCATGATGTCCTGCACACTCCTACTGAGGTCCTGCACAGGTCCCATGATGTCCTGCACACTCCTACTAAGGTCTTGCACACGTTCCATGATGTCCTGCACACTCCTACTGAGGTCCTGCACAGGTCCCATGATGTCCTGCACACTCCTACTAAGGTCTTTCACACGTTCCATGATGTCCTGCACACTCCTACTGATGTCCTGCGCACATTCTACGACGTCCTGCACACCCCTACTGGGGTCCTGCACACGTCCCATGATGTCCTGTCCACTCCTACTACGGTCCTGCACACGTTCCATGATGTCCTGAACACTCCTACTGAGGTCCTGCACAGGTCCCCTCATGTCCTCCACCCTCCTCCTCAGGTCTTGCACACGTTCCATGATGTCCTGCACACTCCTACTGAGGTCCCGCACACATTCTACGACGTCCTGCACACCCCTACTGGGGTCCTGCACACGTCCCATGATGTCCTGTCCACTCCTAATACGGTCCTGCACACGTTCCATGATGTCCTGCACACTCCTAGTGAGGTCCTGCACAGGTCTCATGATGTCCTGCACACTCCTACTTAGGTCCTGCACACGTTCCATGATGTCCTGCACACTCCTAGTGAGGTCCTGCACAGGTTCCATGATGTCCTGCACACTCCTACTGAGGTCCTGCACAGGTCCCATGATGTCCTGCACACTCCTACTAAGGTCTTGCACACGTTCCATGATGTCCTGCACACTCCTACTGAGGTCCTGCACAGGTCCCATGATGTCATGCACACTCCTACTAAGGTCTTGCACACGTTCCATGATGTCCTGCACACTCCTACTGAGGTCCTGCACACATTCTACGACGTCCTGCACACCCCTACTGGGGTCCTGCACAGGTCCCATGATGTCCTGCCCACTCCTACTACGGTCCTGCACACGTTCCATGATGTCCTGCACACTCCTACTGAGGTCCTGCACAGGTCCCATGATGTCCTGCACGCTCCTACTAAGGTCTTGCACACGTTCAATGATGTCCTGCACACTTCTACTGAGGCCCTGCACACATTCTACGACGTCCTGCACACCCCTAATGGGGTCCTGCACACGTCCCATGATGTCCTGTCCACTCCTACTACGGTCCTGCGCACGTTCCATGATGTCCTGCACACTCCTACTGAGGTCCTGCACAGGTTCCATGATGTCCTGCACACTCCTACTAAGGTCTTGCACACGTTCCATGATGTCCTGCACACGTCCCATGATGTCCTGTCCACTCCTAATACGGTCTGCACAGGTCCCATGATGTCCTGCACACTCCTACTAAGGTCTTGCACACGTTCCATGATGTCCTGCACACTCCTACTGAGGTCTTGCACACGTTCCATGATGTCCTGCCCACTACTACTGAGGTCCTGCACATTCTACGACGTCCTGCACACCCCTACTGGGGTCCTGCACACGTTCCATGATGTCCTGCACACTCATACTAAGGTCTTGCACCCGTTCGATGGTGTCCGGCATACTCCTACTGAAGCCCTGCCCACATTCTACGACGTCCTGCACACCCCTACTGAGGTCTCACGTAGTCAACCGACACTTCAGCACATCCTGCGACGCCTTCTTGTCGATGGTGCGCTTTGAACGAATAGGCGCCGCGGTCAAGTACATCAACCCGCACAGCGTCCTCTTCCGAGCCGGACGTTCAAAGTACACCACCCTGGAGAGCAAGGTGTTTATATGAGTCTAAGAAAACAATGACTGATAACGAAAAACCCACCATTTTCATAAACTATTCTTGAGAGGCCGGTTTCCGAGTTTCAAACGCCCGTTAGGGGCCCAGAAGTCATTATGGTGAGTTCTGACAATTATTTTCGTCATTCCCGTGGCCGATTACCTCTAGTCACAAATTTTCGAGCGATTTGGTCCACGGCTCCCAAAAAATGGTTTTCGACGGGGGGAGGTGGAGGCGGGGGCGGAGGCGGTGGCGGTGGCGGAGGCGGTGGTGGAGAACGTTTTTGCGTACTTTGAGAGGTCATAACTTTAGAAAGCGGGGACCAGTTGGGATGAAAAGTTGCACACATATGTAATTTCTTGCAGCGCGTCGAACAGTGTACAGCTCATACCTCTGTTGACGGTATGAATAGGTGATCTCATTGTAGGGCATCCGCGCGGGAAGAGATCAAAGCCAAATCCTGGTGAGCGCTTCGCGCTCACCACAATTTACTAAACGTTTTCATGATCAACCGACCCCCTGCTACTTTTATTGCCAAATGAAGTAGAATGATGTTTGTGTTTGATGGATGCAGATTTTGATTAACTCTTATTTTCATCGTATATAAACACGATTTAAAAAAGTTAGTGCATATAAACAGCTAAGCAGTTGAATTGAGTGGTGAAGGGTAGGGGACCTGAAGAAAGGAGTGGTGTACGCTCTCTTTTAGACGCACATAGTGATTCTGAAGTAATGCGCTCTCTCTCTCTTGAGTCTCACACGTTTTCTGCGGCGTCCAACGCTTCCTTTTGGGTCTCACACACTTCCTACGGCGCGATCTCCCTCGGGTCTCACACATTTTATGCGGCGCCCCTCGCACTCCCACTTGGGTCCCGCACACTTTCTACGGCGACCGGCGCTCTCCGCACTTGGTTCCCGCACACTTTCTACGGCGGCCGGCGCACTCTCACTCGGGTTCCGCACACTTTCTACGGCGTCCGGCGCACTCTCACTCGGGTCCCGCACACTTTCTACGGCGTCCGGCGCACTCTCACTCGGGTCCCGCACACTTTCTACGGCGTCCGGCGCACTCTCACTGGGGTCCCGCACACACTTTATACGGCGTCCGGCGCACTCTCACTCGGGTCCCGCACACTTTCTACGGCGTCCGGCGCACTCTCACTCGGGTCCCGCACCCTTTCTACGGCGTCCAGCGCACTCTCACTCGGGTCCCGCACACTTTCTACGGCGTCCGGCGCACTCTCAATCGGGTCCCGCACACTTTCTACGGCGTCCGGCGCACTATCACTGGGGTCCCGCACACTTTCTACGGCGTCCAGCGCACTCTCATTCGGGTCCCGCACACTTTCTACGGCGTCCGGCGCGCTCCCACTTGGGTCCCGCACACTTTCTACAGCGTCCTGCGCACTCCCACTTGGGTCCCTCACACTTCCTACGGCGTTCAGCGCACTCCCACTTGGGTCCCGCAAACTTTATACGGCATTCTACGCACTTCCACTTGGATCCCGCACACTTTCTATGGCGTGCGGCGCTCTCCCTCTTGGATTTCGCACACGTTTATGGCGTCCGGCGCACTCCCACTTGGGTCCCGCACACTTTCTACGGCGTTCGGCGCACTTCCACTTGGGTCGCGCATACTTTATACGGCGTCCTGCGTACTCTCACTCGGGTCCCGCACACTTTCTATGGCGTCCGGCACACTCTCACTCGGGTCCTGCACACGTTTATGGCGTCCGGCGCACTCCCACTTGGGTCCCGCACACTTTCTACGGCGTTCGGCGCACTTCCACTTGGGTCGCGCATACTTTATATGGCGTCCTGCGTACTCTCACTCGGGTCCCGCACACTTTCTATGGCGTCCGGCACACTCTCACTCGGGTCCTGCACACTTTCTACGGCGTTCGGCGCACTCTCACTCGGGTCCCGCACACTTTCTACGGCGTCCGGCGCCCTCCCACTTGGATCCCGCACACATTATACGGCGTCCTGCGCACTCCCACTTGGGTCACGCACACTTTCTACGGCGGCCGGCGCACTCTCACTCGGGTCCCGCACACTTTCTACGGCGACCGGCGCACTCCCACTTGGGTCCCGCACACTTTATACGGCGTCCGGCGCACTCCCACTTGGGTCACGCACACTTTCTACGGCGGCCGGCGCACTCTCACTCGGGTCCCGCACACTTTCTACGGCGACCGGCGCACTCCCACTTGGGTCCCGCACACTTTATACGGCGTCCGGCGCCCTCCCACTTGGGTCCCGCACACATTCTACGGCGTCCGGCGCACTCTCACTCGGGTCCCGCACACTTTCTACGGCGTCCGGCGCACTCTCACTCGGGTCCCGCACACTTTCTACGGCGTCCGGCGCACTCTCACTCGGGTCCCGCACACTTTTTACGGCGTCCGGCGCCCTCCCACTTGGGTCCCGCACACAATATACGGCGTCCTGCGCACTCTCACTCGGGTCCCGCACACTTTCTACTTCGTCCGGCGCACTCTCACTCGGGTCCCGCACACTTTCTACGGCGGCCGGCGCACTCTCACTCGGGTTCCGCACACTTTCTACGGCGACCGGCGCACTCCCACTTGGGTCCCGCACACTTTATACGGCGTCCGGCGCACTCTCACTCGGGTCCCGCACACTTTCTACGGCGTCCAGCGCACCCTCACTCGGGTCCCGCACACTTTCTACGGCGTCCGGCGCGCTCCCACTTGGGTCCCGCACACTTTCTACAGCGTCCTGCGCACTCCCACTTGGATCCCGCACACTTTCTACGACGTCCTGCGCATTCCCACGTGAAACCCGCCCACTTCCTACGGCGCCCTGCGCACTCCCACTTGGATCCCGCACACTTTCTATGGCGTCCAGCGCTCTACCACTTGGATCCCGCACACTTTCTATGGCGTGCGGCGCTCTCCCACTTGGATTTCGCACACGTTCTATGGCGTCCGGCGCACTCCCACTTGGGTCCGCACACTTTCTACGGCGTTCGGCGCACTTCCACTTGGGTCGCGCATACTTTATGCGGCGTCCTGCGCACTCTCACTCGGGTCCCGCACACTTTCTATGGCGTCCGGCACACTCTCACTCGGGTCCTGCACACGTTTATGGCGTCCGGCGCACTCCCACTTGGGTCCCGCACACTTTCTACGGCGTTCGGCGCACTTCCACTTGGGTCGCGCATACTTTATATGGCGTCCTGCGTACTCTCACTCGGGTCCCGCACACTTTCTATGGCGTCCGGCACACACTCACTCGGGTCCTGCACACTTTCTACGGCGTTCGGCGCACTCTCACTCGGGTCCCGCACACTTTCTACGGCGTCCGGCGCCCTCCCACTTGGGTCCCGCACACATTATACGGCGTCCTGCGCACTCCCACTTGGGTCCCGCACACTTTCTACGGCGGCCGGCGCACTCTCACTCGGGTTCCGCACACTTTCTACGGCGACCGGCGCACTCCCACTTGGGTCCCGCACACTTTATACGGCGTCCGGCGCCCTCCCACTTGGGTCCCGCACACATTCTACGGCGTCCGGCGCACTCTCACTCGGGTCCCGCACACTTTCTACGGCGACCGGCGCACTCCCACTTGGGTCCCGCACACTTTATACGGCGTCCGGCGCACTCTCACTCGGGTCCCGCACACTTTCTACAGCGTCCGGCGCTCTCCTCGGGTCCCGCACACTTTCTACGGCGTCCGGCGCACTCTCACTTGGGTCCCGCACACTTTATACGGCGTCCGGCGCACTCTCACCGGGTCCCGCACACTTTCTACGGCGTCCGGCGCACTCTCACTCGGGTCCCGCACTTTTTACGGCGTCCGGCGCCCTCCCACTTGGGTACCGCACACATTATACGGCGTCCTGCGCACTCTCACTCGGGTCCCGCACCCTTTCTACGGCGTCCGGCGCACTCTCACTCGGGTCCCGCACACTTTCTACGGCGGCCGGCGCACTCTCACTCGGGTTCCGCACACTTTCTACGGCGACCGGCGCACTCCCACTTGGGTCCCGCACACTTTATACGGCGTCCGGCGCACTCTCACTCGGGTCCCGCACACTTTCTACGGCGTCCAGCGCACCCTCACTCGGGTCCCGCACACTTTCTACGGCGTCAGGCGCACTCCCACTTGGGTCCCGCACACCTTCTACGGCGGCCGGCGCACTCTCCGCGGGTCCCGCACACTTCCTACGGCGTCCAGCGCACTCTCACTCGGGTCCCGCACACTTTCTACGCCGTCCGGCGCTCTCCCACTTGGGTCCCGCAAACATTATACGGCGTCCAGCGCACTCTCACTTAGATCCCGCCCACTTTCTACGGCGTCCTGCGCACTCCCACTCGGGTCCCGCACACTTCCTACGGCGCCCTGCGCACTCCCACTTGGGTCCCGCACACTTTGTACGGCGTCCGGCGCACTCTCACTCGGGTCCCGCACACTTTCTATGGCGTGCGGCGCTCTCCCACTTGGATTTCGCACACGTTCTATGGCGTCCGGCGCACTCCCACTTGGGTCCCGCACACTTTCTACGGCGTTCGGCGCACTTCCACTTGGGTCGCGCATACTTTATACGGCGTCCTGCGTACTCTCACTCGGGTCCCGCACACTTTCTATGGCGTCCGGCACACTCTCACTCGGGTCCTGCACACGTTTATGGCGTCCGGCGCACTCCCACTTGGGTCCCGCACGCACACGTTTATGGCGTCCGGCGCACTCCCACTTGGGTCCCGCACACTTTCTACGGCGTCCTGCGCACTCTCCCCCCGGTCCCGCCCACTTTCTACGGCGTCCGGCACGCTCTCCCCCGGGTCCTGCACACTTTCTACGGCGTCCGGCGCACTCTCACTCGGGTCCCGCACACTTTCTACGGCGTCCGGCGCCCTCCCACTTGGGTCCCGCACACATTATACGGCGTCCTGCGCACTCCCACTTGGGTCCCGCACACTTTCTACGGCGGCCGGCGCACTCTCACTCGGGTTCCGCACACTTTCTACGGCGACCGGCGCACTCCCTCGGGTCCCGCACACTTTATACGGCGTCCGGCGCCCTCCCACGGGTCCCGCACACTTTCTACGGCGTCCGGCGCACTCTCACTCGGGTCCCGCATACTTTCTACGGCGTCCAGCGCACTCTCACTCGGGTCCCGCACGCTTTGTACGGCGTCCGGCGCACTCTCACTCGGGTCGCGCACACTTTTTACGGCGTCCGGCGCCCTCCCACTTGGGTCCCGCACACAATATACGGCGTCCTGCGCACTCTCACTCGGGTCCCGCACACTTTCTACGGCGTCCGGCGCACTCTCACTCGGGTCCCGCACACTTTCTACGGCGTCCAGCGCACTCTCACTCGGGTTCCGCACACTTTCTACGGCGTCCTGCGCATTCCCACGTGAAACCCGCCCACTTCCTACGGCGCCCTGCGCAGTCCCACTTGGATCCCGCACACTTTCTACGGCGTCCTGCGCACTCCCACTTGGATCCCGCACACTTTCTACGGCGTCCTGCGCATTCCCACGTGAAACCCGCCCACTTCCTACGGCGCCCTGCGCACTCCCACTTGGATCCCGCACACTTTCTACGGCGTCCGGCGCTCTACCACTTGGATCCCGCACACTTTCTATGGCGTGCGGCGCTCTCCCTCTTGGATTTCGCACACGTTTATGGCGTCCGGCGCACTCCCACTTGGGTCCCGCACACTTTCTACGGCGTTCGGCGCACTTCCACTTGGGTCGCGCATACTTTATACGGCGTCCTGCGTACTCTCACTCGGGTCCCGCACACTTTCTATGGCGTCCGGCACACTCTCACTCGGGTCCTGCACACGTTTATGGCGTCCGGCGCACTCCCACTTGGGTCCCGCACACTTTCTACGGCGTTCGGCGCACTTCCACTTGGGTCGCGCATACTTTATATGGCGTCCTGCGTACTCTCACTCGGGTCCCGCACACTTTCTATGGCGTCCGGCACACACTCACTCGGGTCCTGCACACTTTCTACGGCGTTCGGCGCACTCTCACTCGGGTCCCGCACACTTTCTACGGCGTCCGGCGCCCTCCCACTTGGGTCCCGCACACATTATACGGCGTCCTGCGCACTCCCACTTGGGTCCCGCACACTTTCTACGGCGGCCGGCGCACTCTCACTCGGGTTCCGCACACTTTCTACGGCGACCGGCGCACTCCCACTTGGGTCCCGCACACTTTATACGGCGTCCGGCGCCCTCCCACTTGGGTCCCGCACACATTCTACGGCGTCCGGCGCACTCTCACTCGGGTCCCGCACACTTTCTACGGCGTCCGGCGCACTCTCACTCGGGTCCCGCACACTTTCTACGGCGTCCGGCGCACTCTCACTCGGGTCCCGCACACTTTCTACGGCGTCCGGCGCCCTCCCACTTGGGTCCCGCACACAATATACGGCGTCCTGCGCACTCTCACTCGGGTCCCGCACACTTTCTACGGCGTCCGGCGCACTCTCACTCGGGTCCCGCACACTTTCTACGGCGTCCGGCGCACTCTCACTCGGGTCCCGCACACTTTCTACGGCGACCGGCGCACTCCCACTTGGGTCCCGCACACTTTATACGGCGTCCGGCGCACTCTCACTCGGGTCCCGCACACTTTCTACGGCGTCCGGCGCACTCCCACTTGGGTCCCGCACACTTTCTACGGCGTCCGGCGCACTCCCACTTCGGTCCCGCACACTTTCTACGGCGTCCGACGCACTCTCACTCGGGTCCCGCACACTTTCTACGGCGTCCGGCGCACTCCAACTTGGGTCCCGCACACTTTGTACGGCGTCCGGCGCGCTCCCACTTGGGTCACGCACACTTTGTACGGCGTCCGGCGCACTCTCACTCGGGTCCCGCACACTTTCTACGGCGTCCGGCGCACTCTCACTCGGGTCCCGCACACTTTCTACGGCGTCCAGCGCACTCTCACTCGGGTCCCGCACACTTTCTACGGCGTCCGGCGCACTCTCACTTGGGTCCCGCACACTTTCTACGGCGTCCTGCGCACTCTCATTTGGGTCCCACACACTTTCTACGGCGTCCTGCGCACTCTCACTCGGGTCCCGCACACTTTCTACAGCGTCCGGCGCACTCTCACTCGGGTCCCGCACACTTTCTACGGCGTCCGGCGCACTCTCACTCGGGTCCCGCACACTTTCTACGGCGTCCGGCGCACTCTCACTCGGGTCCCGCACACTTTCTACGGCGTCCAGCGCACTCTCACTCGGGTCCCGCACACTTTCCACGGCGTCCTGCGCACTCTCACGCGGGTCCCGCACACTTTCTACGGCGTCCTGCGCACTCCCACTTGGGTCACGCACACTTCCTACGGCGTTCAGCGCACTCTCACTTGGGTCCCGCACACTTTCTACGGCGTCCGGCGCACTCTCACTCGGATCCCGCACACTTTCTACGGCGTCCTGCGCACTCCCACTTGGATCCCGCACACTTTCTACGGCGTCCGGCGCACTCTCACTTGGATCCCGTACACTTTCTACGGCGTCCTGCGCACTCCCACTCGGGTCCCGCACACTTTCTACAGCGTCCGGCGCACTCTCACTCGGGTCCCGCACACTTTCTACGGCGTCCGGCGCACTGCCACTCGGGTCCCGCACACTTTGTACGGCGTCCGGCGCACTCCCGCGGGTCCCGCACACTTTCTACGGCGTCCGGCGCACTCCACGGGTCCCGCACTTTACGGCGTCCTGCGCACTCTCACTCGGGTCCCGCACACTTTCTACGGCGTCCGGCGCACTCCCACTCGGGTCCCGCACACTTTCTACAGCGTCCGGCGCACTCTCACTCGGGTCCCGCACACTTTCTACGGCGTCCGGCGCACTGCCACTCGGGTCCCGCACACTTTGTACGGCGTCCGGCGCACTCTCACTCGGGTCCCGCACACTTTCTACGGCGTCCGGCGCACTCTCACTCGGATCCCGCACACTTTCTACGGCGTCCTGCGCACTCCCACTCGGGTCCCGCACACTTTCTACAGCGTCCGGCGCACTCTCACTTGTGTCCCGCACACTTTCTACGGCGTCCGGCGCACTCTCACTCGGGTCCCGCACACTTTCTGCGGCGTCTGGCGCACTCTCACTCGGGTCCCGCACACTTTCTACGGCGTCCGGCGCACTCTCACTCGGGTCCCGCACACTTTCTACGGCGTCCGGCGCACTCTCACTCGGGTCCCGCACACTTTCTACGGCGTCCGGCGCACTCTCACTCGGGTCCCGCACACTTTCTACGGCGTCCGGCGCACTCTCACTCGGGTCCCGCACACTTTCTACGGCGTCCGGCGCACTCCCACTCGGGTCCCGCACACTTTCTACGGCGTCCGGCGCACTCTCACTCGGGTCCCGCACACTTTCTACGGCGTCCGGCGCACTCCCACTCGGGTCCCGCACACTTTCTACGGCGTCCGGCGCACTCACTCGGGTCCCGCACACTTTCTACGGCGTCCTGCGCACTCCCACTCGGATCCCGCACACTTTCTCCGGCGCCCGGCGCCCTCCCACTTGGGTCCCGCAAACTTTGTACGGCGTCCGGCGCACTCCCACTCGGGGCCCGCACACTTTCTACGGCGTCCGGCGCACTCCCACTCGGGTCCCGCACACTTTCTACGGCGTCCGGCGCACTCTCACTCGGGTCCCGCACACTTTCTACGGCGCCAGGCGCAATCTCACTCGGGTCCCGCACACTTTCTACGGCGTCCGGCGGACTCCCACTTAGGTCCCGCACACTTTCTACGGCGTCCTGCGCACTCTCACTCGGGTCCCTCACCCTTTCTAGGGCGTCCAGCGCCCTCTCACTCGGGTCCCGCACACTTTCTTCGGCGTCCGGCGCACTCTCACTCGGGTCCCGCACACTTTCTACGGCGTTCAGCGCACTCCCACTTGGGTCCCGCACACTTCCTACGGCGTTCAGCGCACTCCCACTCGGGTCCCGCGCACTTCCTACGGCGTCCGGCGCACTCTCCACTCGGGTCCCGCACACTTTCTACGGCGTCCGGCGCACTCACTCGGGTCCCGCACACTTTCTACGGCGTCCGGCGCACTCTCACTCGGGTCCCGCACACTTTCTACGGCGTTCGGCGCACTCCCACTTGGATCCCACACACTTTCTACGGCGTCCGTCGCACTCTCACTCGGGTCCCGCACACTTTCTACGGCGTCCGGCGCTCTCCCACTCGGGTCCGCACACTTTCTACGGCGTCCGGCGCACTCTCACTCGGGTCCCGCACACTTTCTACGGCGTCCGGCGCACTCTCACTCGGGTCCCGCACACTTTCTACGGCGTCCGGCGCACTCCCACTTGGGTCCCGCACACTTTGTACGGCGTCCGGCGCACTCTCACTCGGGTCCCGCACACTTTCTACGGCGTCCGGCGCACTCGTTCGGGTCCTGCACACATTCTACGGCGTCCGGCACACTCTCACTCGGATTCCGCACACTTTCTACGGCGTCCTGCGCATTCCCACTCGGGTCCCGCACACTTTCTACGGCGTCCGGCGCACTCCCACTCGGGTCCCGCACACTTTCTACGGCGTCCGGCGCACTCTCACTCGGGTCCCGCACACTTTCTACGGCGTCCGGCGCACTCCCACTCGGGTCCCGCACACTTTCTACGGCGTCCTGCGCACTCCCACTCGGGTCCCGCACACTTTCTACGGCGTCCGGCGCACTCTCACTCGGGTCCCGCACACTTTCTACGGCGTCCGGCGCACTCCCACTCGGGTCCCGCACACTTTATACGCTGTCCGGCGCACTCCCACTCGGCTCCCGCCCACTTTCTACTGCGTCCGGCGCACTCTCACTCGGGTCCCGCACACTTTCTACGGCGTCCGGCGCACTCTCACTCGGGTCCCGCACACTTTCTACGGCGTCCGGCGCACTCTCACTCGGGTCCCGCACACTTTCTACGGCGTCCGGCGCACTCTCACTCGGGTCCCGCACACTTTCTACGGCGTCCGGCGCACTCTCACTCGGGTCCCGCACACTTTCTACGGCGTCTGGCGCACTCTCACTGGGGGCCCGCACACTTTCTACGGCGTCGGGCGCACTCTCACTCGGGTCCC
This sequence comes from Aplectana chamaeleonis, assembly GCA_029168955.1. Lineage (NCBI taxonomy): Eukaryota > Metazoa > Nematoda > Chromadorea > Rhabditida > Cosmocercidae > Aplectana > Aplectana chamaeleonis. The sequence goes on along the minus strand of JAPDOI010002074.1, from coordinate 13,782 downwards.
GCACACTTTCTACGGCGTCCTGCGCACTCTCACTCGGATCCCGCACACTTTCTACGGCGTCCTGCGCACTCCCACTCGGGTCCCGCACACTTTCTACGGCGCCCGGGCCACCCCCACCCGGGTCCCCCACACCTTCTAAGGCGTCCGGCGCACTCTCACTCGGATCCCGCACACTTTCTACGGCGTCCTGCGCACTCCCACTCGGGTCCCGCACACTTTCTACGGCGTCCGGCGCACTCTCACTCGGGTCCCGCACACTTTCTACGGCGTCCGGCGCACTCTGGATCCCGCACACTTTCTACGGCGTCCGGCGCACTCTCACTCGGGTCCCGCACACTTTCTACGGCGTCCGGCGCACTCTCACTCGGGTCCCGCACACTTTCTACGGCGTCCGGCGCGTTCTCACTCGGATCCCGCACACTTTCTACGGCGTCCGGCGCACTCTCACTCGGGCCCCGCACACTTTCTACGGCGTCCGGCGCACTCCCACTCGGGTCCCGCACACTTTCTACGGCGTCGGGCGCACTCCCACTCGGGTCCCGCACACTTTCTACGGCGTCCTGCGCACTCTCACTCGGGTCCCGCACACTTTATACGGTGTCCGGCGCACTCCCACTCGGCTCCCGCACACTTTCTACGGCGTTCGGCGCACTCTCACTCGGGTCCCGCACACTTTCTACGGCGTCCGGCGCACTCTCCCTTGGCTCCCGTACACTTTCTACGGCGTCCGGCGCCCTCTCGCTCGGGTCCCGCACACTTTCTACGGCGTCCGGCGCACTCTCACTCGGATCCCGCACACTTTCTACGGCGTCCTGCGCACTACCATTTGGGTCCCGTACACTTTCTAAGGCGTCCTGCGCACTCCCACTCGGGTCCCGCACACACTTTCTACGGCGGCCGGCGGACTCTCACTCGGGTCCCGCACACCTTCTACGGCGTCCGGCGCACTCTCACTCGGGGCCCGCACACTTTCTACGGCCGGCGGCGCACTCTCACTCGGGTCCCGCACACTTTCTACGGCGTCCGGCGCACTCCCACTCGGGTCCCGCACACTTTATACGGCGTCCGGCGATCTCACTCGGGTCCCGCACACTTTCTACGGCGTCCGGCGCACTCTCACTCGGGTCCCGCACACTTTCTACGGCGTCCGGCGCACTCTCACTCGGGTCCCGCAAACTTTCTACGGCGTCCGGCGCACTCTCACTCGGGTCCCGCACACTTTGTACGGCGTCCGGCGCACTCTCACTCGGGTCCCGCACACTTTCTACGGCGTCCAGCGCACTCTCACTCGGGTCCCGCACACTTTCTACGGCGTCCGGCGCACTCTCACTCGGGTCCCGCACACTTTCTACGGCGTCCGGCGCACTCTCACTCCGGGTCCCGCACACTTTCTACGGCGTCCGGCGCACTCTCACTCGGGTCCCGCACACTTTCTACGGCGTCCGGCGCACTCTCATCGGGTCCCGCACACCTTCTACGGCGTCCGGCGCACTCTCACTCGGGTCCCGCACACTTTCTACGGCGTCCGGCGCACTCCCACTTGGGTCCCGCACACTTTGTACGGCGTCCGGCGCACTCTCACTCGGGTCCCGCACACTTTCTACGGCGTCCGGCGCACTCTCACTCGGGTCCCGCACACTTTCTACGGCGTCCGGCGCCCTCCCACTCGGGTCCCGCTCCCTTTCTCCGCCGTCCGGCGCTTTCTCACTCGGGTCCCGCACACTTTCTACGGCGTCCGGCTCACTCCCACTTGGGTCCCGCACACTTTGTCCGGCGTCCGACGCACTCTCACTCGGGTCCCGCACACTTTCTACGGCGTCCGGCGCACTCTCACTCGGGTCCCGCACACTTTCTACGGCGTCCGGCGCACTCCCACTCGGGTCCCGCACACTTTCTACGGCGTCCGGCGCACTCTCACTCGGGTCCCGCACACTTTCTACGGCGTCCGGCGCACTCTCACTCGGGTCCCGCACACTTTCTACGGCGTCCGGCGCACTCTCACTCGGGTCCCGCACACTTTCTACGGCGTCCGGCGCACTCTCACTCGGGTCCCGCACACTTTCTACGGCGTCCGGCGCTCTCACTCGGGTCCCGCACACTTTCTACGGCGTCCGGCGCACTCTCACTCGGGTCCCGCACACTTTCTACGGCGTCCGGCGCACTCTCACTCGGGTCCCGCACACTTTCTACGGCGTCCGGCGCACTCTCACTCGGGTCCCGCACACTTTCTACGGCGTCCGGCGCACTCTCACTCGGGTCCGCACACTTTCTACGGCGTCCGGCGCACTCTCACTCGGGTCCCGCACACTTTCTACGGCGTCCGGCGCACTCTCACTCGGGTCCCGCACACTTTCTACGGCGTCCGGCGCACTCTCACTCGGGTCCCGCACACTTTCTACGGCGGCCGGCGCACTCTCACTCGGGTCCCGCACACTTTCTACGGCGTCCGGCGCACTCTCACTCGGGTCCCGCACACTTTCTACGGCGTCGAGCGCACTCTCACTCGGGTCCCGCACACTTTCTACGGCGTCCGGCGCACTCTCACTCGGGTCCCGCACACTTTCTACGGCGTCCGGCGCACTCTCCTCGGGTCCCGCACACTTTCTACGGCGTCCGGCGCACTCTCACTCGGGTCCCGCACACTTTCTACGGCGTCCGGCGCACTCTCACTCGGGTCCCGCACACTTTCTACGGCGTCCGGCGCACTCTCACTCGGGTCCCGCACACTTTCTACGGCGTCCGGCGCACTCTCACTCGGGTCCCGCACACTTTCTACGGCGTCCGGCGCACTCTCACTCGGGTCCCGCACACTTTCTACGGCGTCCGGCGCACTCTCACTCGGGTCCCGCACACTTTCTACGGCGTTCTGCGCACTCTCACTCGGGTCCCGCACACTTTCTATGGCGTCCGGCACACTCTCACTCGGGTCCCGCACTCTTTATACGGCGTCCTGCGCACTCTCCTCGGGTCCCGCACACTTTCTACGGCGTCCGGCGCACTCTCACTCGGGTCCCGCACACTTTCTACGGCGTCCGGCGCACTCTCACTCGGGTCCCGCACACTTTCTACGGCGTCCGGCGCACTCTCCTCGGGTCCCGCACACTTTCTACGGCGTCCGGCGCACTCTCACTCGGGTCCCGCACACTTTCTACGGCGTCCGGCGCACTCTCACTCGGGTCCCGCACACTTTCTACGGCGTCCGGCGCACTCTCACTCGGGTCCCGCACTTTTTCTACGGCGTCCGGCGCACTCTCACTCGGGTCCCGCACACTTTCTACGGCGTCCGGCGCACTCTCACTCGGGTCCCGCACACCTTCTACGGCGTCCGGCGCACTCTCACTCGGGTCCCGCACACTTTCTACGGCGTCCGGCGCGCTCTCACTCGAGTCCCGCACACTGTCTACGGCGTCCGGCGCACTCTCACTCGGGTCCCGCACACTTTCTACGGCGTCCGGCGCACTCTCACTCGGGTCCCGCACACTGTCTACGGCGTCCGGCGCACTCTCACTCGGGTCCCGCACACTTTCTACGGCGTCCTGCGCACTCTCACTCGGGTCCGCACACTTTCTACGGCGTCCGGCGCACTCTCACTCGGGTCCCGCACACTTTCTACGGCGTCCGGCGCACTCTCCACTCGGGTCCCGCACACTTTCTACGGCGTCCGGCGCACTCTCACTCGGGTCCCGCACACTTTCTACGGCGTCCGGCGCACTCCTCGGGTCCCGCACACTTTCTACGGCGTCCGGCGCACTCTCACTCGGGTCCCGCACACTTTCTACGGCGTCCGGCGCACTCTCACTCGGGTCCCGCACACTTTCTACGGCGTCCGACGCACTCTCACTCGGGTCCCGCACACTTTCTACGGCGTCCGGCGCACTCTCCTCGGGTCCCGCACACTTTCTACGGCGTCCGGCGCACTCTCCTCGGGTCCCGCACACTTTCTACGGCGTCCGGCGCGCTCTCACCCGGGTCCCGCACACTTTCTACGGCCTCCGGCGCACTCTCACTCGGGTCCCGCACACTTTCTACGGCGTCCGACGCACTCTCACTCGGGTCCCGCACACTTTCTACGGCGTCCGGCGCACTCTCACTCGGGTCCCGCACACTTTCTACGGCGTCCGGCGCACTCTCACTCGGGTCCGCACACTTTCTACGGCGTCCGGCGCACTCTCACTCGGGTCCCGCACACTTTCTACGGCGTCCGGCGCTCTCACTCGGGTCCCGCACACTTTCTACGGCGTCCGGCGCACTCTCACTCGGGTCCCGCACACTTTCTACGGCGTCCGGCGCACTCTCCTCGGGTCCCGCACACTTTCTACGGCGTCCGGCGCACTCTCACTCGGGTCCCGCACACTTTCTACGGCGTCCGGCGCATTCTCACTCCGGTCCCGCACACTTTCTACGGCCTCGGGCGCACTCTCACTCGGGTCCCGCACACTTTCTACGGCGTCCGGCGCACTCTCCTCGGGTCCCGCACACTTTCTACGGCGTCCGGCACTCTCACTCGGGTCCCGCACACTTTCTACGGCGTCCGGCGCACTCTCACTCGGGTCCCGCACACTTTCTACGGCGTCCGGCGCACTCTCCTCGGGTCCCGCACACTTTCTACGGCGTCCGGCGCACTCTCACTCGGGCTTCGCACACTTTCTACGGCGTCCGGCGCACTCTCACTCGGGCCCTGCACACTTTGTACGGCGTCCGGCGCACTCTCACTCGGGTCCCGCACACTTTCTACGGCGTCCGGCGCACTCGTTCGGGTCCTGCACACATTCTACGGCGTCCGGCACACTCTCACTCGGATTCCGCACACTTTCTACGGCGTCCTGCGCATTCCCACTCGGGTCCCGCACACTTTCTACGGCGTCCGGCGCACTCTCACTCGGGCCCTGCACACTTTATACGGTGTCCGGCGCACTCTCACTCGGGTCCCGCACACTTTCTACGGCGTCCTGCGCACTCTCACTCGGGTCCCGCACACTTTCTACGGCGTCCGGCGCACTCTCACTCGGGTCCCGCACACTTTCTACGGCGTCCGCCGCTCTCCCACTCGGGCCCCGCACACTTTCTACGGCGTCCGGCGCACTCTCACTCGGGTCCCGCACACTTTCTACGGCGTCCGGCGCACTCTCACTCGGGTCCCGCACACTTTGTACGGCGTCCGGCACACTCTCACTCGGGTCCCCCACACCTTCTACGGCGTCCGGCGCACTCTCACTCGGGTCCAGCACACTTTCTACGGCGTCCTGCGCACTCTCACTCGGGCCCCGCAAACTTTCTACGGCGTCCGGCGCACTCTCACTCGGGTCCCGCACACTTTCTACGGCCGCCGGGGCACTCTCACTCGGGTTCCGCACACTTTCTACGGCGTACCGCGCACTCTCACTCGGGTCCCGCACACTTTCTACGGCGTCCGGCGCACTCTCACTCGGGTCCCGCACACTTTCTACGGCGGCCGGCGCACTCTCACTCGGGTTCCGCACACTTTCTACGGCGTCCGGCGCACTCTCACTCGGGTCCCGCACACTTTCTACGGCGTCCGGCGCACTCTCACTCGGGTCCCGCTCACTTTCTACAGCGTCCGACGCTCTCAGTCGGGTCCCGCACACTTTCTGCGGCGTCCGGCGCATTCTCACTCGGGCCCGCACACTTTATACGGCGTCCGGCGCACTCTCACTCGGGTCCCGCACACTTTCTACGGCGTCCGGCGCACTCTCACTCGGGTCCCGCACACTTCCTACGGCGTCCGGCGCACTCTCACTCGGGTCCCGCACACTTTCTACGGCGTCCGGCGCACTCTCACTCGGGTCCCGCACACTTTCTACGGCGTCCGGCGCACTCTCACTCGGGTCCCGCACACTTTCTACGGCGTCCGGCGCACTCTCACTCGGGTCGCGCACACTGTCTACGGCGTCCGGCGCACTCTCACTCGGGTCCCGCACACTTTCTACGGCGTCCGGCGCACTCTCACTCGGGTCCCGTACACTTTCTATGGCGTCCGGCACACTCTCACTCGGGTCCCGCACACTTTCTACGGCGTCCGGCGCGCTCTCACTCGGGTCCCGCTCACTTTCTACGGCGTCCGGTGCACTCTCACTCGGGTTCCGCACACTTTCTACGGCGTCCTGCGCACTCTCACTCGGGTCCCGCACACTTTCTACGGCGTCCGGCGCACTCTCACTGGGGTCCCGCACACATTTTATACGGCGTCCGGCGCACTCTCACTCGGGTTCCGCACACTTTCTACGGCGTCCGGCGCACTCTCACTCGGGTCCCGCACACTTTCTACGGCGTCCGGCGCACTCTCACTCGGGTCCCGCACACTTTCTACGGCGTCCGGCGCACTCTCACTCGGGTCCCGCACACTTTCTACGGCGTCCGGCGCACTCTCACTCGGGTCCCGCACACTTTCTACGGCGTCCGGCGCACTCTCACTCGGGTCCCGCACACTTTCTACGGCGTCCGGCGCACTCTCACTCGGGTCCCGCACACTTTCTACGGCGTCCGGCGCACTCTCACTCGGGTCCCGCACACTTTCTACGGCGTCCAGCGCACTCTCACTCGGGTCCCGCACACTTTCTACGGCGTCCGGCGCACTCTCACTCGGGTCCCGCACACTTTCTACGGCGTCCGGCGCACTCTCACTCGGGTCCCGCACACTTTCTAAGGCGTCCGGCGCACTCTCCTCGGGTCCGCACACTTTCTACGGCGTCCGGGGCACTCTCACTCGGGTCCCGCACACTTTGTACGGCGTCCGGCGCACTCTCACTCGGGTCCCGCACACTTTCTACGGCGTCCGGCGCACTCTCACTCGGGTCCCGCACACTTTATACGGCGTCCTGCGCACTCTCACTCGGGTCCCGCAAACTTTCTACGGCGTCCGGCGCTCTCCCATTTGGATCCCGCACACTTTCTATGGCGTCCGGCGCACTCCCACTTGGGTCCCGAACACTTTCTACGGCGTTCAGCGCACTCTCACTCGTATCCTGCACACTTTCTATGGCGTCCGGCGCACTCTCACTCGGGTCCCGCACACTTTCTACGGCGTCTGGCGCACTCTCATCCGGGTCCCGCACACTTTCTACGGCGTCCGGCGCACTCTCACTCGGGTCCCGCACACTTTCTACGGCGTCCGGCGCACTCTCACTCGGGTCCCGCACACTTTCTACGGCGTCCGGCGCACTCTCACTCGGGTCCAGCACACTTTCTATGGCGTCCTGCGCACTCTCCTCGGGTCCCGCACACTTTCTACGGCGTCCGGCGCACTCTCACTCGGGTCCCGCACACTTTCTACGGCGTCCGGCGCACTCACCTCGGGTCCCGCACACTTTCTACGGCGTCCGGCGCACTCTCCTCGGGTCCCGCACACTTTCTACGGCGTCCGGCGCACTCTCACTCGGGTCCCGCACACTTTCTACGGCGTCCGGCGCACTCTCACTCGGGTCCCGCACACTTTCTACGGCGTCCGGCGCACTCTCCTCGGGTCCCGCACACTTTCTACGGCGTCCGGCGCACTCTCACTCGGGTCCCGCACACTTTCTACGGCGTCCGGCGCACTCTCCTCGGGTCCCGCACACTTTCTACGGCGTCCGGCGCACTCTCACTCGGGTCCCGCACACTTTCTACGGCGTCCGGCGCACTCTCACTCGGGTCCGCACACTTTCTACGGCGTCCGGCGCACTCTCCTCGGGTCCCGCACACTTTCTACGGCGTCCGGCGCACTCTCACTCGGGTCCCGCACACTTTCTACGGCGTCCGGCGCACTACTCGGGTCCCGCACACTTTCTACGGCGTCCGGCGCACTCTCACTCGGGTCCCGCACACTTTCTACGGCGTCCTGCGCACTCACTCGGGTCCCGCACACTTTCTACGGCGTCCGGCGCACTCTCACTCGGGTCCGCACACTTTCTACGGCGTCCGGCGCACTCTCACTCGGGTCCCGCACACTTTCTACGGCGTCCGGCGCACTCTCACTCGGGTCCCGCACACTTTCTACGGCGTCCGGCGCACTCTCACTCGGGACCCGCACACTTTCTACGGCGTCCGCGGCACTCTCACTCGGGTCCCGCACACTTTCTACGGCGTCCGGCGCACTCTCACTGGGGTCCCGCACACTTTCTACGGCGTCCGGCGCACTCTCACTCGGGTCCCGCACACTTTCTACGGCGTCCGGCGCACTCTCACTCGGGTCCCGCACACTTTCTACGGCGTCCGGCGCACTCTCACTCGGGTCCCGCACACTTTCTACGGCGTCCGGCGCACTCTCACTCGGGTCCCGCACACTTTCTACGGCGTCCGGCGCACTCTCACTCGGGGCCCGCACCCTTTCTACGGGGTCCGGCGCACTCTCACTCGGGTCCGCACACTTTCTACGGCGTCCGGCGCACTCTCACTCGGGTCCCGCACACTTTCTACGGCGTCCGGCGCACTCTCACTCGGGTCCCGCACACTTTCTACGGCGTCCGGCGCACTCTCACTCGGGTCCCGCACACTTTCTACGGCGTCCGGCGCACTCACTCGGGTCCCGCACACTTTCTACGGCGTCCGGCGCACTCTCACTCGGGTCCCGCACACTTTCTACGGCGTCCGGCGCACTCTCACTCGGGTCCCGCACTTTCTACGGCGTCCGGCGCACTCTCACTCGGGTCCCGCACACTTTCTACGGCGTCCGGCGCACTCTCACTCGGGTCCGCACACATTATACGGCGTCCGGCGCACTCTCACTCGGGTCCCGCACACTTTCTACGGCGTCCGGCGCACTCTCACTCGGGTCCCGCACACTTTCTACGGCGTCCGGCGCACTCTCACTCGGGTCCCCCACACTTTCTACGGCGTCCGGCGCACTCTCACTCGGGTCGCGCACACTTTCTACGGCGTCCGGCGCACTCTCACTCGGGTCCCGCACACTTTCTACGGCGTCCGGCGCACTCTCACTCGGGTCCGGCACACTTTCTACGGCGTCCGGCGCACTCTCACTCGGGTCCCGCACACTTTCTACGGCGTCCGGCGCACTCTCACTCGGGTCCCGCACACTTTCTACGGCGTCCGGCGCACTCTCACTCGGGTCCCGCACACTTTCTACGGCGTCCAGCGCACTCTCACTCGGGTCCCGCACACTTTCTACGGCGTCCGGCGCACTCTCCTCGGGTCCCGCACACTTTCTACGGCGTCCGGCGCACTCTCACTCGGGTCCCGCACACTTTCTACGGCGTCCGGCGCACTCTCACTCGGGTCCCGCACACTTTCTACGGCGTCCGGCGCACTCTCCTCGGGTCCCGCACACTTTCTACGGCGTCCGGCGCACTCTCACTCGGGTCCCGCACACTTTCTACGGCGTCCGGCGCACTCTCACTCGGGTCCCGCACACTTTCTACGGCGTCCGGCGCACTCACTCGGGTCCCGCACACTTTCTACGGCGTCCGGCGCACTCTCACTCGGGTCCCGCACACTTTCTACGGCGTCCGGCGCACTCTCACTCGGGTCCGCACACTTTCTACGGCGTCCGGCGCACTCTCACTCGGGTCCCGCACACTTTCTACGGCGTCCGGCGCACTCTCACTCGGGTCCCGCACACTTTCTACGGCGTCCTGCGCACTCCCACTCGGGTCCCGCACACACTTTCTACGGCGTCCGGCGCACTCTCACTCGGGTCCCGCACACTTTCTACAGCGTCCGGCGCACTCTCACTCGGGTCCCGCACACTTTCTACGGCGTCCCGCGCACTCTCACTCGGGTCCCGCACACTTTCTACGGCGTCCAGCGCACTCTCACTCGGGTCCCGCACACTTTCCACGGCGTCCTGCGCACTCTCACGCGGGTCCCGCACACTTTCTACGGCGTCCTGCGCACTCCCACTTGGGTCACGCACACTTTCTACGGCGTCCGGCGCACTCTCACTCGGGTCCCGCACACTTTCTACGGCGTCCGGCGCACTCTCACTCGGGTCCGCACACTTTCTACGGCGTCCGGCGCACTCCCACTCGGGTCCCGCACACTTTCTACGGCGTCCGGCGCACTCTCACTCGGGTCCCGCACACTTTCTACGGCGTCCGGCGCACTCTCACTCGGGTCCCGCACACTTTTTATGGCGTGCGGCGCTCTTCCACTCGGGTCCCGCACACTTTCTATGGCGTCCGGCGCACTCTCACTCGGGTCCCGCACTTTCTACGGCGTCCGGCGCACTCTCACTCCGGGCCCGCACACTTTCTATGGCGTCCGGCCCACTCTCACTCGGGTCCCGCACACTTTCTACGGCGTCCGGCGCACTCTCACTCGGGTCCCGCACACTTTCTACGGCGTCCGGCGCACTCTCACTCGGGTCCCGCACACTTTCTACGGCGTCCGGCGCACTCTCCTCGGGTCCCGCACACTTTCTACGGCGTCCGGCGCACTCTCACTCGGGTCCCGCACACTTTCTACGGCGTCCGGCGCACTCTCACTCGGGTCCCGCACACTTTCTACGGCGTCCGGCGCACTCTCCTCGGGTCCCGCACACTTTCTACGGCGTCCGGCGCACTCTCACTCGGGTCCCGCACACTTTCTACGGCGTCCGGCGCACTCTCACTCGGGTCCCGCACACTTTCTACGGCGTCCGGCGCCTCTCACTCGGGTCCCGCACACTTTCTACGGCGTCCGGCGCACTCTCCTCGGGTCCCGCACACTTTCTACGGCGTCCGGCGCACTCTCACTCGGGTCCGCACACACTTTCTACGGCGTCCGGCGCACTCTCCTCGGGTCCCGCACACTTTCTACGGCGTCCGGCGCACTCTCACTCGGGTCCCGCACACTTTCTACGGCGTCCGGCGCACTCTCACTCGGGTCCCGCACACTTTCTACGGCGTCCGGCGCACTCTCACTCGGGTCCCGCACACTTTCTACGGCGTCCGGCGCACTCTCACTCGGGTCCCGCACACACTTTATACGGCGTCCGGCACACTCTCACTCGGGTCCCGCACACTTTCTACGGCGTCCGGCGCACTCTCACTTGGGTCCCGCACACTTTCTACGGCGTCCGGCGCACTCTCACTCGGGTCCCGCACACTTTCTACGGCGTCCGGCGCACTCTCCTCGGGTCCCGCACACTTTCTACGGCGTCCGGCGCACTCTCACTCGGGTCCCGCACACTTTCTACGGCGTCCGCGCACTCTCACTCGGGTCCCGCACACTTTCTACGGCGTCCGGCGCACTCTCACTCGGGTCCCGCACACTTTCTACGGCGTCCGGCGCACTCTCACTCGGGTCCGCACACTTTCTACGGCGTCCGGCGCACTCTCACTCGGGTCCGCACCCTTTCTACGGCGTCCGGCGCACTCTCACTCGGGTCCCGCACACTTTCTACGGCGGCCGGCGCACTCTCACTCGGGTTCCGCACACTTTCTACGGCGTCCGGCGCACTCTCACTCGGGTCCCGCACACTTTCTACGGCGTCCGGCGCACTCTCACTCGGGTCCCGCACACTTTCTACGGCGTCCTGCGCACTCTCACTCGGGTCCCGCACACTTTCTACGGCGTCCGGCGCACTCTCACTCGGGTCCCGCACACTTTCTACGGCGTCCGGCGCACTCTCACTCGGGTTCCGCACACTTTGTACGGCGTCCGGCACACTCTCACTCGGGTCCCGCACACTTTCTACGGCGTCCGGCGCTCTCGCTCGGGTCCCGCCCCCTTTCTACGGCGTCCGGCGCACTCTCACTCGGGTCCCGCACACTTTGTACGGCGTCCGGCACACTCTCACTCGGGCCCCGCACACTTTCTACGGCGTCCGGCGCACTCTCACTCGGGTCCCGCACACTTTCTACGGCGTCCGGCGCACTCTCACTCGGGTCCGCACACTTTCTACGGCGTCCGGCGCACTCACTCGGGTCCCGCACACTTTCTACGGCGTCCGGCGCACTCTCCTCGGGTCCCGCACACTTTCTACGGCGTCCGGCGCACTCTCACTCGGGTCCCGCACACTTTCTACGGCGTCCGGCGCACTCTCACTCGGGTCCCGCACACTTTCTACGGCGTCCGGCGCACTCTCCTCGGGTCCCGCACACTTTCTACGGCGTCCGGCGCACTCTCACTCGGGTCCCGCACACTTTCTACGGCGTCCGGCGCACTCTCACTCGGGTCCCGCACACTTTCTACGGCGTCCGGCGCACTCTCACTCGGGTCCAGCACACTTTCTACGGCGTCCTGCGCACTCTCACGCGGGTCCCGCACACTTTCTACGGCGTCCTGCGCACTCTCACTCGGGTCCCGCACACTTTCTACGGCGTCCGGCGCACTCACTCGGGTCCCGCACACTTTCTACGGCGTCCGGCGCTCTCACTCCGGGTCCCGCACACTTTCTACGGCGTCCGGCGCACTCTCACTCGGGTCCCGCACACTTTCTACGGCGTCCGGCGCACTCTCACTCGGGTCCCGCACACTTTCTACGGCGTCCGGCGCACTCTCACTCGGGTCCGCACACTTTCTACGGCGTCCGGCGCACTCTCACTCGGGTCCCGCACACTTTCTACGGCGTCCGGCGCACTCTCACTCCGGGTCCCGCACACTTTCTACGGCGTCCGGCGCACTCTCCTCGGGTCCCGCACACTTTCTACGGCGTCCGGCGCACTCTCACTCGGGTCCCGCACACTTTCTACGGCGTCCGGCGCACTCTCACTCGGGTCCCGCACACTTTCTACGGCGTCCGGCGCACTCTCACTCGGGTCCCGCACACTTTCTACGGCGTCCGGCTGCACTCTCACTCGGGTCCCGCACACTTTCTACGGCGTCCGGCGCACTCTCACTCGGGTCCCGCACACTTTCTACGGCGTCCGGCGCACTCTCACTCGGGTCCCGCACACTTTCTACGGCGTCCGCGCACTCCCACTCGGGTCCCGCACACTTTCTACGGCGTCCGGCGCCTCTCACTCGGGTCCCGCACACTTTCTACGGCGTCCTGCGCACTCTCACTCGGGTCCCGCACACTTTCTACGGCGTCCGGCGCACTCTCACTCGGGTCCCGCACACTTTCTACGGCGTCCGGCGCACTCTCACTCCGGGTCCCGCACACTTTCTACGGCGTCCGGCGCACTCTCACTCGGGTCCCGCACACTTTCTACGGCGTCCGGCGCACTCTCACTCGGGTCCCGCACACTTTCTACGGCGTCCGGCGCACTCCCACTCGGGTCCGCACACTTTCTACGGCGTCCGGCGCACTCTCCTCGGGTCCCGCACACTTTCTACGGCGTCCGGCGCACTCTCACTCGGGTCCCGCACACTTTCTACGGCGTCCTGCGCACTCTCACTCGGGTCCCGCACACTTTCTACGGCGTCCGGCGCTCTCACTCGGGTCCCGCACACTTTCTACGGCGTCCGGCGCACTCCCATGGGTCCCGCACACTTTCTACGGCGTCCGGCGCACTCCCACTCGGGTCCCGCACACTTTCTACGGCGTCCGGCGCACTCTCACTCGGGTCCGCACACTTTCTACGGCGTCCGGCGCACTCTCACTCGGGTCCCGCACACTTTCTACGGCGTCCGGCGCGCTCTCCTCGGGTCCCGCACACTTTCTACGGCGTCCGGCGCTCTCACTCGGATCCGCACACTTTCTACGGCGTCCTGCGCACTCTCACTCGGGTCCCGCACACTTTCTACGGCGTCCGGCGTCACTTTCACTCGGGTCCCGCACACTTTCTACGGCGTCCGGCGCACTCTCACTCGGGTCCCGCACACTTTCTACGGCGTCCGGCGCACTCTCACTCGGGTCCCGCACACTTTCCTACGGCGTCCGGCGCACCCTCACTCGGGTCCCGC
>JAPDOI010002073.1:0-79589 GCA_029168955.1 Aplectana chamaeleonis | reverse complement strand
TTGTGTTTCGGCACAAAAAAAAGTCTTTCACATTTTGAAAATCGGGTGCGAAACGTCCAAAAATGTGCGGAAATAAGGTTTCAGACAGCCGGAACCAGCAAAAATTTAAAAACAACGGTTGGTGGTCCACTCGCTGTTTCTTTTTCAATCGGCCCCATCCTTCCGCCTTTCGAAGGATTTTCGGTTTTCGGATATCGGAAGCCAAACGCCTGGAAATGCGGGTTCCAAAACGCGAAACGCGGAGCTCCGGCAATTCTTGGTAGCCGCACGGCACAGAATATGTGGTCTCCTAGCAAGAGTAGGCGTCAGTCGACTTACATCGCACGATATGTGCCGCGGCGCGACTGCTGGCACAGTTCGCGGTTGGGTCGCCTCGCCCGGCCTCTATGTGCATTTCTATATGTACAGCTTGGCGAGCAGAAACCATTTCTGGCTTGAATTGGAGAAGAGAAAATCTGCCTCAGAGCACCTTTAAAAAACAGAGAAACGAGAGAAAGGCAACAAGAATGCGTCCTATTTTGTGTGAGGAAATCAACAAAATCTAGTCGGCACTGATTCAGGAAAACTACCAAGAGGTCGCAAACCCAGCGCTGAGCATCGAGCGCGACGTCGCACAAACCTATTTTAAACAGTAGCCATAAGCGAAAATGAGGACATAATGACGCGGAACAAGGAGGCCTAAATTTTTTTTGAAAACTTCAGTAACCGGAACAGCCGCTGAAAATTCGGAAGGCGGAAATCGGAAGACTAGAACAATGGTAAAAAGGAAACCGGGGAGATTCTCGACCATCGCTGGCGCTGAAGTCACCTCGCACCGATCGCAAGGCTTCTTGCGGCATTTCTCTGAGTTCTCTTAACCCGAACCTATAGGCGGTGTAAAAACAAATTCCCAATCCCCAGCGCGTGCGGGTGCTGAGCGGAAGTTAGAGGCGACGACAGAGCGAAGGGCAGACGGAGGTACATAGCAGCATCGCGCGCGCCGCTCGCGCCATGAGTTATGAAAATTTCGATTTTTACAGAGAATGACAACCTATTCAGAAAGAAAAACAACGGTAAGATGGAGAAGACGGAAACTATTTTGACATGGAATTATACGCTGACTGTGAAAAAATCCGGGAACTTCATATTATTGGAAAAATTAAAAACACAGATTTTTTCGTAGATAAAGATTTTCAAGAGAAAAATTCAATCGCTGTAAAAAATTTTCCTCGACCGATGATGAAGCAACATGCGAAAATGACTATGAAAGCAGTTTAATTGTTAGTCAACCACATTGATCAATGACACCCGGAACTGGCCGGCAGCTCCGCCCTCACCTAACACCTTCCTGGAAAACATCACCTGACCACATGGCTGTCACCCGCAATTCTGTTCCCTACACGTACAGCACGATCTGAAGCGAAAATGCGAGTGGGTTAAAAGCGATAAAAAATTATAGTTATGATAAGAATCGAATGATTCACCACTCGCCGATTTCAGACAAAATGTCTATAAGAACTATTATTAGCACCAGAAATACACTGAATTTCACGGATATTACGAAAGCGAAAAAAATATACTAGTAATCAAGTTATTTGAAACAAAGAGGTATCTGGAACAAAAAAAACATGTAGTGTAGACTACGTTAATTTTTTTGACGACAATCAACCGGAAACTTGGCCCCTTGAACAACAATTCTCCATTTATCGGTGTGATTCATAATTCCTGTTACGCAATGATTTCGACAAAATTCGTTGAGCATCGGGCACCTTGCAGTTATGATCCTTTAGAATCTAATGAGCTGTTTTTGGGAATGCAAAAAAAGCCATAGTAGTCCTGGACATTAGACGCTGATTTAGAATGAATGAATAGTTGGAATTACCGTTAATTCGATAAGTTCTATGAGTTCGATGCGCCATGTACTGTCCTCATCGGGACCAGGAAATTTTTTGTCCTCGCAATTGCGGACGACCGCTATTGCAGCACACGGATACTGTGATAATCGCGCCGGGCCACATGGACTCAGCACGATCAACCTTTGTCCCAGCACGATTATCCTCGTGTCGCGTGCTGCAACAGCGGTTGTCTGAGACTGCAGACCTGATTTCCATTCGGATAAAGACAATACACAACACTTGTCCGATTAAATCATTTTCGATATCCGGATACCCGAGATTCAGATAATTCGAAAGCCGGAAATTTAAAGAAACGTATTTTCCGAATCAAACCAAAATCCTGGCTTTTGAAAATCTGCATTATCCGAATCAATCCACTACCCGAAGCACCACCTTCGTAAAAGAAGTACATTGTACAATTGGACCGAATCGAAAGACCGAATAAACATTCGACTGAAAAAACTCCAATTTGATCAAGCCGATCAAGGCGACTAATCGTAAAGTTGAAATTTCGTATGAAACGAACGGCTGATCTTTGAGAAAGAGGGGATTTTCGACTTCTTCGAAAAAGCCTATCAATCGGACAGCTGGAATTCCGGATGAATCGATCATTCAAAGAAGTCTGATTTTCAACCCATTACAGAAGTCGATCAATCGAACAATTATTTAATTTGCCTAAATATATGTAGTATACAGTACACACTAGATTTCGGCCCGAGGTTTATATGCTGTATTGCGGACTAGAGAGAGACGGACGTCAGAAGTGAAAGAGAGACTGCGAGAGAACAGGGGAGAATAACGTACAGTACCGAGCAAATTTTTTTTACAAAAAAGCGTTTTGTGGCGCTTTTTGCGCTCTCAAAGCGCCACATCGCATCAACTCCCTTCAAAATTGACGGACTGAGTTTTCTCAGGTAATTTTCGTGATTCTCTCAGTGAAGCTAATGTAATTGTATATGAAGAAAGTCCTTTCAACTCCGGTATTTTATTGAAAAATATGCATTTCCTTTTGAAACTCACATCGACCACAGATCAAAACATGACAGATTTCTGCTATCATGACGGTCCGATCAATTTATAATGAGGGGTTTAGAGGTGCACGTATGCGATTCTCGATAAATTCTGGAGTTGAATCTATCATTATGTGAAACTATCGTGTAAGATTCAATGAAAGCAATCCAGAAATGGCTTCAAAATTGAAATTGGACCTTTTCGAAGCAAGTTATGGCATTGCGGCGCTTTGTGAGCGTAGAAAACGCCGCAATACGCTTTCTTTGCAACAATTAGCTCGGTACTGTATCCTCCGTTTCAGACACAAATTTAGTGTAGCCTATCTTTGTTTGGAAATCACAACTCTGTGTCTCCGATGACAGGAAGAATGTGCCCGCAAGATTTAACGAGTCCTTTCGCTTACCTTAAGTGTCCCTGTGGAATCTAGTTGAAGTCCTTTAAAGGCAGTGTTCACGATGATTTTCATCCGCGAGTTTTTCACATAAAACAATGCGCTGGCCTCCAAGTGTTACCAAAATTACGAAGAAATGGCGAGAAACGCATTAAAACGTCGTATTTCAGTGACATTGTTCTTTAACATGGGCCAGTTGTCCGGTCGGATAAACATGTTAGCATGGTGGTTGTCACCGTTGGAAAACTGTGTCAATCGAAAATAGAAGAATATTTCATGCAAAGCAGAATCGGTTAGGGCTCTGAGGAAGGAACGGAGCAATAGAAGAGTAAAGAATTGCAAAGGACGCGTCCACAAAAAGATTCCATTGTCACAACAAACAATTCCTGTGATACTTAAGAGGCCAGAGGTGATACTTAAGGGTTTCTGCGTACGTCTATTTGCGTGTTTTTCTCGAATTTCTACGTCATTCTAGGTCTACCCGGGGGCCAGTTAATCGATATAGCGAGCAATCTCAAAATTAAAGATTGTCGTGAACACTGCCTTTAAGGCATCCCATCACAAGAAACACAAGAAATCAGGAAAAAAATCCACACGAGAAAAAGACAGAGTAAATACACAACCTGGAATTTGAACATCGGCTTCCTTAATCGAAAAGGCTGCCAGACATAATCCGAAGTGCAACCTGAAACCCAACATGATTGATGAAGGGGAAAATGTCGGACAGGAGGAAATAACGAACGACGGGAAATGAATGCTGCCATACGATGGCCGCGGACGGACATATGTAACTAAGTATATCACGTGGGGCATGTCGTGTCGCGAGTCGACCATATAGTACAACAACTCTATTCTAATAAAAGAGGAGGAAGGGAGGAATGAGATGAAGAAAAGTGCAACAACAGGGAAGAGAAGCAGCCGCAGTCATAGCAGCCAACACAGAAGAATGGGGCGAATGGATCACGAATACCCAGTAAAATCCTACGGTGAGAAAAGGGCAATTGGATTGAGATTACAGCGCCCAGATCGATGGAGAGAGGGGGCTCTCAATAACAAACTCATTCACCAAACACAAAAAAAGGATCATAATAAACTGCTGAGGGCATGAAAGGTTCAAAGCTCTGTGTAACAAAACGAAAAAAACTACAACTTGAGAACTGAGAAAGTGAGTTCTGTAAAGCATTCAAGCAACTTGCGTCCAGATCACAGGAAACATTTTCCAAAAGTTCAATATTGGCCGGCAACATTTGAACAAGTTGTGTGCGAGTTTCATGGGTACAAACATAACGGATTCAAAAGCTGCAGACGAAACAGAATTCTAACTATCACCTTGTTCCTCCTTTTTTCTGGTTACACACAAATATAAATTTTGCTGGCAACTGAAGGAGAGACACATTTGAAACGCTGAATTTTGGAGGAAGCTTTGAAGTAACCTGCGTCAAAGTCAAAGGCACCCTGTTCAATAGATCGCACTTTCTCACTTGCTTTTCAGTAAGTTACTTGCAAACTTCATTCAACTTACTGCGTGCTATCTAGTTATTCGCTTGCAAGCTTTTACAATTTTCTTAAACACAGCAGCCAACGCTAAACAACAAATAGTTTGCATTTCTTTTCATTTAGGACGTCCAAATTCAGAGCCAAAGATTTTTTATTGGTATTAATCTTTTTGAAAGACTCGAAAACCAGTATTTTCTTGCACATTGCATTTGATGCATGATGCGCAGGAAGTGTTTTCATAATTCACAATAAGGCTAATTGACTCTGCAGCCTCAAAACGGCCGACAATAGGAAAGGTTTGTGATCACTGCGAGAAGAATGGGAACGTGCGCAAAACACAATCCTGAGAAGGTTTGAAGTGCCCCTATTATCTACCATTCAGTCTCTCCACAAACATCTAAACATCTATTCTAGAATCGCAGCGATCACTACCGCTACCCGTAATAAGATGGCGCCGCGATGCTACTCTGCTCAATCCATTAGGTCAAAGGTATACATTGTCTCTCTCATGAGCGACCGTCATGACATTTAGCACAAATCGTGGTGGAACCAGTAACGGAGAAGCGACACTGGCCGTCGTAGGAACAGTTGTTGCATGTTCGTCGCAGCAACGTGTCCCGCAGGGCTGACATACAGCAAGCGTAACGACAGGCATCGGCATGTTTGCAGTATTTCAGCCCTCCGCGACACGCCGCTGCGACGAACATGCGACAACTGTTCCTACGACGGCCAGTGCTTCGATGCTGGTCCCGCCACGATTCGCGCTAAATGTCATGAATGTCGCTCATGATAGAGACAAAGTATGCCATTGACCTCAGGGGTAGTTTGCACTTCCGCCTCCAAGCAGTGCGACGAAGAGCAATGCTATATTTTTTGATCGCGCCGAGTGATCAATATCATGGAGTCGCACTTCGCCGCAACGCTCGGCGGCGAGAGTACGAATGACCCCTCAGGGTCTGAATAGAGCCCCGCGGCTAATAGAACGGGAGTGCGCAGTGGAAGAGAATCGGTCCTGCGGTGCAAGAGCGCGCTAGAGCGAGCTTATGCGTTATTCAAACTCCTCAACGCCTGCACGGCACGCGCGTAACCCCCGCTCCGCCATGGCGGTGACGCCCTTAGCAAATTTTTCGCCATTTTCATAACTAATCCATTGTCAATTTTATTCCGTTCCGTGATAATTTATTCTAGCACTATCCTCTGCTACCATGATAGTGAACGCGTGCACAGATTTTGCTCGCTCGGCACAGTTAAGGCCCACTTTAATCCACTCCATAGCGCCAATGCTAGAGTATTCAGTCTCCGCGAGCGCTTCACGCGCGTGACGCTCGTAAAAAACATTCATACTCCAACACTTCGCCCGCACGTTGAAAAGTATGAGTAGCACCTCAAACGCGTATGAGCGCCTAGCAGGAGTGATCATCCAATCAGTAAATCACGGATTCCGAGAGAGAAATATGCTATTTCCGACGAACTGTTGTACTTGGAATCGCTATTTACATACGCATTGGTATTACTTGTAAAGTATTTTATCGAATCAATCAATAATTTTGATTGATAAGAAAAATTGAAAATTTTCCAAAACGACTTGTAAATTTCTAAGGCAGTGTTCACGATGAATCTCGTTTTCGAGTTTTCAGAATAAACACTACGCTGGCAGATGCTAGAGGGGATAGGGTCGAAGAAAACATCGAAAACGGGCCACACATCGACAAAAACGAGGGCAATGTGAAGATTTCGTTAGCCCAGTTCGCCTGCTCCTAGCCCGCCCCGTTCCGACGAGCTTGGGTCATCCCGCACGTTTTCGATGGCAGATTGGCAAGAAACTGCCGCGTCAAGCCTGATCGAATCGCTCACATTTCTCCATCAGCGCGCGCTTGCCGAGACTAGCAGGGCCCGTAAGTTCGTCCACGCCCTGAACGTTGGAAATCGCTATTTTAGCTTATTCCAAGCGCATTTCTTCTCTGTTTCTTCCCTATTCGATAACTCACGATCGAACAAACTGACTTTTTGGAGTCCACCTCAAATATGACATTCATCGTGAACTATGTACCTCTAAGCTATATAGCAATAGAATAGCGATACGACGCATTACGAGCAAAAAAAGCGCCAAAAACGTGATTTATTCTAAAAAGCGATGCGCTGTAAATTAGCAACGAGAAGCAAATCTCAACCAATGTTGAAAAACGCTCGTCTCAGCCGTTGATCTAAAACGTGAACAACGACTAATTTTCTTTCGAAAAAAACTAAATCCTTTTTAACGTACTTGGAATTGCTCTGTACTAGGGAACGTACTTGGAAATGCTACAGGTTTGCTATCTGGTAGAACTGGTTTATTTGTTGTCTGACGTTTCGAGCAAATCGTCGTTTTCAA
This sequence comes from Aplectana chamaeleonis, assembly GCA_029168955.1. Classification (NCBI taxonomy): domain Eukaryota; kingdom Metazoa; phylum Nematoda; class Chromadorea; order Rhabditida; family Cosmocercidae; genus Aplectana; species Aplectana chamaeleonis. Next base: position 72,445 of record JAPDOI010002073.1, on the reverse strand, counting down.
AGGCCTGAAAGTGTTTCTTAAAGGCAGTGTTCACGATAAGAATCAATTCTCTGTTTTCGGCCTATCTTGAAAACGGTCCCATTCTGATTCCAATGATGTCTCTGGAATCGTACAAGACCTTCTGTGAACGGAGTATAGTCCCTCGAGAACTGAGCTAGAGAAGCATGGTGGACGAGTTGTCCGAGGCTTGTAACTCCCCTCTTTTGGAGCCAATATATGCGAGCTGACCTGAGTAAAGAGAGAAGCTGAGAATGAAGGGAAGAACGCGGCGTTTGATCGGAAACCATCGCTCATCTCACGATCTCGAGGGGCGGAAAGGGGCCGGACTTGCCCAAAGCGGCGGGGTCTGCACACTTTTCTAAGCCGTTTTTCGGCTCCTGGGTAACTTTTCGTCCCGTTTCTTCGACGCTGTTCTGCTTCTGAGAGCCACGAGAAGCGTTTGTCATGGAAAATTCGAGAATGAAGTTTATCGTGAACAGTGCCTTTAACTAAAGCGACCTATGAGATACTCGATCAAAGCCTTATTAGTTCAGAATTTTTTCCAGGCCTTTGAAAACGACGATTTGCCCGAAACATCAGGCCACAAATAAACCAGTTCTACCGGATAACAAACCGGTAAGGCAGAGCAATCCCAAGTACGCTCAAAATGCCCAGGTTTCAAGACAACCAAACGTGGAATTTGACCCCTTTTTTGCTTTGGAACTTTTATTTTATTTATCCAGGAAAATCCACGAACTATCCGAGAAGTTTCCCATCAAGAAAATATACGAGAAGCGTATTTCCCATAAACTATTGATAAACTGAATTTTTTTCGCCAATATATTTCTCACTGAAATATCTGCAGTAATCCTAAGCGGGAGTAAAGCGTAAGATACATAACAATTTTTCACAATGGCATTGCTTGAGGAACGGCGACGTCGGCCAGACGACATGGATAGCATGAAAAACAGGCTTGAAAGAGGAGGGGCGGCATCCCCACGTGACCGTCTGTCTCAATTGAGGAAATTTCATCATCAGAAAACCTCATTGCCCGACATTCAAGTGTAAGTGACGTCTGCTACGCCCTCAGGGTGTATGTCATCGCAAAAGCTTCATAGATGATAACCAGAAATCAAAACATGTTCAGTACAAGTGAAGGGCAGTATTACATACAAGTGTGATTTCAGATTCTTCTTAAAGTCTGGCATAAGCTGTGTTCGTCAAACTCCAACTGCTAACATGGTGTCTGACCCAAGGAAGTTTTTTAAATGGTATGTAGACTGCTGTCAGTCAGTGTGGCCGCCGGCTGGGTAAACAGGATACTCGAGCCAGTATGGCCATCACAAGAGAGGTCGTTAGCATCTGGAAGCAGCACATGTATGAAAGACCCCCGGCGATGTTTTGCTGTACGATACTGGAGGCAGAAGCTCTTTCAGGGGTCAAAAAACACCAAGTCGCATTTTGAAATCTCAAAATCGTTCTTTTCAAGTACTGTTCGATATTTGCACCTCGAAACATTAGGTCACACAAAGTCTTAGAAGCATTCTCAGAAAAATGAAAACAAGTTACTTGTAACATAAAAGCCTAAAAAATAGTTACTTGTAACATATCTAAGCCGATGTAAGTTACTTGTGACTTATATTGTCCCATTTAAGTTACATATAACATGTAAGAGGCGCATTACACGCGGGTCCCTTTCAATATGTTGTATGTAACTTAAATGACTTGAGAAAAGTCGCAAGTAACTTACATCAGCCTAGATATGTTACAAGTATTTTTTCCGTTTTCCTGAGAGGATACCGCGTGCAATGGGCCTCCGATATGATACGCGTAACTTAAACGGCACAATGTAAGTCGTAAGTAACCTAAAATCAGCCAAGAAGGCATTTCCAAGGGGAGTATACGACGCACTCTCGGGTTCAGGCTCAGGACTGGCGTTGCTGTCGGTTCAACTACCCAGGTTTGAGGTACTTGACCCCAACCTAACAGCAGGAAAAGGCCCGCACAGCGCTTTCTGCTCAACGTGTGGTCTGGGACGCGTGCGAATGCGTTTTCTGCGTCGCGTTAAGGCCACCGATGGTAAATATATGAATTTAAGTTACGTGTAACGTAAGTGCAACTTACTTGTAATATAAGGCTTAGTTGCAAGTAATATAAATGTAAGTTACTTGAGACGTTCAAGTAATTTACATTTATGTTACAAGTAACTTGTTTTCATTTTTCTGAGTCACTGCCTTAGAAACATCCGCATCCGACTAAGGTCAGTTTCTGACACATGTCTCCTCTGTTTCGGAGGCAAATTTGAATTATTCCTTCTTGTGCCTGTAAGGAGCGATGGTAGGGATAGCAAGAAAGTGTAGGGGGAGGAGACGCAGCACACGAGCTGACACGTACGCGATCAGCAGCAGTAGATTTCACTCCGAAATAAAGGATACAGTCCATGGCCACGGAAAAAGGCGGAGGCGCGGCTGCATATTTTCGCTATGTCTGTGTCTATTTACCGTAAAGCCTATGGGTGAATTAACACTGTGTTTAGGAATGCTTTTTTACCCAAAAATGAGAGAAAAATCAAAACTTGCCGTCGATTACGTGCTCGGGTACGCCTCCACGGACATATATCTATACTTGACGACCAAATTCTATTTTTTTCTTCAATTTGGGAGAAAAAACACCGGATACGTGAAGATACAGTAAGCTTCCCCTCCATGCACACCGTATCTAAAGGCTATAAAACTGCGAAATTCTCATGTTTCTACGCGTTTTGGCGCGGAGCGGAGGTTAGAGACAGTTAGAGAACGCATGGCAGACGGAGGGAGCAGAATCGCGCACGCCGCTCGCGCCATAAGTGGTGAGAATTACGACTATTCACGGAAAATAGAGTCTTAACTATAGATAGACGCAGGAATAACGCAAGAAAATTTGAGAAAAGTTTAAATCATGAGCCAGAAAAAATTATCAGCTGTTTCATATCGATCAATGGGAAAGTTCGAACAGAGCCAGCCATGACTACAGAATGCTTAGTGAGAGTAGGCAAGCGCACCACGGCCTTCTTGAGTTGCCATGGACTGTATCCTCCATTTCGGAGTGAAATTTATTTCCATTAACGCGTGCGTCTGCGCTCATATGCTGCGTCTCCTTCTCCTCACGCTTTCTCGCTGTCTCTCCTCTCGCTCTGCACAAGCGCGCGAAGGAACAGAGTAAATTTGGTTTCGAGATAGAGGATATGCATACGAACGCCTAATAATGGCGTACGATAGGCACGTTCCAATGTGTCCGTCCGGCACGTCACGCAATTCCACAGTCACCCAAAGCCCGCCTCAGCCGACTTCTGTGAACGATTTTTTGTGTGCTTTATCCATGTTAACTTTCTTGTGCTCATGTAATGAGATCGATTTGAAATATCCCTTGATTCGAAAAAAAAACAAAAAGCAACCCCGATTCCCTACCAGCCATGGCCTTCAATCGCAAACCTCGGATCAAATGGCCACCTGTTTCTCAGTGGGCGTCAAGTACTTGACCACATGCGAATGAATTGGCAAATAAATCGTGAGTTCGATGGAGAAATTCAAAAGTGTAAAGGCGTTTGACCGTGAAATTGTCTTCAGCTCAGTCGGTCGCAGCGGAATTCTGCCCTTCGACACAAAAAAACATCGAGACCAGACAGTCTGTCAATATATGGCAAATATTGATGCTACGATTGACGGAAAAAGGTCTTCCTGTTGGAACTATCGACAGGAAGGAAAGGGTATACTAGTAGAGCAGGAAATAGAAAAGTACATGTTTCCTTCGGCAGTTATGTAGCTCAAAAAACTTCCGTTGGAATGACTCTTTTCGTTGATCTTACTACATTTACATACAAGTGACACCACCATGCGCAGTTGTTTCAAAGGCACTGGTCACCATGAAAAACGTTATCGCAAAAACTACAAAAATCAGCTAAGATCGAAAACAGCTAGGAAACTAGGAAGGTAGCGCGGTGAAAAACGCTCTAGAATTAGAGTTTCTAGGGCCCAAAGATGCCAGTTCGTGCACACGTGAACAGCGCCGACCAAAAAGATCGCAGTCTCATTGCGAGCAATCAAAAATCATCAACATTCAGAGGAAGAAATAAATGCAAATTTACCCAATAAAACAGTTGAACAATGAAAGCATCACTTCAGTCAATGTTTTTGACTAGATGTGTACGTGAATATTCGAGCAGATCAGTCCTCCGAAGGTTAATGTTCATTGATTGAAATTCGAATTCAAACCAGCTGAAGTTCTTATATATTAGAGATCATCGATGCCGATGACGTGGAGTAGGCTCGTCCACCATCACAATACAGGAAATTCAGGCTTCAAATCTAGCCCGGAACAACGGTTTTTTCTCATAGGGCCTACTTCTCTAAACCCAGAAACGGGTTTGGAGAAGAAAAGAAGACAAGCATATTTGATCGCGACCACTGCCTTTTAAAGGCAGCAAACACGCTCGTAACAGTATTTGAGATAACAGCCAAAATAGAACGGTATGTCTCAGATCACAACGCCTACGCATCATTTCAAAGCGTCAAAAACGACCCACAATGACACTAAACGAGTAAGAAGTTGGCCCCGCCCCTGTATTTCTCCGCCCCTTTATTGGCCGTCCTCCTCCGAAACAGGGGTACTGGGTCATTATCACAGTCGTCGATTCATGTGGTTTACCTACTGCACCTATTCTACCACCCACAAGCGTCGCCGAAGATGAGAATAGCCCAGCACCCCTGTTTTGGACGCAGGAGGACGCAAATACAGGAGCGGGCACAGGGGCGAAGTGATCTCCTTACTCGTGTAGCGGCATTGTGGGGCATTTTTGACTCTTTAAAAAGCGTAAACGTTGTGTTCTGAGCCATACGATTCTTTTTCCGTAGTTGACTCAATCAAGTCTACAAGCGGGTATGCTGCCTTTCAAGGCAGTGGTCGCGCTCAAATATGCTCGTCTTCTTTTCCTCTCTAAACCCTTTTCTGGGTATAGAGTAGTAGAACCTATAAGAAAAAATCGCGAAAAAATCGCCTTTTTGGCCAAATCTGAAGCCTGAACATTGTTGTCTTTTGATGGTGGACGAGTCCACCCCACATCATCGGCATCGATGATCTCTAATATCGAGAACATCAGCTGGCTTGAAATTGAGAATCAAGGGAAGAACTTTCGGATATTGACATCTAGTCAAAAACATTGACTGAAGTGCTTGCTTTCGTTGTTCAACTGTTTTATTAGGTAAATTTCCATTTATTTCTTCCTCTGAGTGCCGATGATTTTTGAATGCTTGGCATAATACTGTGATCTTTCTGTGCACGTGTGCACGAAATGGCTTCTTTGGGCCCTAGAAACTCTAACTCTAGCCCGTTTTTCACCGCGCTACCTTCATAGTTTTTAAGCTGTTTTATATCTAAGCTGATTTTTGTAGTTTTTTCGATAACGTTTTTCATCGTGACCACTGCCTTCAAAGGGAAACTAGCAGATACAGGGCTTAAGAGAACGGAACGAAAGAAGAGAAAAAGAACGAGGAAAAGGAAAGAAGGGGAAAATATTAGAAGGAAAAGAACTGAGAAGGGAAGGAAGAATAAATGAAAACAAGTTGGATGGAAATGAAAGAAAAAGGAGTAAAAGAAAAAATGAACGAGGGAAAGGATCATATATGTACATAATGCGACGATACCCAACAGAAGGAAATAAAGAGAAAAAAGGATGAAAACAATTCCACAGAAAACAAACATAAGGGAAAGTAAGAGGAAGGTAAGGGAAAGGATTATAAGGGAAAGAAACAAAACGAAAGGTGTGGGAAGGCAAACAGGAGAGAAACAAGAAGAGAAAGAGAAAAAGACAGAAACAAGAAAGGATGAAAAGGCGTGAAACACATATATTAGGGTAGGATGAAGGAGAGAAAGCGAAAGAAAGAAACAAACAAAGGAGAGCAAAGAAGGAAAAAGGTAGGAAAAGAGTGAAAGGGAGGAAGGAAAGCAAAAGAAAGAAATGACAAAGGCAAAAACAAAACGAGCGAATAATAAGGTATGTAGATGAATTGCAAAACGAGAAAAATAACAAAAAAGAAAGGAAGGGACGAGAAAAAGATAGGAAGGATCGAACAAAAGGAGATACAATAGAACAGATGAATAAACAGAGTAGGATGGAAAAAGAAAGAAAAAGGATGAACGAACGAGAGAAATGAAAAAGAATGAAATAGAACGAACAGAAGAGATTAAAAAGAAGGTAGGTAAGGAAAGAAAAAAAAAGAAGAGAGCATGAAAAGAAACAAAGCAAAAAGGCAAGGAATGCAACGAGTCGAGAGAAGAGAGAATAGAAGAAGAAAGGAAAGGGAGGGAGAAATAAAGAAAGAAAAAATAAGGAAGGAAGGAAACAAAGAAATAAGTAAGGAGGGAGGAACGATGGAGGAATGATCAATGAACGAAGGAACACGCGAAATAACGACTAATGAATGAATGAATGAATGAATGTACGGACGAATGAAAGAATGAGCGAGTGAATGAGTGAATGAATGAATGAATGAATGAGTGAATGGATGTATGGCCGAATGAATGAATGAGCGAGTGAATGAGTGAATGAATGAATGAACGAACGAATGAATGAATGAATGAATGAATGAATGAATGAATGAATGAATGAATGAATGAATGATTGAAATAATGAATCAATGAATGAGTGAAACACTGAAAATCCTTGGCCAACGTTTTTTTTCTAAAAAAAGAAAAATGGAAAACGAGTAGCTAAAACATTTTCTTATATGCTGAAAAACTGCGGAATGTAAACCAATGGCTCTCTGGATAGGGCGTAATACACGAATCCTCCCTATCTAATTCGAATCAGCCGATAAAGAGTGAAAACAGTTCGCGAACTCGATGATAAGCCCGCTGCTGGGCTGCCTGCGCCCCGTTGTTATGTGCGGTAAATCATAGCCGTCAGGTTGTCAGCTGTCCAATTGTCACCAAACAAGTTGCAGAGGCGAGCAGCGATTTGTCAGCGGCATCCTGCCGCCACACGGAGGATACTCACACATCGCGGAACAATACCTCTGCAACCACAAAAAGATTTACTAGGGTGCCTCAAAAACTCTTATTAGGCCATTACATTCCGACAATAATGTTCGCCTAATCACGCAAAGACAATCAAAAGACTGGAAGACCTCATTCTATGCACCCATTGAACGTGCATAGCGTGCAAAGGTTTGCGGACAGTACCCCTTCTTTACTTTTTACGTATTCTCCGAGTATGCTCAGCTTATAGTCTCTGGTATGTGCTCGGTAACCGAAAAGGGCCGGAATAGGCTAGACACAGCACTAAAAACAATTCGCGAACGCAGGCAAGGAGACACCATAACGTCATCGTGAGGATAGAGAATAACATTTCCGAGGAATTTTTCATGTTTCGAAATTCACCGCGGGGCAATTAAACGGCGGCGGCGGGAGTCAGTCGGGCAACAACACAGCACGTGGCTGTGAAATGGCCGAGCTGCCGACTATGGCTTAATTGCCGAGAACTTTTACGGTCTTAATTGCTGCATATATGGCCGTCATATGTATTGCTAGTGAAAGGTAGACTACCAAGCAGTCTGTTGTCCAGGAAGTTGGGATTTCATTAGCGACTGAAAGAGAGGGGGAAGTGATGTGGAAGCATTCAACAGTCCAGACTGGGAAATGTGGAGTGGCCGTTACAGGCACAGTCCAAGCTCATTGACGAAATCTGAGATTTCCACATATTTGTGAAGTAGACCCACCCTACATAGCACGTCCAAGTAAGTGAGAGCTCTAAATTCCTCCGAATAAGCGAGATATAGGATGAAGCCACCCTTTGGTGCACAAATCAGGAAACCACTTTGGCACGCCCCTTTTACGATTTTTCGAGCTCAAAAGTGGCGAGATGAGTGACGTTTTTTGATAATTCATCCCTGCAATCTCAGCCTCTCTCTTTATTCAAGTCAGCTCACATGCATCGGCTGCAAATGACGGAGGTTGCAAGCCTCGTACAACTCGTCCACGATGCTTCGACAGCTCGATTTTTGAAGAGCCATGACTCCGTTCCCAAGGCTTCTACGATTCCAGAGACATCATTGGATTCAGCGTAGGACCATTTAAAGATAGGCAGAAAAACGGAAAAACGATTCTGAGATTGGACTGTGCCTTTAAGGCAAATGTGGTACTATCCCTACGTAGCTACTAGCTACTCAAGGACTGACCACAAAAATAACAACGGGGGCGTAGCGCCCTATCCATTCCTTTCAATTGGTACCACCTGTTATGTGGATATAGACACGTATCCTCTGGTTCCGAACCAAATTTACTCTGTTCCAACGCGCGCTTCTGCGGAGCTAGGGCAGAGACAACGAGAAAATGTGGAGAGAAGGAGACGCAGCGTACGCGCTAAGACGTACGCGATGAACGGAAATAAATTTCACTCGGAAACAGAGGATAGCTACCCTGTCACAATTTGGCGCCAAATTCAATACAGCATCTTTCATAACAGGTTTGAATATGTCACCAAAAACACCAGAAAAAACGAACTTATCTAACAAGTGCTAGCAGCACACTATAAAAAGGATTAACCAACCCCACCGCCTGCGGCGTACACAACGCGTTATGAAAGCCGTTCAACATAGAGGATTACAGGCCGCGACCAGGAGTGTGCGGAGTATCTTTAGAAATTTTTGGAAAATCGAGTTTGTCAGAGAACAGCAGACAGAAAGCAGAAGGGACAAAATGTCCAAAAAACAGATATCAGAAAACAAAAATTTTTTCGGAACACCAAAACGTACACACATGTGCGTGCATATATTCATTGTCATTTCATGTTTCTTTCAATGTAAAATGGAATATATTTCAACATTCATCGCATTTATTATCGCGAACTCATTTATTATCACTTGGGGATAGGCAACACATCCAGAATAATATGTAATGGGCTTATGCTAGAACTTGGAAGGCCAGACGATAATTACGCTATTGTTCTCAACTTTTTTTGCAAGCGTACTACCAATCCATCGATCCCGGAGGGATCGCCGGGTTGATTGATTTTTCGACGGGGAGCAAACACTCGGCCGCGTACGGCAACAACAGCGCCTCCTGCCACTACGCTACTGGCGCCTAAGTCACCTTTAACAATTTGGATTTGCCGAACAGTTTTTCTCCTTAAGGATTGAATTCCAAATGAGAACATCCTCAGTTAAAGGTGTGCTTTGCCTAGGATGCAAGACGAGAGGAGTGTAAATACTTGATGAACTCAATCAAATGTATATGTAGCAACGTAAAAGATGTAGCTCAATCAAGAAAATGGTAGACTCAATGTCAAGATCGCTTACATTGCCTTTTATTACGAGTTCGTTCTGAAATATGCGGAGGAGGAATCTTGAAAACGCTTCTGCATCCTAACCGTCAACCAGCTCGTTCTCATGAAACACATCTTATCCTTCACTTCTGACTGAGGAAGTGCGCATAGGCACTCCGTCACGATTGTGATAACCCTTACAAGTCACTGCGATTTATTCTTGGAAAAAGATTGATTAATGATTTTCCTGATTTTTTACGGTTTAGGATAATTTTTCAGAAAACTGAAACAGAAAGGCCAAAATGGCCAGAAAACAGAAAATTCCGCACAACCTTGGCCGCGACGTCCGAAAAGCATTGATAGTTACAGTTCAAAATGATGATTGGGAAGACGAAAACACATCGCACCTTAACCTCAGATACCACTGCTCCGACAGCATGTTGCATAAGCGGAAGCCGAAGCAGCCGGCGGCCTTGGCCATTAATATTGTCCAGTTGACAGGCGATCGTGAAGAGAAACGCAGAATTCCGCGCTCTGATCTTTGGTACGACCAAGTGCAGCGCGTGGGTATGGAAAGGACCACGTGACTGGGGACAACCATGCGATATGGCTCGCAGACAATGACGAGACGGCTGATGGCGTGATTCCAGTCAGCTGAACTGGATCTCAACATGTGGTTGAAGCCGTCCAAGATGGCCCGATTCTCTTAGAAAACGGGAAAAACAGCTGTCTCATTCAGCACGGCATTGGAATTCAATATGATTTTCAGCATTTTTAAACCCTGGAAGGGTTGGAGAGTGGAAAGTTAACAAGGACAAGGAATTAGTACACGTCGTAGACGGAGGGACATGCCTTAGTTGTTAATGGTTAGTCGCTAAGAACAGATATCAATAAGCACCGTCAGAGCACAAATTAATTCTTGAGCAAGAATATGGAAGAAGCGCTCAAAAATTTGGTCTGCGGAACAGGAAAGAATGCGCATGTTACTTGAAGACAGCGTTCCCGATTATTTTCATATTCGAGTTCGACTAGAATATGGGGTTGTTTGGTCGTGAGTTAACGATTAGTCAGGAAACAGCGAGGAAAAGCGCTCAGACTGAGTTAAAATAGCGGTTTCTAACGTACGTACAGGTTCAGGGCGCTTACGAGCTTACGCGCCCTGATGGCGAAATGTGCGCGAGTCGATCAGGCTCGACGTGGCGGAGATGCTTGGCAATTTGTCATCGAAAGCGTCCTCGGCGCCACAAGCTCGTCGGAACGGGGGCGGAGCGGGCTAAAAAGGCGTACTGGGCTAACGAAGTCATCACCTAGCGGCAGCCTTTATCGACTTCTGGCCCGTTTCCGCTGCTTTCTTCGACCCTATCCCTTCCAGCATCTGCGAGCGTACTGTTTTACCCTGAAAACTTGAAAACGAGATTAGTCGTGAACACGGCCTTTGAAACAGTAACCGAATCCGGAATTGCCATGCGTGTCAAGACTCTACAGAACTGATGACTTTTGCGGCTGCAAATATGTATGTTAATATGTAAGCTTATTTTCAAAATAGATCTACATGGTGCAGTACAGATTTCGCAGCCCGCCCTCTGCTCTTTCCTTTTCTCAGGCTCTCTATCTATATATCTATTATAGCTGAACACAAACACAATTTGTTCGTTCGTTTTCATTCGTGCGAAAAATTGTCGAACGAATAGAAAGCCGCACATGCTGCTACCGTTGTGCTTGGACCACGATTGTGACCCGCTAGTCAAGCTGTATAGTTATGCGGAGAATGACGCCTACTTCTTTTTCCTATCCTGTTTCTGTTGCTATTCACACTGTTCGAATGTTTCGTTTTTGTTCCTTACTTCTAACGCCTCCATTGTTCCCATGTTTCGCTGTGAGCAATCTGTGTGACTAAACTGTCTCCGATTTCTCAACTGTTTGTAGCCGACATGTTTTATGGTTGTTATGGAATGAAGACTAAACCGATGACCGATTGGACAAGTTTTCTTGCTCAGGCACCGCTCACACAAATGGAGGTGTTGTCGTCGAGCATATTTAGCCAAAAAGCTCCAGAACAACTGGGCTACTACAGCCATACCGCAGTTGTCGGGGCGACCTTCTGGGCAAGACCTCCACTCGTCGCCCCGAGCCCGACGGTCAACTGGGGCTGCACTCGTCGACAATGCGTGTGACCTACACGTTCAAACAAGGTGGTTACAATTAAATGCAGTGTTCACGATGATTTTCGACCCCGAGTTTTTCACATGAAACAATGTGTTGGTCTCCATGCGTTACCAAAATTACGAAGAAACGGCGAGAAACGCATTAAATGCCGCATTTCAGTGACATTATTCTATAACATGGAATAGTTGTCCGTTTGGATAAACATGCTCATGGTGGTTGTCACGGGTGGAAAATTGGGTCAATCGAAAATAGAAGAATATTTTATGCAAAACAGGATTAGTTCGGGCCATAAGGAAAGAACGAAGCAATAGAGAGTAGAGAATCGCAAAGGACGGGTCCACAAAAGATTTCATTGTCACAACAAACACTTCCTATGATACTTAAGAGGCGGGGTGATACTTAAGGATTTCGTGACCTTCTGGTGCGTTTTTCTCAATTTCTATGTCATTTTAGTTCTACCCGGAGGCCACTTAATCAATATAGCGAATAATCTCCAATTTGGAGATTATCGTGAACATGCCTTTAAGTTACTGAAGAAGTAAGGATACGACTCGCTATAAAATTTCATCTTCCGCTATGCAAGGGCTCAGCTGATAGGAGTTGACAAATTTACAACTATCGGCATACGGTGCTACCACGCATAGAGAAGCTTGAGGCTGCAGCGTCGTGTACCTGTCCCTCTGGTGGTGTCCTACTAAAATGAAAACACCCGGCAGTGATACTCAGGAATTTCTGATAAAGTTACATGCAAATTAACGACTCTAAACATGCTACCTGCGACTCTTTTTTCATAACTCCAAGTTACATGTGACCTTCAACAAAGTAAGTATATTGCACGGTGCAAGTTGACTTACACGTCACATAAAGTACTGACGTGTAACTTAAATGTGTTGATTTATCGCACATGTAACTTAACTCGTGGCGTGCTCTTTCCCAGGAAGGTGTACGACGCACTCTCGAGGCTGGCTTAGACGTCGGTAGCGTCGGCGGTTCAATTACCCTAGTTTGAGGCACTTCGGCCCACACACCGGCCGGAGGCCCCACCTGGCCGCTGGCGCCCCCAAGCATGCTCGGCGAGCATGCCGCGCGTCGGCGATGGCCGCGTCGCGTATGGGTGTCAGGTAACATGTAACAACGGGGCAAATTTCTCGCAAGCAGGCATGTGCGAAAAACTTTAAAACTTAAAAACGAAAAATTTTCGGTTTTGAGAACGAAAAATTCCGAAAAAAAACCGAAAAATGTCTTGCCTTTCAAAACGTCTTCTTTTTGCCATTTCATATTTTTCACTGAAAAAAAACAAGGCAACGTGATCGACGTGCATCAGATAATGACAGAAATATGCTTCCTTAGACAAACAAAGGTATCCGTAATCAACTTATTAATGCGAGGGATTTTAGCCTTGTTGCAGAGGCGAATCTTGATAAAAATGTAGCACTGAACACCTTGCGAAATTCCTAATGTGAACTCGTTCTTCAAAATTGCAGTACTTCTCTGAGCACTCATGCCCACGTTTTTTCGCATTTTTGATCAAAACTAAGGGCTCTAGGGTCGTCTCTAATTTTATGAAAAAAAAACTGAATTCGTAGAAGTTGAAGTGCAAGTCATAGATCTAACGGAACAAACGTTGTACAGAGACGAACATCATTAGTTCCTGATTCATTACAAACATTTGCGTCAAATTCTTGCGCGGTCATGTTTAATTTCAGTGTGAGCGGTCGCGTCGTGGTCAGCACTGATCCGTAGCTCAGTATCCCGGCGTTATTGGACGATAATGACCGTGACGCAACCACACGCATTGAGTTCTGGTGTCCACAAAGTAGCTCAGTTCAACCATTTTCGCTGGATGGAGCTATCGTATTTTCTTTATTGAAAGTACACCTCTAATAGAAGTACACCAAAAAGAGAGGGCTGAATAATAGAAATACTTTTTTTTGAAGAACACCTCTAATAGTAGTACATTTCAAAATAAAATAAGGGAAAAATCTAGATTTTAAAACAGGGTTACGGCTCATAAAATGACGATAGTACTACAGGTGTGCAAGCATTGGCTCAATTGGACTTGAATAGCTGACTTTTCAAGGCTCTCGATCCCGAAAATCCGAGGCCAGAAAAATAGAAGCACATGTATATACATCTAAAAGAGAAAACGAAGTATATATGAGGCTTTACCCCCAAGAAAATTTTCATTCACTGTTTTTTTGTTATGGTTTGATAGAGGGTGCAAAAGAAATTAGGCTGTTGCTCCCAGGATTTTCGGACATTTTAAACGGAATCGAATTTTCCTGACCAATAAAGGCAGTGTTCACGATAGATTTCACTTTTGATAACTCCACCGTTTACGGAAGGTTTTGTGCCCTATACAGCAAGGCACGCTTGAAAAGAACGCCAAAACCGTGTTGTGTGCTAAAAGAGGGCCATCTTTGCAGTGTATGGAACCTATCAATGCAATCAAGCGATTTAGCTCGCTTTTCAGTACTTCCTTGACTCGATTATTTTATGTTATCATCATCTCGGGAGTGAGGCGGAAAGGGGCATGAGGCGTTTTAGTGACCTCAGAACGGTTGTTTGCATTCGTTACTTCGCTACTCCTAGCTCGTTTTTTCTTCTTGCAGACGACTGTGGGCAGCGAAGGATCGACTACAATTCGCATCAGAACCGGAAATTTTAGACCGAAAGAAAAACAAAATTTTTTTATCTTTTTCGTTTTTTTCTATATTGATTTTTTTCGCCAAGAAGGGCGAAAAACGAAAAACGCACACCCCTGCTCGCAAGGTGGTGTATTATTAGAGCAAGTTACATGTTACTTTAATCAAAAATCTGGTCAGGGTACACGTAACATCGCTCCAAGTTACTTGCGGACTTGAAGTAAGTTGCGTGAAGCCATCATGCAACTTGCGTTAAAGTCTCAGGTAACTTGTTCAGAAATTTCTGAGTAGTTGTCGCGTGATTTCCGCAACCTACCTCCAAAGAATGAAGAGGGTCTGGAAGATCACTACACCGTCGATGCACCGATTGATCCAGCAAATCTAACCCACTATGACTTCCAGACTGCGTAAGGCACGTAAGGTCCTTTTCAGAGAAACATCATGACTTAAAGTCTTCCATCATCAACAGGGTGAAGCGGACCGCTGTGTGGAACCTGAGCGGAGCTAAGACCCCTTTCGTTGACGAACAAAATGTTAGAAATTTTTAAGACTACTTCTTGAAGTCTTCAATTTTGAGCCAAAAATGTTACGACCCCCATCGCCACAAACTCAAAATGTTCACAATTCCCTTCGCAAATTTGAAAGAATTTCTTCTTTTAGCCAAAATTTTACGACCCCCCCCCTCACATCCGTTGTGTCCGATCACAACACCGCTGGACTCTGGTGATCACAGCGACAAGCACAGAGGCTTTTTACGGTAGTGGTCGCGCAGTCGGTCATCAGCGATTTGTACAAAATCTTACCTCGAAAATGGTAGAGAAGGCTGAAGCGAACGGCCAGAAAAAAAACAAAAGAATGGAGAGCGGAAGAAGCTGGCTAGTTTGGTATTCGCATAGTTAATGAGCATCAGCTCTGAAGAAAAACGAGCAACAACCCAACGTTTCCGGCGATCAAAAGAATAGGAGTGAGCGGCATATCTAAACTGGGGAACACATAATTTATGGTTCTTCCTATTGAATAAACATGCAAAAATCTACAAAAATGGAATTTTTATCTATAGCAACTGAACGTGAAGGAACGAATTAGGTGAGCTCCGCATTTGAAATCCAATTCTACACTTTTTCAAGTCTAATGTGAGTGGGCTTTGCGAAAGACTAGGTTACCAAGCAACCAGAGGCTGAAGCGGATTTCGCGAACAACCTGGATGATTTGTGGAGTTGGGCAGAAAGCGCGAGAAACCTAAGACCACGTCAAACATCCGTTAGCTTCTTAACAGCCTCGTTACATTTCAGCAGAGTTATGAGGAAAACGTCATCAGATAGTGTAAACTTTGAACCACAAACCAGAATCCTTGATTTAGAGAGAGAGAGAGAGAGAGAGAGAGAGAGAGAGAGAGAGAGAGACAGACAGACAGACAGACAGACAGACAGACAGACAGACAGACAGACAGACAGACAGACAGACAGACAGACAGACAGACAGACAGACAGACAGACAGACAGACAGACAGACAGACAGACAGACAGACAGACAGACAGGCAGGCAGACAGACAGACAGACAGACAGACAGACAGACAGACAGACAGACAGACAGACAGATAGGACAGATAGATAGACAGACAGATAGATAGACAGACAGACAGACAGATAGATAGATAGACAGACAGACAGGTAGTAGACAGGATAGACAGGATAGACAGATAGATAGATAGACAGATAGATAGACAGACAGACAGATAGACAGACAGATAGACAGATAGACAGATAGGTAGGTAGGGAGACAGATAGAGAGACAGAAGGAGAGACAGACAGAGACAGACAGACAAACAGACAGACAGATAGATAGATAGACAGACAGACAGACAGACAGAACAGAACAGATAGACAGACAGACAGGTAGACAGACAGACAGACAGACAGAGAGAGGACAGATAGACAGACAGACAGACAGACAGGACAGACAGACAGACAGACAGGCAGGGAGACAGACAGACAGAGAGAGCAGATAGACAGACAGACAGACCGACCGACAGAGACAGACAGCTAGACAGACAGAGAGACAGACAGACAGACAGACAGAGAGACGGACAGAGAGAGAGACAGAAAGACAGACAGACAGACAGACAGACAGACAGACAGACAGACAGACAGACAGACAGACAGACAGACAGACAGACAGACAGACAGACAGACAGACAGAGAGACAGACAGACAGACAGACAGACAGACAGACAGACAGACAAACACAGAGAGAGAGAGAGAGAGAGAGAGAGAGAAAGGCTTTGAGCCTAATGTCAGCGAGTCAGCCTTCCGCGCGATTCAATCTAGATCAAGGAGGCGGAAAGCAGATTTGGCATTATTCGAAACCTCGGACTCTAACGGTCGACATTTTTAGACCGAATTTCGTTGGAGGAGGTTTTTTGGGGTGCCGAGGACGGAACCATTTTCCGCTTTCCGATTTGGGATGAATTACGGTGGGCTAGCCATAGCAGCCAGATGAAGTTAAGCCTACTGTAAGCCGACCGTATACAATATAAATAAGGTAGTGATAGTGGTAAATAAGGTATTGGTCCTCACCAGCACCTCAGTAAGCACCCCTAAGGCAACATGGTTCGACGGGGGTGTGGAGCTCCACAGGGGGTGAGTGCTTTGGAAACTTCGGAGAGATGGAGTGTAGAGGGGCCCGAAAGAAAGCAATAAGAATTTGAATAGAGGTCTGAAGAATGATGAAGAATGAGGAATGATTCTTCTCCCCACTTCGTTCAGCTGTTCAGAAGTTCAGCCAAATCTAAACCGCCGACCACTTGCTGAGCGCCTCAAGTAATCTCTCTGCACAATGTTTGGGCTATAAATTGGTTTCCGACTACCAGAGTCCAGAAAGTGGAACAGCATCCATGATTATCCGCTGGTCGCTGCCACTATCCGAGGAGGAGGGGGATGAGGAGTTTTAGATACGTCAACCATAATTGCGCAACGAGAAAACCGTCGTCCCTTACTATGCTTTGGCGTAATCTCGCAATCAAGCGTTACTTAGCAGTACTTCTTTGATTTGAAAACTTGCTGTTATCACAATCTCAAAATCTCATTTGTTCGAGTGGACGGAAAGACAGCATGAGGTGTTCCGGAGACTTCAGTACGCTTCTATCACTATTGATATTTCAATGTTGTTTGTTATCCGTCATTCGGTTCATCTGAGGATACAAGTGCCCGTGATTCGTGGTTCGTAACCTTGTATCCGTTAGTCCCTGGCGGATATTCAAGATTATCTAGAGTGTAGAGCACATGGGATGGAAATTCCAGGAACATTCCATGGCCATTAACGCAGCTCTTTTCCGAGAGCAGACATATTAAAGAAAGGGCAGAGTCGTGGGGTAAGGAAACCACTTAGGAAGCCAACGAGTTTCTTGGTCAAAAAGCTACTGACCGCGTCCTTTCCGTCTCATTAGGAAAAGTGCAGGCTCATAGGGCATTACCGAATGAGCACCCAAAGCGATTTACAGCTGACCAAATCCTTCAAGGAGACACGCAATAGCAGTCGCGCATAGTTGTTGAAGTATGTACTCTGACGAGCGCCTTTCAATGCGAGGATGTTGAATAAATAATTCTGAAGGAAATCATCTGATAGCAGTGAGGAAGGAGAGGAGTCCTAGCGCGTTGAGGACATTGTTGTTGTTGTTGTTTTTTGCTTCATCAATTCATCGATATATGGTTTGTATATTATCTCCAGGTGGGAGCAGCGTCGCGGCTACCCCCCTCCCATCCAGTGAACGACGATATGTGACTTCTTTCACCCTTTTCAAAGGATTTTTAGAGCCCGATCACGACGCGGCGTGATTGCATACGATGCGTCGCAACTGAGGCGTCGCATTGAAAATCGCGCACCAACACTCTCTGAATGCAGCGCGATGAACCCAACGAAGCCTTATTACATACAGTCGGCACTGGTCGCACTGATCAAATCAGCTCCTTATTCTACGTTGGCGCAAACTCGGTGCACGTATGTTATCACATATGCGCACCGAGTTATCGCCAACGCACAGCGAGGAACGCAAAGTATCAGTGCGATTCATGCCGACTGTACCTCTGTACAAATCCTTGTGTGGCGCCACGACTATATAGCTGTAGGACGCAGACTTAGAAGATAGAGCCTAATGTGCATGTGTCTCGGTGTTACTGTTTGTACAGTGATCCTGTTTTCTCCTATGCCCTGATACCAATGATAGGGTGTCGACAGTTGAATTTTCCGATTTCGTTCTGTCCCCCTTTCGTGCAATAGACTTACTCAGTGTCAACACATCAAAGACCAGGTCAGGCGTTAGAGAATGTCTGAGAATATAAACTGTTCAATTCTGAAGGCAATCCCCCAATGGTATTGAGAGAAAACAGTAGGCTTGGCGAGCGAAGCACTTCGTTAGGATGTCTGCTCCGAAAGAGTTCGGAAGAACCAAATCTCTAGCATGAAACACAGCTTCACAGTCCTGCTGTTCAAGTGAACTTTCTCTGAGCCGCTAAAACCGCTACGGAATAAGGCTAGAGAGGCAGATTTCGCTGTGAAGACTCCAGTGGAATTCTCATCGCACGTGATATTATCAGCCTTATAGATAGGTTAACTTCGAGAAGAGGTCACTAGACTTACTAGATGTAAAGGCAAACTGGGCTTTTCCACGTCCCAGGCTTCAGATAGCAGAACAAGTTTCTGCCCAAAGGGGATAGAGGCTCTCTACTGGGAGGTGTCCCGTTTTCGCAGCGCGGGACGTCACGCTACTCAATTCGAGCGAAGCGGTCCCGTGTGGAAATAAAGCCGCAGAAGGCGAAACTACTCCCTCGGTGTGTAGAGAGCTCCTATCCCCAAATTTCATACAGAGAAAGTTAATGTCAGGCTCAACATGATTCATACATCTTTGCAATGATTGATGTTCGCTAAAAAGGCTTTGTGCGCGCTGAAAATTACTCTGTTTTCTGTGCTTGATCCCTTGGTTGGGTCTATAATGAGAACAATAGGAGAGTTTTGTATGTCACCAACGAACTATTCTGAAGATGTAGTAGGAGGTTGTTCAAAATCTCGTCAAAAAATTCCATGTTGTGCTTCTTGGAGGGCTTCTTCGTTATTCTCATTCACTAATGGACCCACCTAAAATTGTGAAAAGATTCAATATGCTTTCCTTCGTGTACGATGCCCTTGGTGATACAGAGAAATTTTCCACCTAACCTTTGCCCTGCACCTTCTTAAAGGCATCATTCGCGCAATTTTCATTTTTCAAGCTCAGTTTCATGACTAAGCCCGGTAGACCACACTGGTAAACTTTGGCGCGTCAAAAAAGTTGCGCAATGAGGTTGGAAGGGGTCAAAGATGAAGATCCGCCACCAATTCTCACCACTCATCTAGCACTTTTTCTTAGAATATTGGTGCGACCGTAGGGCAACATGAAAAATAGTTACGGCACGAACTCCACATGCAGAAAAACTTCGAAAATGACAGTGACGAGGCCTCCAGAAGCAGAAAAACTTCAAAAATGATTTTGGCGCGAAATTCAAATTCGTGTTTACAATGTGTTCCGATTGACTTTTCTTTACAAATGAAGGTTTTTCATGGCCCCTTCGACATTTTCGTTCACTAGAGAGGCCAAGCTACACAAAAACATGAAAAAATAATATACGGTTTTCTGCGGTATACGATGCCTTTAAAAGGGCATCATCGTGCGCGCTGAAAACTACTCTGTTTTTGTGCTTGATCCCTTGGTTGGGTCTATAACGAGAACAAAGGGAGAGTTTTATAGGTCACCAACGAAATATTCTGAAGATTTAGTAGGAGGTTGTTCAAAATCTCGTCAAAAAACTCCATGTTGTGCTCTTTGGAGGGCTTCTTCGTTATTCCTATCACTAATGAACCCACTCAAAATTGTGAAAAAGATGCAATATGCTTTCCTTCGTGTACGATGCCCTTGGTGATACAGAGAAATTTTCCACCTAACCTTTGCCCTGCACTTTCTTAAGCCTGTGCCCGATTCACAAACTTGCTTAAAAGCAGTGTCCTCGGTGAATCTCGTTCTCGAGGTTCCAGTGTGAAACACTAAGTTGGCAGATGCTGGAGAGGATAGGGTTTAAGAAAGCAACGAAAACAGGCCAGAAATGGGTGGCGGCCATCGTGTGTCAACACTCCTGAGGAGGCGGGAGAAACGGGGAGGAGCGCGGATCTTGATTGGACGCAACAGCCCGGGGCCGGGGCTAGCCCGTGTTGCGTCCAATCAGGAACCACGCTCCTCCCCCGTTCCTCCCTCCTCCTCAGGAGTGTTGATACACGATGTCCACCACCCGCCAGAAATCAATAAAAATGGCTTTGAAAATTATCCCGGTGCGCTTAACTATCCCGTTCAGCCCCAATTCGGACGAGCTCGTGGTGCTACACACGTTTCGATGCCAAATTGTCAAGCAACTATGCCGCGTCCAGCCTGCTTGATTCGAGCAGGGGCCGGATGCGTCAACGCGCCGGGTTGGGGTATACCTATAGGGGCAGGGCACCATTGAAGATCGCGGTGCGAGGGCAGTAGATCATCTAATCAATCGTGCCCCAGCTGTGTTTTTCGCTGCTTTATCTGCGCCAGCCAGCCTCCGAGCTGGGGCAGCTGAGGCACGATTGATTTGGTGATTTACAGAGTTCTTCAAAGGCGCAGACTGCCCTGTCCCTGCCCCAACCCGGCCCAATGATGCATTCCGTCCCAGATTTCACGACTTGCGCGCGCTTGCGGAAATAAGGCCGGAAATGGGCCCATGATTCTCGTCCACACCCTGAACGTTAAACCGCATTTTAGTTTACTCTGGACATTTTTCTTCGCTGTTTCTTCACTATTAGTTGCCTCACGACCAAGCAATCCCATTTTTGGGTCGAACTCGAGCGCAATATTCATCGTGGACACTGCCTTTAAGTGGTACGATTCATCTTCTGAATCTCACCTGATAAGGAAAATTACCAGATTATTAGTAGGCGCATCATTGCTTCCGACATTTTGTGGTTTGGTTTGGTTTGCAAACTAACCCGAGATCAAATCACACACCTGCCCTAACCAGTGATTCATCAATGTTTTTGTTTGCGTGGTTTGCAAACCAAAGAGCTTGCTTAGGACACTGGTATACTTCAGCGAGTTCGGTGACGGAGTTGTCGCTGTTGAATAAAGCTCCACGCACTTTTGCGTACCTACATTTCTGCATACGCGTATCTATAGACCAATGGATGCCGATTTTGTTCGATACATTGCTTTCCTGAATGAAATTGTATGGGTGATGCGTTTTTCAATGGATTGGACGCAACAAAAAAATGTATGAATAACAAAACCGCAATACATTTTCTATTAAATTTGGAAAAGGTTCTGATATGGTAAGATACTCCAATCTCAATTACCTTCATACCTACGCAAAGCAGATCAGGCGTCGCAGAAAATGTGCTCTTGTAGAAAAAACTATGCGAAGTGTGCAAAACGACCTCGAGGTATACCTGGAATTGGTAGAAGCAGGCAATAAAGTTTTAATTCAAAAAATACTAACGTGAATGACCAGCTTTCCTGCAAAGTTTTCGGGACCCAGCGACAGCCCGTCGCTGTGTTGCGCCAAGCTGCGCAACCCATGTAGAATATTTTATGAAGAATTTTACAGAACTGTCTCTTAAAGGCAGTGGTCGCGATCAAATATGCTAGTCGACTTTTTCTCCCCAAATCCTTTTCTGGGTCTCGAGTAGTAGGACCTAAAAGAAAAACCACTGTTTCAGGCCAAATTTGAAGCCTGAACTTTCTTGTCTTTTGATTGTGGACGAGCCCACTCCACATTATAGGCATCGATGACCTCTTGTATCAAAAACATCAGCTGGCTTGAAATTGAATTTCAATCAATGATCTTTCGGATTTATGTACACATCTAGTCAAAAACATTGACTGAAGTGATGCTTTCATTGTTCAGCTGTTTTTATTCGTTAAATTTGCATTTATTTCGTCCTCTGAATGTCGATGATTTTTGACAGCTCGGCATGAGACTGCGATCTTTTCGTCATCGCTGTGCACGTGCACGAACTGGCTTCTTTGGGCCCTAAAATTTAATTCTAGCCCGTTTTTCACCGCGCTACCTTCATAGTTTTTCATCTGTTCTTGATCTAAGCCGATTTCTGTAGTTTTTTCGATAACGCTTTTTATCGTGACCACTGCCTTTAAACGAAACAGCTTTTAAGCAGAAACCAGTATGGACCCCCAATGAACCTCTCCCAAGGTGGACCGTAGTCCACTGAAGTTACAAAGTAGGCTAAATTTGGAAGAAATAGAGCTCAGAACGAACCATGGTGTCACCTTGAAAGTGTTGTGCAATAGCACGATCCGCACTGAATCGCACGTCTGGCTGGCTAACCGCATCTAACCCACCACTGACCAGCCACTCCGACGTGTGTTGCATCATGGCCCATTCGTGACCCAGAGATAACCGAAACGGAGTTTTATGCATCTCTGGTTTGCAATCACCCTGAGACAAACCCAAACCTAACCAGGAAAAAACGCGTCCATGAATCGCTCCCCGGCTGGCATATCCTACGTGTTCCGAATTTGCGCCGGCCAGAGGGAACCAAACCGACACTTCCATTCGTGTCAACTCTAGATGGCACACCCTTCGTCGCGGAATGTATGAACTAGGTCCTGATTTTTGCGACTTTGGCTTAACCGGAAATCCGGATCGCCACCATTTCTGCCTTCGGATAGAATGTATGGGAGGTTAGTTACTTTACGCAGTCACATTCGTGAATAAGCAGTCGGATAAATGGGATTCCGATAAGGTTAGACTGTTGAGCACGATTGTCTCTAGCAATGGTAACATGGTCATAGAGGCAAATGTCCGCAATAACAAATTAAGCACTGCCATGATACCAATAACCCAAATGCACGTATCACTAAACAAGTGTTACTAAGAATAAGAGCTATCAATCGTACAGTAGAGGCGGAATGGAAACAGTTGCCAGCGCGAATTCGAAGAATGGCGTCGCTCATATCGACGATGAAACACTCACTATACAAACAAAACGAACACGAAGACGGTCAACGTCTCCTAATTCTGCTCCTCCTTCGGCTGGCTGACTAACCAGCTGTCATTAGAAGTTCGTCGGGTGAACGACACGCAGATGGGAAAAAACATCCTTCGCCTTTGCATTTCTAAAGAAGGAGCGTGTCAGAAAAATGTGGCAGAAGATCCGAAAACGGCAATGAATTCGAGGATGGAAATCGATACGAGAACGAACAACGCGATAGGCAATAAACCGTACACATTTCCATAGCTGGGAAAAGACATAAAGCATCTATCCGAGGATTAGGAACACAGACTTGGACAATGACTGGCCCATAGTAAATAAATGTATAAACCGAATGCGCGTTGCGATAGACGATTCTGAGTAGAAGTCAAACGCACCTCTAGTGGAATCGTTCTTGGTCTGAAACAACGGTGAATGGCTAAGGGGCAGGAATGTAAGCCCAATTTCAAAGTTCCATCGTAGCGCGACGCGATGAGATGTTTTCTATGGGCACCGATCAATAACGCGACGTTCGTCGATAAGCATATGAATCATGGAATTGCGCCGCGCCGCGGTGGGACTCTGCAAGCCCTCTAAGGCCGGGATCATACCACCAGCGACGAGCGACGTGACGCAATGTTTACCCTAAACATTGACCGAAAATCGATACGCCTGACATATCGCCGTGAACGACGATATGCGACTTCTCACACCTTTGGAGGGGTTTAAGAGCTCCGTCACGACGCGTCGTGGGAAGTATGATTCCGGCCTGGATCACTCTTGATCGGATTCGTCAGTCGTGGTGATGATGGTTTGCGAACAGTTGCTCCTCTGCTAAAATTTCGAATTCGTGCCAAGGCTCGTCGCGGAAGGCGCGCTTAATTTTGCACGCATTCCGCATTCCAGCCATATCGAAATCGCTCCTTGAAGTCTCAATTTCAGTCTAAATTACATTTCAAAGAAGTCAATGAAAAGTTTGGTCATTGTTCGGATAGCTTCTTTAGTGCCAGTGAAGTCTGGCTACGTGTTTCTGATGAATAGCTGAGTTTTTGGGTAAACTCATTTCCGATTAACAGTTTTTTAGAGAAAATTAGGGCCAGGTATTCGGAGAAAAAGTAGCATTTATATTTCTACATATATTATTCAACTTCTGGATTATCCCATTTTCATAATCGATTTTCTGGAACACCCTATTTTCCAATGTATTTGGTACCCCATTTAGCACTACATAGCTTCGCCGTAGTTGAACAAGAACTCGGAAAACCAACATTATCAATGTATTTCTGGTTCTTTCTGTCATACTGGAGAGAATTTCGTGCTGAACGCAGCAGTACTTTCGCTCAGAACCTTTTGCGAACGGAGGTCTGACCTCTTAATGATCGTGACTCTGAACAGCGAAAATATTTCGGGCGAGTAGGCTTGTACCGGTTCCCACCCCCCCCCCCCTCCTCCCACATACTGTGCTTATCTGGGCCAATTTCCGGTCCGCAATTGCGTCTCGACACGCTTTGCGACCGCACGCTCCCGAGTCGGAAGAGTTTCCAGCGCCGCAGCCGCCGAACAATTGATTGACTCTGGGTTGGGTTTTGGAAACTGTAAACTAAGAAAATATGGAGGAAACCGTATGAAAAAACCCCATCGAGTCGGCTTTGGAGCTGGAAACTCGACCGACTAGAGCGCTTGCGGCCGCAGAGCGTGTCGATACGTAAATGCGGACCGGAATTTGGCCCGGAGGAGCACAGTACCCGTTAGCGCTCACTTTTCGAAGACTGTCGAAAATTTTTATGCTCCCCTACTGTGATGAATTTTTTAAAATAAGATCGGGAGTGAAAAATCTCAATAAAATTTGAGTATTTTTGTAGTTCTAATATATGCACTTATGATATATTTATTATGTGCGTATATTTATGTTGTGCATTATATGTTTACCAACACTCCTTAACCTACCTACTGAAAAGGCGACGATTTACATGTGCCTCCCCAAGTTTCCAATTTTCAAACAAAATTTGCGACCCCCTAGTCCAGCTGGACAGTAACTGCTCCACCCTATGGGGAATGTCTGCTTTTTCTGAGGCGGAGCAAATATTATCCTTAATTTTTCTCAGTGACTTGAGAGTAAAGAGATTTTGCACTTGGCAAGGTTTCTATACACAGCGGCCGGAACATAACACCAAAATTTACCCCAAAAAATTGAACATAACCTTTCAGAGGACGCACGCTAGCTGAAGACATTCACTCTCGGCCAGTCTAACATTTTTCGTTGACAGCCACATGAAAATCTCTCAATAAGCAATACTCAAAGGGAGACGACAAGATTGCATTAAAAGCACAGCTGAGTGTGCCGTTAAGCATGAATAGGAGCGCGACTATTCTTGCCGCCTGGTCTCCCTTTTCCCTTTTACTAGATAAAAATCTCTTGTTTTGACACATGCCAATTACGTGTCGCCGCGCATCACAGCAGTCGTCTGCAACAGGGTGAGACCAAACGAAAATGGCGGAAGGAAGAAGAAGGGCGAATATAAGAGAAGGACCGAATTGGGGCTTGCAGGCGAATCTCTTTGCTCCCTTAGGCCCCGAAAGGAGGACGGGAATGGAAGTAACCTTCCATATTTCCCGCAAACGTGCCTGTGACCTTTGTTAAATAACCATGATTTGCAACTCCACATTTCCGTCCTGCCAGTTCTGATTATGTCACAACAAAGGACATTTTTGTAGAGAAGTTTGACCGACAACAATTATGAAGTATCTTACGGGGGTACTTCTCTCACTTTATAGTGAGAAGAAGTGTATGCGAATCATCCCAAGTCTTTGATCTCAATGGCTCGCAAAGTCCGACATCCTCCGCCTAGTTGTTCACTCGGTCAGTGGTCACCCCCTTTCTTCTCTGTAATAGAGGAATAGTTGACTATGTTAGTGAATTATGAGCTTGAACTTGAACAAGGGTTTCTGAAACTGCTGGTGCACTGATCACCAGACGTGAGATCTGAAACTCTAGCAATACAGTGAAGGTTCTCACGCGCTCTTAGAATTGCACTTCAGCACAATGCAGATTACACCCCAGTTACCACATAGAGTGCGACCCCTCACCGTGAGCAGCAAGTGCTTCTAACACTAATGAGTTGTTTACGCAAGGTGTTGAGTTGATCGCAAAACGCTTGGCTCCGGGCGAGATTGAACCAGCATATTCCCTTTCCGGGGGAGCGCCTTATCTCACTGCACCACCGAAGCCCCAGCGCCGCTCTCACTCAACTGCTCGGAAATCTTCACCGAAGCAATCATCCTTTCACCCGCATAACGGGATGAAACAGGTATACCGTCAGAGACTATCTAACAGTCGTAGACCTGTCAGGATGATGCCCGAGTTAAGGATGATTGCTTCGGTGAAGATTTACCGAGCAGTTGAGTGAGAGCGGCACTGGGGCTTCGGTGGTGCAGTGCGATAAGGCGCTCTCCCGGAAAGGGAATATGCTGGTTCAACCTCGCCCGGAGCCAAGCGTTTTGCGATCGACTCAACACCTTGCGTAAACATACCATAACGTGCACTGCGGCGTTAAACTGCAGTTACGGCAAAAAACTTCCAAAAGTCGTGTGAGACTAATGTGTTGCCAACACATACTGCATCTCAGAAAATCGCGGCATTCAATGCGTGTCGATTCAAATCGAGTGACCACACCCATCGAAAGGCTACATCGTAAGGGCACGTGCTGCTAAATCTTTTTCACGGGAACGTGCTCCAAACAGCACAACGAGGTGTTAAATTTCTTTGCACGGGCACGTGCTGCAAAAATTAGACACATGAGCACGTACTGTAAGGTAGTCCAGCCCCATCGTAGCAGCACATCGACACGCGACGAGGCCGGCACATCGACATACCGCGCGGTCGACTCACCGTGAACAATTTGGGGCCGTCAGCGGTTGGACGAGGCCTCCAGCGGCTGGGTGGGCCATGTACCGCAAACTTGGGTAAATGAACCGTCGATACTTCCCACATCTGAGTCCCGCCTCAAGCATGCGTCGTACGCTTTCTTTTTTTTTGGAAAATCGTTTTGAAATCATATTGAATGTATCACATGCATGCATTGAACGTCTTATTTGTTGGGGCACGTGCTGTAATTTGAAACGCATTAGAAGCACGTGCTCTCCTAGCAGCACGCTCCCAGACTGCGCTCGAAATCGCCTTGTCTGCGAGTTGAATGCATATTGGACACGCATTGAATGCGGCGATTGTCTGAGATCGTCCCCTCCTTACTGGCAACCCGTGCTGCTGACAACGATAAATTGTCGTCTCTGGAGAGCAACCCCTCATTATCAGCAGATGCCCTGTCAACAGCAGCACGTTCTACAGGTGAAGAGAAAACTTGAGAAAGAATCCTGGCCTCAGGGGTTAGACACAATGCTTGTCACAGTCCAAGGGGCCAACCTCAGCAAGGTTCGCAACAACGTCATCTTGCTTCCCACAGTTCACAGCAGAAACGCCTTGTTCGCGATGGGCCTCGGAGACGATTACCTCGGCGTCCAAGATCAACATCCAGAAAGTGACTCAAGGTCATATGTAGGACAGTACTCAAACGATCAACTTCCCTCTCAATGAGAGCGGAAGCCGTACCCTCTTTAAAACGTCGTAATTCACATCATTCGAGGCGCGAGCGACGCCCCAGCCTTCGGCTGCCCTACGCTCTCTCACTGTCTCTAACTTCCGCTCCGCACCAGCACACGAGTAGGAACCATGTGAATTTCGCCGTTTTATAGCCCGTATATGCCCGTCACCGTTGTCAAAAATGGTGCTGTTGGGTTTAATCATATCATAAGATTCAATGAAGGTTTTGAAGCCGACTAAGAAATAATCAGCAGCCCACTAGGGAAAGGAGCAGTCCGGACACACTCATTTGCAAGACAATGGGAGGAGCTGTTGCAACAGCATCTCCTACCCTTGGGCTGCAAACCAATGCCCTTGGATTCGCTTTCTGTTGTGCTAGTGCCACCTCACAAGTGCATGAGTAAGACCAATCTGATGGTTCTGGAAGGAATTGGGACAGGTAGATATGTAGGCACGACGAGTCTGGAAGCCTACAGTCGCTGGTTGAGAGTCTACCTGTCAATCAGGTAAATTCTAGAAGCGTTCGAAAAAACTTTAGGCTTCAGCTAAGGATCTAGCAGGTGATTTTTTTGGAGTCTTGTCCTTAGAGGGCAGTAAGCGGTTTTTCGACTGCGTAGGAACACGTTTTCGGTTGTACATGGTCAATCTAAGATCGTATTTGAATCGCCTGAAGACGGAAAGGAATCACAAAGAACGGTCAGTCTAGACATGAATGCTCGTTTTCTTTTTAAGTCCGGCTTCAGGGATCATTTGAACTAAGGCTAGTGCAAGGTTATACTGAACCTTGTCTGGCGCTGTCACCTTTCCGGTGAATGTAGACAGACTGCTAGAACGGAAGTCTCACGAGCAGAACTGCAGAGCTGCTTCAATGGAAAGAGGATCTTTCTAGAAAACCTTCCGTGATGAGAGATTAGGAGGAGCCCGTCCATCACAAAAGCACTATCCTCGCCTTTGCACTTTCAGTGGTTCTGGAACCCTCTTCAACAAGCGGACAGAATAGATATCGAGAAGCTTCAATCGAATAGTCAGTAATACTATGTGACTGAATAGCCATAGGCGATTGCGGCGACAAGAGAATAACCTTGAGAAATGAGACCACAGAAACTCCACCCAGCAGCCAACAGCGGCATAATTCAATTGACAATTTACACAATAGCGAGTGCATTTCCTGGAAAACGATTGCGAAATTCTATTGGAGCTGGGCGTAAAAAACAGTGAGCGAGCTCAGACACACCGGCAGCGCAGCGGCAGCCCAAAGACACAATCAAACACCTGCAGCTGCTGCCGCTACTGCAGTCTTGATGATGAATTCAAAGGGAAATCAATAAGAGCGACGAGTACCAGTTTTATTAGGCTTATGAGAAAGCCACTGTGTCAGCGCATTGAGCTCTTTCGAAAGCATGGATGGCACTGGTACAAAAATGACACGAGGCGCTCTATGCTGACCGGATGGCAGCGCAATAGAGCAGAGGACCATAACGTTTTCTGAACGAAGGCTGACCTTATGTGATGTGTTAAGTTCTACTGCTAGAATGTTGTCACTTGCGTCCATCTTTCAGATGGATAAGGCGTATGTTTGTTGAAGTCGTTGAAGTCGATAAGTCCCTCCGATTATATAGAATAAGCTCCAGCTTATGAGTCATTTGCCATCGGAAAAAAAGATGAATAGTTTCAATTCCACTCTTCTGAAGAAGACTGAACAGTCTCACTTGAACTAACTTCAGGCGATCGGTGAATACCTTAACGTAAAATGCAAATGAAAAAAAAAACGGTTTGGCGCGGCAACAAAACTGTCTAGAAAGAAGATGAACGATGTTTTGTTTTTCCTTAGAATCTCAGGCACTCAGCCGGAATGTGAGCGTACCATATCAGTGCCAGATCCTCCCTCAGACGGGTCTGGGGCGGATAAAGTGCTTTCACGGCATGATAACGCCTTGCACACCCGCACAATCGAACTGTTTTGCCCGACGCGTACCACCTCTTACATACCACGCACCGCAGCAGGTTTCGAGGCTATACCCTTGCCGCCGCGGTCTGCGGCAGGGATATCACCTACCTCTCCCCCTCCCCCCCCCGCGCTCACGGTCTCCCACTGCGGATCGTGGAGGGAAGATCACTCCAGCTGTCGACGCCCGCCATGGGAAATGTCTTTGATTCGCTCTAGAGGCTCGTCCGAGTTCTAGAGGACCCTCTGGGGGAGGCTCAATGCCATCTTTTAGGGCTGGCAATGAGGTGCTCAATGAGATTTCAATGGAATCAGGCGGCTCATATGCCGAGTCGGCCTTATGTTTTGATAGAAGTTTAATGATATTGTGAGCTGATAGCTATATGTCACCCTAATCTATGGCACCGCTTTTGCTTCAATGGGTTAGTGTCTGTGGAAAAAGGGCAATGTGTCAACCAAGGTGCGGATCACTTATAATGCCGATTCTATTGTACGGCTCAGAGTCGTGAACTTTGCTCAAGTCGGTTCTCGGCAATCTTCCAAATGCGGTGTCTACGTCAAATTCTTGGAACGACGTTAAGAGATCGCGTACGCAACGACGTTGTTCGAGACAGCTGCGACCATCAACCAAAGATCGAAGGACAAATGAGAACGAGGAGGTTGCGTTGGTTTGGACACGTACGCAGAATGGAAGCCAACCGACTACCGCATAGCTTGTTATGGAAAAAAGTCCAACACAGTGGAAGGTCGACAGAACAGCCCCGAAGAAGACGTGGTCGAAGTAAATCGAAGCTGATCTGAAAGCTCAGCGGTGCAGTGTCGTTAATGCTTGAATTATTACGGCTAATCATTCTGAATGAAAGCGTATTGCTCGGGCCACACGAGCTCTTATGGCACCTAAGCAGTGTACTGATCGAGAGGTCGTCCCGCTCCAGCAGCTAATGGGATGAGTGAGTGAATTTATGGTACGCTCATCAGCTACGACAGTCCATGGCGCAATCACGCTCTCAAAGGTGCTTGGTGGTGCGCGCCTGACCGGCATCGCTTTATCTGTTCCATGGGCGGCGTTCAGAGTTTTCGCGGCGCGACGGCACCTGTCAGCGCGACGCGAAAATCGTGTCTCGCGGAAATAAAGGTGTGAACGGCGCGTGAACGCTAGGCGACTACGCGCAATTGCGTAATTTCCGCAATTTCCTTACCCAAGCAAAAATAATCAATATTTGATCTTATTCTGTCTATTTTAGTGTAATGAACCTTTTTTATCTTTTATCTGTATTATTATGGCACATTTTTGTTTTCGTTGCAACGACTTGCTTCTTCAATGACGAAACAATCAAAAAGACATCGGGAGCAAATGATGCTTAGAATTTTTTTTAGAGTTGATAGTACAGAATAGGGATGTTTCGGTGAAATGAGACCGAGTTATGCTTGTGTCGTTTGTAAACGGTGAAAAACTTCATAGCTCGTCAACTCTTTGCAACCATCACCCTCATCACACTGTCCTTGAATATGCAGACAAAATTGTTTGCAGTATCATCTGAGAACAGCACAATAACCCATGACAATTTCAATCATCCTAGTCTTTGAAAAGGCTTGAGATTAATTAACAACGCCCCTAGAGTCCCCGATGATGGATGAAAAAAATGATGACAATCGCTCCGCGAGGTCGCGGGGCGATTACAATTTGCGTGTCAAATTATCGCGCCTCTTCACAGTGAACACCTAGCGACGACGCGACGCGACTTCGCTTGATCGATACGTAGGCTAATCATAACGTCGCGTGGCGCCGCGAATAAACTCTAGACGCAGCCATAGAATAGTCATCGCTCATCGCTGATCACAGCTAGGAGCTGCGCCCTCCCCATCCCATTCAGACTATCTGAGGTGCTTGCTTTTGGGAAGATTCGTATGAGAAGTCTTGTAACCATACGCTACGACTCTTTCGTAAGGTACAGAGCACGTGTTTGAGTTCGTGAAAACTTGCTTGATATTTTGTTCCCAGGGGTTTTCATCAACTTCTGTTGCTTTTAATTGTTTCCTTTTACATTTTGCATTCATGCTTCTCCAGATGGGGGTTTTGTGCTTAGTGTTATGTTCCCACGCATGGGCTGAACATATACGAATTCCCTTCTTCAGATACCTGTCAGAGGTAAATTCTTGCCCGACTGAACAGCGTACGAATGTCATTTTTTCCGACGCAATTCAGGACTTGATCAAGGAGTAATGCTATGTTTATGGAATTTCATCTATTCAATCTGCACCCTCCCTGCTTCTTTCTCAGTGGTTGATCATGTTGTAATTGTTGATGTTTTTAAGGTTTTCATAAAGGCAGTGTTCACGATAAAAATCGTTTTTCTGTTTTTTCGCCTATCTTGAAAACGCCCCCATACTGATTCCAATAATGTCTCTGAAATCGTACAAGACCTTCTGTGATTGAAGGTATGGTCCCTCAAAAATTGAGCTATGGAAACGTGGTGGACGAGTTGTCCGAGGCTTGTAACTTCCGTCTTTTGCAGCCGATCTATGCGAGCTGACCTGAGTAAAGAGAGAAGCTGAGAATGAAGGGAAGAACGGGACTAATAATTGAAAATCATCGCTCATCTCACGATCTCGAACTTTCATTTGTTCACGTCGGTGGGCGTGTGATGCGCTTTTGGGGTTTTCAATGCGCTCGAAGTTGCAACTTCGGGCTCTTTTGGGGCTCATCCTGGCTCGTTTTCATGCGTTCTTTCGACGTCAACGTTACAGTGTGCCCTTCCACTACCCATTCCTGGTGGTAACTGAAACACATTTTTTATCGTGAACACTGCCTTTAAGTGTCCTTGGTCGTTTTTTTAATGCGGCTTCACTGAGTACTCAGGCGATTATCGGCCCCGAGCCGCCTGACAGTTCGGCTCGTTTTTCCAATCTGCGAGTCGGCTCCTGTTGCTGTCCGAGCCACTGTTGTTGCTTTCCGGGCCACTGCTGTTGCTGTCCGGGCTATTCCGGTTGGCCCGGACAGCAACAGCAGTAGCCCGGAGATTGGGAGAACGAGCCGAACTGTCAGGCGGCTCCGATTCCTATTCGTTGCGGCTCGGGGCCGAGAATCGCCTTAGTAGTCTTAAGCACCTTGAGTGCATAAAATAAATAAGTAATTAATAAATTCCCTGAATTTGGTATGGTGGCACGAATCGAAAAGAAAGACGACACCGAACGAAATTTCAAAGGACGAGCATTTCGAAACGCAAGCAAGATGAACCATGTCTGAAGATTGAGGCTGTGCGTTGCTACGTTAACGTGTTAACGCAATAACGGATTAGCGCGGTTTTTTTGAAACACTAGCGGTTAACGCATAACTAAAAAACCTTAGAGTCGCTAATTGTATTGGAATTATGGCACTGACTGATCTGCTCAAATGACAAATTTCAGAACTGGCGCCGTGCGCGTCGCGTCGGCTCGCGGCGCGGTCAGTTTCTAGCTCAACCCTTGGCTTATAGTGTTTAACATTCATGAAGAATCATTTCCAAGCTGGAAATGTGTGGACCTGTGTTTCGGACGGAACGTAATTCATGTTTTTTTTTTCTGGCACCTCTGGTGATTTATTGATTTTTGCTGCGGTTAGGTAAAGTTTTTTGATGTTTCAACAAAACTGGAGATTAGGTATTACCGGGTCCCCGTGGTTACTTTCTCGAAAATTAACGATTAACGCTGAACGAAAAAATAATTTTATTGATTCACACCCCTGCTGACGGTGCAAGTATGTATCCTCATACCCGGAGTGAAATTCTTTGCTGTCGAACGCGTTCGTGTGCGCGCTTGTGCTGCGTCTCAATATTCACCACAATTCACCGCTCTATATCTTCTCGCTCCGCACACGTACTCGAGCGGACAAACCAAAATTATTTTCGAAATAGAGGATATACCACGTCCTTCTCAAACGCCGCACAATACGCTATGCGACGGCTTCAAGCATTAATGATTTTTGATTTCTAAATCGATTAGTATGCGATCCTATCGAATATACTGTCCTAAAGCGGTCCGATACCGATAACGAAACGAGTAATCGGCTCAACCCAATCTCTACACCAGGTCGACGCCAGTATAGTTTCAACCGACTAAACGAGTGGGGAGTCCCATCCTATCAATCCCCTGTTAATCATTCCATAATCATCTCATCTAGCACCCCCGCTGCCAGCTGGCTGGCTGCCTTGGTGAGTAATGGCTGCGCCATTTTTCATGATTGACAGACATTGAATGGTCTAGCGACAGTCATTTCTTCCCACAGAAACCTTAATGAGGGTACTGGGCAAATTGGCTATCTCATCTGAACTCCATAGCCTGCCCAAACGCATACAGATAATCGAAAGATGGGTTAATTCGAAAACAGGGAGTGCAATGCATTAAGTGGGCAAGAAATCAGCAAGCCGCAACATAAATTGGGTCAAAAGGTGGACGAGCGAACGGCACTGGTGGCCTACACAACGATTTATGACCGGTGATAAGGACGTTAATCAAAAGGTGATGATATTTCTGGAAAGAAACTGTTTAATTGGAGAGACATAACCCTCGTTGAGCAAGAGTACGAGGTACCGAGTAGGACCAAAAAAGAACAATCACTTTTTTGGGACAATTCGTATTGTGGAATTTCGACGATCTCTTCTTGTTCTCTGTCGATTAGTGTTTTCTGATTAGTGTTTTCGATGAAAATGTCGAACATTCCTGGTTTTTACCCAGGAAAATGATTACTGCTGGACTTGCAGAGGAATTTGCCGGGAACTAATTTGTTCCTATCAGAAAGCTCTTTGCACAGAAAGCGTGGGCCGAAATAGTCGTGTCCTCTAGCATGTAGCGAGAATTGCTTAGCCAGATAGTCGAAAAAGAAACGGAAGCCAGCACGGAAAAGCCTTTCTTCAGAGAAAGCTCCAGAGCCGAAAGGGCATTCGCTGAAAAGGCGACCACTCCATTGTTTATCTGGATATGTAGCCTCGGGGAGACTGAAGCCAGTTCTTCGCTGGGGTTGTAGTTTTCTTTTCACTTGAAAATAACGAATATTTAGTGTTTTTTTCACATGCATGATATAAAATGAATATTCAAAACCGTCCGTGTAGTATTCAGTCCGATGTGTCATTGAAACTCAAAAAAAGACCAAAAATTCAGCTTGTTGATCGAATCCACAGCTCACTGCGGCGGGGATCCCCGCGCCGCAGTGATGAGAGGGCGGCCACGCATTTTGAGCTGTGGATTCGATCAATAAGCCCATCAGAAGCGCAGCGCGGCCGCCCGCGTCCACCTCTACCAACATTCTCCGGGTTACTTGCTAGGGGACAGACACTATAATTTTCTTTCGTGTACGATGCCTAACAAGGAAACTACTTCTAGTCAGCCTGCCGGTTCCAGATGAAATGTATTTTTTTAGAACTGCTTTTAGCGTAGAATCCGATTATGGTCTTTGCAGCTGCCTCAAATCGCTCTAAAAAAAGTTGCACGCGTTTTTTTTAGCCTGGCCTGGTAAGGGTACCCCCATTGAATTTTTCAGGGCGTTTTGGAAAAAAAATTCGAATTCAGCTCAATATTTGTATACATGGGTAATCTCGGGTGCTGAACACGACTTTGATGTCCGTTTGTCGAAATTCTGAGATCTATTGTAAGTTACGGTAGGTACCATGCTATTTAGGGGGCTGAACCTACCCTAGTATTTCGAAAATTGACAAATGAACATTAAAATCGTATTCACTACCCCGAATAACCCCCGGATACAAATTTTGAGTCAAATCTGAGACTTCGACTGAACTACGGTATACCCACCGTAATCTATCGTAATCTGTCGAAAATCGATAAACGGACCTCAAATTCGTGTTCAGCACTCTAAATAGCCCTCGGAGAGTGGAAATTGAGCATTATCTATCCAAGAACTCCGGAAATAGTCGAAAGTCGCGATTTGATGTCAAATTTCCCCCCGACGGGAAGCTTCGAACGATTTAAGTCGAAAACTTCGGAAAATCGACAAATAAACCCCAGATTTGTGAACAGCTCCTCAAATGACCCATCTACGAGAATTTTGAGTCAAATCTGGAACATATTTTCAAAACGCTTTCAGAGCCTTGTATAAATATACGTCCAACCGAAAATCCGTCCAAGCCTATCAGTCTGAGCAAAGTTCGGAGAGTGGGCCTTCTCCCAAACTTTGCTCAGGGGGGGGGGGTTGTTTTGGGCGCTAAACACAATTATGAGGTCCGTTTTCGGATTTCCCAAAGACCAGTGCGCGTTTCGGAAGGTACAATATGTAGGCACGAAAACTTGGCGGAAAACGCCTATAACTTTTTTCAGAGTGGGCTTAGGAAGCTGCGAAGATCACAGTCGGATTCTACGTCAAAAACGGTTCTAGAGAAGTACATTTCATTCGGATTGGCCACGCTGACTAATAGTAGTTCCCTTGTGATGCCTAAACAAATGTAATTCTGGAATATCATAACTCTGACATCGTACATCTTCGATATACTAATGCTGTGGCATTAGATTATATGGAGGCCAGAAAAAAGAGAAATATTCACGAGAGGCTCTCAAGTGTAGGGAAGAGTCCATGATTAAATTATTCATGTGTCACTAACACATCGCGGCCGGCCGCTCCCGCACTTCAGCAGCAGCAGCAGACATTCAGGAAGCGTCGATTATGTGGGAACAAGGCGTGCATAGAGAAGTTTTGCCTAGTAATAGTATTCAGGATGTTTCGATGACTACTAGGACTTGGGCATACATGCATAGGTCTACCTATTAAACGACAATGGCGAAGGAAGCCCACAAGAATTAAACTTAAATTTGCTATGGAAGACCGAAACTCAAAACACCTTCAGAGTTGGATTGAAATACACAGAAAATTGATTTTTTTTAAATTTTCCGTCTTCTTTAAGTTTTCCAGATTTTTAATCTACCGAATGAGAGTCTGCTCCCAGATGGTGGATGGTCGACCCATGCCTCCGCCTTTCGAGTCCCGACGCCATTCCAGGTGGGCTTTACTTCATGAAGGCTCAATTTTCAAAGGCAGTGCTCACGATAAAAGAACCGTATTTCAGTTTTCTATGTTTTTCAGTTGGCGAGTTTACGAAGTAAAGGATAATAGGGAAAAAAATCCCATAAAACTCTCTAATATCGGGTGGAAAATAGTCCAAAATTCCGCTAAATGTTCAATTACCCCTGTTAGTGTGTTTTGAGCACTGCGGACAAAACCCCAAACCAAACGCCGCAATGGTTTTGCTTCGAAAATCTTAGGTAAGTGAGTTCGTATCTGGTTCGTTCAACAAAAATGCCTAAAAATAAAGTGGGTGAATACCCATGTTTGAATATTAGAATTCTCCGGTATACAGACTTCGAAAATTGGGCAACTGTTCCTTAGGTGGATTGAACGATGGACAACTGTTGTAAGGCGTGGGCGGGGTGATCCAATGGGTCGATTGGTCCACGAGATTTTCACCCATTTCCTGGCCGTTTTTCGTCGTACTTCCGTCTTTACTGTTTTTAAGAGGAAACCAAATCTTACGCTCCTGTGAAAGAACGGACAACTTTCTCATCGTGAACACTGCCTTCTAGGTCTAAAACTTTGTAGATGATCTCAGAAAAACCCAGTTCTGACCTGCACACTAGAATGCGGTTTTTCGCGCATGAAGTGTTTTTCTCAGACGCTTTTGGGCAAGTTGCACGTTAGTTGCTGACAGGGCATATCCAGCGTTCAGAGCCGACCTCACGCCGTAACGTTCACGGTCTAGGCGAGAGGAGGCCGCAGCCTAGACAAACGGTGGGATTCCGCACGTCGTCAGTCTCTCCTAGCTGTTCTTTAGGCCTCGTACCTACTTCCAGCGATGCGCCACAGCGACAGTGCATATCAGCAATATCGATTTTTGGTTGGCTTACATGGCAAACACGATGTCGCGTCGCCCGTCGCAGAAAGTATGCTTTAGGCCTGCCTTGCTAATTGATCGCAAGAAGCCGCTGATCATTGAAAAGGATTAGGTAAGTTGCATTCCACAGAAGATGACAAAAACTACATGTGCACAACGCCTTCAAAGGCCGAATCATACTGAATGAAAATAACTGGTTGATAAATGTCAAATTCGAGATGAAAAAGCAGAAACTGAATATCAGCGCCCAAATAAAATCGCCATTTATGGTCTTCCTGTGTCACTCCATCAGAAGCTACCATAGAGCAGATGAACTCTGAAAGACAAAAGGTTTGAAACATTCAGTTAAAAGGGAAACGAGAAATACGTCTCGACTCAAAGATTATCGGCAATATTGCAAAAATTTATTCACGAAATCCTGTGTTGGGCCGAAAAAAAAAGAATGGAATCGGAACGGGAAGGGAGAGACATGTATCCTCTATTTCGTGGCCAAATTTTCTTTTTTACTCCGCGCGCTTGTGCCGATCGAGAGAAGAGACAGATAGAAGGTGTGCGGGAGAAGGAGACGCAGCATACATACGCGCGCACACGCATGCGATCGACGTAGATAGATTTCACTTCGAATTAGAGGAGAAGTATGCATCTGCAGTAGAAGCATCCTACTAACTATACGCTGCTTCGTGTGTGTGACCGTCTGTATGTGTGTGTGTGCGTGTGTGTGTGTGTGTGTGTGTGTGTGTGTGTGTGTGTGTGTGTGTGTGTGTGTGTGTGTGTGTGTGTGTGTGTGTGTGTGTGTGTGTGTGTGTGTGTGTGTGTGTGTGTGTGTGTGTGTGTGTGTGTGTGTGTGTGTGTGTGTGTGTGTGTGTGTGTGTGTGTGTGTGTGTGATAACCCGGTGTCAGTTGTTAACGACGGGTGGCGATGACTAATTTCCGTTCACTGTCACACACACACACACACACACACACACACACACACACACACACACACACACACACACACACACACACACACACACACACACACACACACACACACACACACACACACACACACACACACACACACACACACACACACACACACACACACACACACACACACACATACACACACACACACACACACACACACACACACACACACACACACACACACACACACACACACACTGCCCACGCATGCAGCTTGATGAGCCTTGATGATTGACCTCCCGTGTCAATGAGAAAACATTCTACTGCATATATTAGGATTAGTGCGTGCCTATTACTTCAACTGTTCCTTTCTGCGATAAGTTCAAGAACTGAGTGGGACATCAATTTAAACCGAAATGTTCACCAATCCATGGAGAAGTGTTTCATAACTTCTCCGTAGATTCTCTTCTTTCGAATCTGTGTCAGACTGTAAAGGGTTATGCACTGCATTGCGAAAGTTCCCTGCGTGAGCTTGATTGAGCACAGTGTAACTGATTTCCGTGAAAACATACAGTAGCGCACAAGTCCTTTTTCTGCAAAAGGAGCTTTTTGTGACGTATTTTGCTCATACAACTCTGAGAAATATACCCGCGACTCCGCCGCAACTCCTTCGGCTTGGCGCCTGGAGGATTCGCGGGGGAGATGCGGGGCAGAACCGCGGACTATTCTTCATTCACCGAATCGCGGTAGGGTCGCGGAAAAGTCCTGAGGGAGTCGCGGTAGATTTGCGAACGCTTGACACACGAAGAAGTCGCGGCAAAGACGCGGAAGAGTTAAGGGTCGCTGGAGGGTTGCCGAACAGTCCGGGATCACGGTGGAGTCGCGGGGCAGTAGTGGAAGAGTCGCGGCAATATTTCTCAGAGAAAGCGCCACATCGCCATATCTCGCTTTGAAATTGACGAAATGAATTTTAGGGATAGTTTCGTGGTCCTCTCAGTGAGGCAAATGTAGAGAGCCATTGCAA
The DNA here is from genome assembly GCA_029168955.1 of Aplectana chamaeleonis. NCBI lineage: Eukaryota > Metazoa > Nematoda > Chromadorea > Rhabditida > Cosmocercidae > Aplectana > Aplectana chamaeleonis. The sequence goes on along the minus strand of JAPDOI010002073.1, from coordinate 32,980 downwards.
CTCCCGTATCCTGTTGGAAAATGTGTATTTCCTTCTAAAATTCATGTCGACAGCAAATCAGAACATGAAAGATTTCTGCTATCACGATCGACTGTCCAGATCATAGTGAGGGATTATGTGGTGCAAATATTGCATTTCTCGATGTATTTCTTAAGTTCAACATATTATTTTCTAACACTGTCGTATAGAGCTAAATGAAAGCGATTCAGAATTTACTTCAAAATTGAAATCGGACCACTTTGAAGCAAGTTATGGCGATGAAAGGTAAAAGAAGTTCTCTCACCTAGGAAGTTTAAAGCGTGAAACCACTTCAGACGTTCAGGAAAACTTATTGCAGTGGACACACCGAATTCGACGGAGGGGGTGGAAAGCCAACTTTTCAAAAAGTTTTTAAACGCCTTTATACAAATCAGAAGTTTTTTGGGGTTTCTTCGCTATTATGGCTTACCTCAAGAGTTTGCCTACTCGAAAACAGAAAAATAAGACACCGTTTTTTTTGCGCGTACGATGCCTTTAAGGCTGTTGAGCACAGCGAGGCACGGCCCCGCACTTTAAATAATCCATAGATCCTAAAGCACGACCACAAGTACGCCTCGAAGCGGCGTGGGTGTGCACCTTGTCAAGAATATGCAGAATCCAGCCGGAGTTTCAGATGATTCCACCCCCGTGGCATCAAATAGGCTTTCAATATTGGCAATAGCAACATCCATATGGCAATTTCGAAACCGTGGGTGGCCATACAGCTGAGTGCCAATTCAGCAAAATCACATGTGTATGTAATTGAGTCAATAGAAGGATGTTGTCGGGGGAGGATGCACTTTTGCATTATAGCGAACAAACGAGAATCCGAACACCACCAAAATTTGCATCTGATGATGACCTTCAAAGAGGGGTCATGTGAGCTATACAGTTCAACTGCGCATTGCCGTTCAGCCCGCAAAGTGCACGCTGATTGCGAAAGCGTGCTGCGGCGCGGTTGCGAGTATCCTTAGTATCCTTAGACAGGGTTGTGGTCACCCGAGCGGTTTTTGCCTTTGGTGGCCAGGTGACCCCCCGCCTGGGTGATCCCACATCCCTGTCTGAGGATACTCGCAACCGCGCCGCAGCACGCTTTCGCAATGAACGTGCACTTTGCGGACTGAACGGCAATGCGCAGTTGAACTGTACTTTCTCGGTTTATAACACTGCACAAACTCATGATCTGCCACTGGTCCTCTACTGGCCCTCTATTCCAGTAATCGCAGTGGGTGAACAGCGGCAGTGATGTATGTATTGCCCACGGAGCCAATCATTGATACCTGGGTCGGCTGAAAACGCAACGATTGCTGTAGTAGAGGGCCGGTAGAGGACTAATGGCGGACCATGAGTTTGTTCACTCCGTTATGAATAGACTATACAACAAGTACATAGGATTGGCCATAATACCTCTAGACTAATGGAAAAAAGAGTCAATACCCCGAGTTTGGAAACTTGACCGCAAAAATTCAAAATACTCTTAGCAAAATGACTAAAAACTGCAGTAAATAGAAAACAGCAAGTGTAGCGCTCACTCGTGTACGTACACGTCGCAGTCCGGTGTAGCGGTGTAGCGCGCGCGGCGAGCTACCCTTGTGCATAAGAGTCTTCATCCGCTCGCGTATACGAGGAAGGGTATCGTTTGTGACATGGAATGAATACAAGAAAGTGAATAACGTTCCAGGACATGTAAAATCTCCTAATTTTCGTCGAATGTTGGGATGTCGCGTTGCCGCCGATTTTACTGTGCGTGACGCTCACCGTCCGCGACGCAGCACGCGCACGGGGAGCAATGACCGCTCACCGCCAAATCCAGGTACTCCACACGTTCGCCACAGATTGAGCGCGTTGAAACGTTGATAACCCATTTCAGAGCAAAACTGTCAAAACATTCAATCTAATAGGTGAATGTGCTAAAACACCTGGATTCTTCTTTGGAGTCTATTTTCTAACAACAAGATTTTACAATCTTGTCAAGACAAATAATACCAACCGAGAAAGGTCAACAAATTATGAAAATACCAAGGTATCTAACTGAAACAAAAAATTATAATCGCACAAAATTGAAGAAAACTGCATAAAAAGTACGTTTTTGAGTTATTGTTGAGTCTCAGTCAAGAAAGTAAGGTGCTCGTGGGTAAGCGTACTGTGCTTATCTGGGTCAAATTCGGGTCCGCAATCGTGTCTCAACACGCTTTGCGGCCGCTCGCTCTCGAGTCGGAAGAGTTTCCAGAGCCGCAGCTGCTGATCTGTTTACTCTAGGTAGGTTTTAAAAAGTGGAAACCAAACGAAATTGAAGAAATCTGTATAAAAAAGCCTTATCGTGTCGGCTTTGGAGCTGGGAACTCGATTGACTCGAGCGCGTGCGGCCGCAAAGCGTGTCGAGACGCCATTGCTGACCGGAATTTGCCCCAGATAAGCACAGTAACTGTCATCACCCACTTCGCAGCCGAAAACGCGTCGACTGCGACATCGCGAAGACTTTCTAGGCTATTCACGGGTCGTTCTGTTTGACAAAAAATCATAGAAACCACTGAGCATATTTTTAAACTATCCACACATCTTTTTGATGATCCCAGTAATCATTAAATAATAATAAATCATCAAAAATCATAACGAATTCACATGCTAGTAACGAGACGCCGTTAGTTTCCGAGAAATTGAGTTATTCAAAAACTTTTTTGAGACACGTACCGATTGAATAATTTGAATAATATTCTGGGTGAATAAAGTATTCAAATAAGGCCTTACTGAGGCATCCGCAGAGATGAATTCAAATAAGGTCGCTGATTTTTTATCTGTGAAAGAACGTATTCGGCCCTTATCGATTCGAACAAAAATTCATCCAAATATTCCTCAAGCAAACGCTCATATTCTTCACTCTCGAAAATGATCCCCACGCGTAACATTTTCGGAATCTAAATTTTCTCCTTATTCTGAAGGGAAAAGCATATTTGCACCTGTGAATATCTAGCAACCAGACTAAAATCATGCCTGTCCCTTGATTTCGCTACTTTTCTCGAGTATATGCGCGAGATCACGTCAGGAAACCAGACAATCAAAAAACATCCCATCGAAAAACGACTGCAATAAAAATGAGAAAAACGGCCGGACGCGATCAGAATTTATGAGCGACGTGCAAAAATACACGGGGAATGCTGCAAAACATTGGATGCGCCGTTGTCACAACGTAAACATCCTGAAGGCGGACTTGCAAAGGATTATACTAGAGGAAGGAGGCACTACTATAGGGGTTGTGCGGAACTTTCTGATTTCTGTGGCCCTTTTGGTCGTTCTGCTTTCTGAAAAATTACCCATAATCAGAAAAATTAAAATTTCGGGTCTTCGAATTATAAGCCGCATTAACTTGTTTATGGTTAAGCTTATAAGATGTCAAGATAAGGTGGTTGAGATGCGTTCCATGAGGACGAGCTATTTGACTATAATTTCGTTGCCGATCCAACTATCTGGCGTCATAGGCAAACCACACCTCGAAATAGGGAGAAATTTCTCATTAGGAATTGAAGTTTTGTATAAAACCTCGTCCATACATTGAAACTGTCAGAGTATATTCAGGTAGGTCTAGCGCAGTGGCAAGAAGCGTTGCCGTTGGCGTACATACATATTTAAGAGTACGATCCACGCCCAAGGCCAAACAAGCCTGTATCCCCTCGGTATCGAACAATAGGTACCAGATTTGGAGAAAACCCTGCCTTTAACATCGGCTGCCCCCTCTCTCTCGGGGCAAAGTATACCTCCAGTACAACCGATTCTGTATGGAAGTCGCGGATGAGTTTCCAAGTTGTAATACATACTAGATGAGCTCATTAACGTATGTATGGATGTTTCGAAAAATTTCCATTTCCTGGCCAGTTTGGTATCATTGTTTCTTGTTTTCTGACAAACTCGATTTTCTGTATTCTGAAAACTTTCTGAAATATAGAGTGACTTCCAGCGTGGACCCATGAGTACTACGGCTGTCAAGGTTGCATGATAAGCCATGCTACGCCCTTAAAGGCAGTGTTCACGATGAAAAAAGTTTTCGAAATTCCACTAGGATTGGGTAGTGGAGGGACACTCTGTAACGTTAACGTCGAAGGAACGCATGAAAACGAGCCAGGAAGAGCCCCAAAAGAGCCCGAAGTTGCAACTTCAAGCGCATTGAAAACCCCAAAAGCGCATCACACGCCCACCGAGGTGAACAAATGAATGCTCGAGATCGTGAGATGAGCGATGATTTTCAATCATTAGCCCTGTTCTTCCCTTCATTCTCAGCTTCTCTCTTTACTCAGGTCAGCTCGTATAGATCGGTTGCAAAGACGCAAGTTACAAGCCTCGGACAACTCGTCCACCATGTTTCCATAGCTCAATCTTTGAGGGACCATACCTGCGTTCACAGAAGGTCTTGTATGATTTCAGAGACACCATTGGAATCAGCATGGGGCCGTCTTCAAGATAGACGGAAAAACAGAAAAACGATTTTCATCGTGAACACTGCCTTTAAAGGCGTGGTATGCGCTGTAAACCACTTTCGATTTTTGTGCTCAATTAAAGGAAGTGCTCGCGATGAAAGATACTTGTTTTTTTCTCTTTAAAGGCAGCATACACGCTCGTAAACGTGGTTGAGATAACTGCGTGAATCGAACCGTATAGCTTACAAGATAATGCCTACGCATTTTGAAGTGTCAAAAACGACCCACGATGCCGCTACATGAGTTAGAGTTTGGCCCCGCCCTGTATTTTCACGCCCCTGTATTTGACCTTTTCCTCCAACGCAGGGTTGCTGGGCCATCTTCGTCGTCAGTGACGTATGTGGTTCACTTGTCAAGCAATCTACCAACAGTACCGACGGTCAATATGACCCAGCAACCTTGCGTTGCAGAAAAAGGGCAAGTACAGGGGGCGTGAAAACACAGGGCGGGGCCAACATCTTACTCGTGTAGCGGCATTGTGGGTCGTTTTTGACACTTAAAAATGCGTAGGCGTTGTAATCTGTACCACACCATTCTATTTCCGTAGTTATCTCAATCATGTTTACAAGCGTGTATGCTGCCTTTAAACCCTTTTCTTGATTCAGTGTAGTAGAACCTATGAGTTAAAAATCGCAAAAAACCTGCTTTGGGCCAAACTTTGAGCCTGAACTTTCCTGTCTTTTGATGTTCGACGAGCCCACTTCGCATCATCGGCATCGATAACCTCTAATATCAAGAACATCAGCTGGCATGAAATTGGAATTCAATCAATGAACAGTATCCTTCGGAACAACCTGCTCAAATATTTATGTCCTTATTTAGTCAAAACTCTGAATGAACTGCTTGTTTTCTACGTTCAACTTATTTTATTAGGTAAATTCGTAGTTATTCATGGCTGTGAACGTCAATGAATTTTGACTATGCACACGTGAGACTACGATCTTTTTGGGGGAGCTGTGCACCTGTGCACGAGTTGGTTTACTAAGGATCCTAATAACTCTATTTTTAGCTCGTTTCTTAGCCGTTTGCCAATCAAGCTGCTTTTATGTTTTTTTCCACAGCTTTTTTCATTGCGACCACTGCCTTTAAGCTGCACTCTTAGAAAACTGAGGTCCCGCAATTGCAATTTCATGAAGGCATGGCCACCAGAAATTAACTGCTAGGCCGGTCAACTGGCTTGTCGGCATAGAATAGCATACAACAAATGAAAAAACTAGTAGAAAAGGATCACGACACAAACTTTAAGGGCAAAAAAACTTACGGAAATCAATACAGTGCGAAGTTCAAATGAACATTTTGGAGATTTAAGGTCACCACCCAAATGGTCTCACCCCTTTTGGCGAGTACCTCCACGAGTGCGAGCCTAATCATGTGAGCAGAACCTTTAGTCGTACTCAACTGACTTTTGCGCAGCAGAATTCGATTTAGTTATACGACTCTGCGGAAACCCTGTCAGCACAACATAACAATAACTTTTTTCAGATAAGGGGCAGAGATCCATCTGAGGAAGAAAATAATACAAATATGAAGCAGCAAAAGGTGATAAAGTCTGTGAGTTGTCGAATGAGCAGGAAGTAAAGGAAATCGGAGCTTCAGGCTCTTTCAGGATGCCTCAGCGATCGATGATGCCTGCATTAATATGGAGGCAAATAGAGAAGACTAGCGCTTCAGTCACCCAAGCGAAAAAAGACAACAAAAATAGTGGGCGATAAAGCGGGAATTGGAAAAAAAAAGAATCTTTTTGTGGGAGAGGGAATCTGGAAGGGAGTAAATCCAAAAATAGAAAAAGAATACAAGCAAAAACGGTGCTATCGCAGCGACAGGTGGGGGGCACCTGACCATTGCACTTGGCCACGCCCGTTTTTCCGTGCCGTCGCGTAATTTTGCCACCATATCGGGGTTTTCCTTCCCCTTCCAAAATAAGGAGAGCCGTTGCGGGGAGAGGGGCTCTCTACACACCGAGGGAGGAGTTGTCTCTCTTTTCGCGGCTCTGATTTCACCCGGACCACCTCGCTTGCATTGACTAGCGTGGCGTGTCGAACTGCGAAATAGGGACAACCCCTCCCTCTGTGTCTAGAGAGCCCCTAACCCGCCGTTGCGGCCCGAAAAAATAGACGCGGCCAAGTGCGGAGGCCAACTGTCCCCCCCCCCCCCCCTCGTTGTGATAGCACCGCAAAAACACTGAAGTAGCGTCAGAAGTTTTTTTAATGACAATTGTTGTGACAATTTTACACATTTCAAGACTATCTGTGGAGTTATCTGCCTTTCTATTCAAAAAATTCTTACCTCTGGATCCACGTTTAGGGTAAGTAACTGTTACAGATAAGTCTTCGTCAGAGCGTTCGTCATTTTCAAAAAAAAAATTCCTCCTAACTAGAGACTGATCCCAACACAAACTGGAGTTTGGAAAAATGGTATGCGGAGTGTTGTGGAGAAGGTTGAAACAAACAAATTAAAATTTGACTAACTTCCTCAATGCACATGTGTAGATCAAAAACTACAAAAAATGCAATTACTAGGGGTTTCAAAAATTTGAAAATTTCCAGCAAAAATCTTGTCCAGAAGGGTTGTTTGGGGCGCTGAGCGCGAATATGAGTTCCACTCTCAGTTTTTCAAAAGATTACTGTAAGTTGCAAGAGGAAGGGGGGCTTCAGCTTAGCTGGGTTTAATGCCGATTTGTGCTTACCAGATCATACCCGTTATCGGGTGATTGCTGTTGTGCTGCATACACAGTCCATGTGTGAATAGCTCAGGAATACAGAGCAAAGTGTCGTTGGTGTAATGGTAACACTCTCGCCCCCAAAGCGTGCAATGCAGGATCGAGTCCTGCCTGACATTTGAGTTTTGCGTTCAGCTCAGCTATCTTGTGATATCTTGTGATCACATAACATGCCATAAAAAGGCATTAAATATTCAGAAACATCAAAAATATGTTTTTTTGTCTTTTCTTGCATACCCAGGTGCATGAAGGAAATTTACCGAACTTCAAAGTGTAGATGGAGATTTACGTGGAAGGTGAAGGTTTTCCAAAAAACAATGTCAATACAAACCATTTTTTCGTTCCTAAATATTTGTCAAATGTGGAAAACCTGCAGGTACGAAAACCCCCTTTATTGCTCTTCAGGAACTGTTTGTTGCAGCAGGAAGGCCATCGCACCGCGACGAGAAAACGTTTCTTTGCTTGTTGTTTTTTCAAAACAGCGAAATGGCGGGTAGCAGAAGGTAGCTGACCGAGAGAGAGGAGTTTGGACGATGATTGCGTATTCCTCAAGGACACCTCGGCAATCGTAGTGTTCGAACCCTTAAAAGGGGTGACTCAGCGGGTGGCCCCGAATTGCGGCCATTTTCGAACTTTGGTGTTTTGAGAGAGTTGTTCTTGCCATTTGAATGCCTACAGTAATGGAGGAAATGGGGTAAGGCAAACTTTGGCAGGATTGAACGACCACTCATGCCTAACTCGATTTCGGCATAAGATTCAGAATTCGTCATTCAACGGAAGATGGCTCTGAAGGAGAGATTAAGTGGCGCAAGTATAACAGATTAAGGCGTCAACCAACGATGTCATGGTCACCCTGAAAAAAGTGCTCGCGCTGCTGAAGCAGCAACCGATCGAAGGTCGCCAGAAGCAGCAAAAACAGGAAAGCGAGAACTCGTCCAAGCAAGTCGCGTATACGACTTCGCCGCGTATTCAACTTCTGAGTAGCCATACTCAAGCACTCACTCGTGGAATCCGCGTGTGTCCTTGCAAACATGGACCGGTTCCAAATATGCGTGACGTGTTTGGGCCAGAGAAGGTGGGGTAGATGAGAGGAGAGAGTTGATTTTCAAAAAATGCAATCCTCAGTGCTGAGATTACTTGCTGAAGCGAGTACTTGGCCTTCGGGTAGAGCTGAAATGACGAAAAAATTGAGGAAAACGCTTCGGAAGTGCCTGAAGCACAAGCAAACGCACTCCGCCTCAGTACTCTCAGTGGAACTGTTTGTTGTGACAATCAATGTTTTTGTGGCCCGTCCGCTAAAATCTTGAACTCCCTGATGCTCCTTCCTTCTTCGGAACGCTAGCTAACACTGCTTTACATGTAACATTCTTCTATTTTCGGCTTGACCCCATTCAGGGTCAAGCGGGCCATTGCCGGACCAACGACACCCCTCCCTGTTGACCCAAAGCTTGTAAAGATGTTCAAGAATTTCACGATTTTTCCCGAGGTGAAAAACTCTCGTAGTTTTTCTAACACTGAGATTCAGGGAAAATTTCTTCGTTACTCAAACGCATTGGTTGAATTTTTGTTGAACTAAAAATAAACCTCATATTCGTGTTTAGCTCGCCTAATAACCCCTCCCCACCCCGCAACCAAAGACTGAGCATAAAAATCATCAAAAATTTTTAGAAGAAATGACTTTGGAAAGATTAGGCTTCCCAGCTAGTTTTTGTTTAATTTGAGTTTTGACACAAAATTTTTGCGACCCACCCCCCGCCCCTCCTCCTCCCTTGCAGCAACGAGTCGCAAACCCGCTGGACAGGATTATAATTTGCCACCGGCACAAAATTCTCACGAAAGTAAAGTAATTTTTCTTACCAGAGTTTTCCATGAGTACGCTCCAATATCGTGATATCTCTATCACCGGTGAGGCTGTTTCCCTAATTCCTAGTGTGTTCAGTTTCAGCCGCTCACCTCCGGAGAAAAATGGTGTGTGAATGAAACCACACCGCTCTCAATTTCTTTTAAACCCAACCGTTTATCAATTGGATTTCATCAATTTTGTTTACCGTGAGAATTTTATGCCGGTGGCAATTTATAATCGTCTCCCCGCTGGACCCTGACCCCACTATTCACCATTCGCAACCATCGAAAACTAGTTCATTTAACCAGACAACTAGTCCAGGCCAGAAAATTACAATCGTTCTCGGAGCCAAATTTCTGTACGCAATTGCGGGCTACGGCTGTTGCATCATGCGACACGTGATGATAGTGCAGGGACCAAGCGGTCCCAGCACGATTATCATGAGTCGCATGGTGCAGAAGCCGTAGTACGCGAATGTGGACCGGAATTTGGCCCCGAGAACGACAGTATTTAACTGAAATCAGGCGTTTTAGCGCGTTTTCCGCCGTTTCTTCACGATTTTAAGGATACATGATGGATTGTTTCTAGCGGGAAACCCGGGGACGACTATTATCGTGAACATCGCCATTAAAGTCCGAAAACTGTGCACCCAAAAAGTTGTGTAATAGTCAGAATTTCAAGATTTTAATTAGACACGAAAATCCACAGTACAGCCTAAAAGCTGTGCTGTTCATGACAGAAAAGGTCTTCGAGTTTTCACCGGAAATGCAATTTGCTGGGTTCCATTGCAACAATAATGGCGAAAGAACGGCTAAAAACAAGCCATAAATAGGCCTATACGGCCCTCAAATTTGTGTGCGCTATGCCCTACCCGCCCACTTCCTTTTTGGTTGTTGAGGGAGTGGGCGGAGAGGGCATAGCAAGGCCAGGTTTCAGGGCCGTATAGGACCATCTATTGCTTATTTCAGCCGTTCTTTCGCCGTTGTCGTCACAATGGATCCGGGTTCAACAGATTTCCGGTAAAAACACTAAGACCGTCCTTATCGTGAACTCTGCCTTCAACTGTTTTGCTTCTCCGCCATATAACAAACACAACACACATTCTAATATGCAGGTTCTCTCTACCTGACCAGACTTCACCTTCACGGTCTGATGCCTTTAGCAGACCACGAGACACGGGCGTGTCTACATTGCTAAATCGGATTCCATCCCGATTAGTGCAAATCGACCTCGTCGGTCATGTGGCGATGCACAAAAAAACCAGCACCTCTACCGTATCGCCAATATATTCGATTACCACCATGTCTGTGAATTCGTTTGCGCTGCCTGCAGAATATTGAGACTTGAATGGGGATGGTCTATGTGAATCCAAAGTAGGTTGGAGGCCGGGGAATAGAAAACTGACAAGGGATTTTTTACTCAATGTGATGACACATCTCGTGACTTCTTGGCACAGAATTCACTCTTCTTTTTTTTTGTGACGAGGTTCACATATTGCAATGCGGGCTCAAGGGTGTATAAGTTTCTCCCTCGTCCTGCCTCCTAACAATTCAACTAGATCCGATTCCTCCATAGCAGTAGGTTTCAATAGCCCTTAGGCCTCTTTCAGAGTTCAATCGCCGCGCAACGCGATGGCATGTTCCGAATACGGATCGACGTGCGGCGCGATCTCGATCAATGCTCATGGTTATCATCCTATCGCGTCGCACGGCGATTGAACTCTGAAGGAGGAATTAGACTCTATTATGCCGATGTGTGGCAAGATGCCTCCTAGGGGTCTTCCTGTAACGCCATCTTCGTTAGGCGAGAATTTGCGGGATGTAGCGACGTTCGCTGAAACCCGCATAATCTTGCTTTGAAGGTGCAATGGGGCAAGTTCTACCGAATTTCTACAGAAAAACAAAGAAGGCCCTACACTTCTGAGAGGATCCGACAAATGGAATCAACGATGAAATTTTGTGGACAAGTAGAGGGCCAGGTGCACGCAATTGCTATCACCCGTCAGAGGACGAGCAATGAACTTCCGCTCGAAGAACTCGCCACAGCTGCCGCCGCGACCGTCATAGAATTTGAATTTAACATGACCACATGGCACATATGCCATAACATTTTTTTGAAAATATGTAAGCTTTAGCGATCAGCCGAGTGCTAGAGAACGAGAGCAGATACTAGCAAAAATGAAAGAAAGGCCAGGTTACAATGGAAAGATTCATCTGCCCATTTGCCCCCCCCCCAAGAATCTCCCCTGTACAGCTCTGCAGGCAGTGAAATGACCACGACATGGATAAGAAACTAAACTCATGAGAAGGTGACGAGCAATCAACCTGCAGGAGGATTCAGAACGGCAGTCGAGCGCTGCCCACAGAATCGATGTAGCCTGTGCGAAACACTGGGGCGGGTCTGGCCGGCCAGGCGCCGGCTGCACTCTCAGCTGATCGTGGAAATCGCACCGGCAGTACAACTCCAACTGTTATCAGTGATTGCATCCTTCCATAGGGTGGCCGCTTAGGAGTCTAATAGTTTAGATTAAACTTTTTGCTCCAAAGATGGCGCAGGAAGCAGGGTTCGTCGTGAGGTGTGGAGCTTCGCAGGGAAGGTCTTAGCTGCGGGGGGGGGGGGGGTCCAAGGTCCGCCGGGGGACCGAGTAGATCATTCTGAATGGGGTACACACTGTTTAGGATGAGATTTGCGCGAGGGATTCGATTATACCTTCCAATCAGGGTTCGGCATGGGTGTGGGCCCCCACAGGGGTGGGGTCTGAGCTCCGGAGGGGTGGTAGCGAGGGGTCTGATCTTTGGACGAAAACCAATTGAACCAATGTGTTTGTGAGTCAAAACCGTCAAGAACAGTTTTTCACGTAGATTTCAAATATGGATTGCGATTCAATTAAAAGGCTGATTTGACTGATTTTCGAGTCGCGGAGTTCAATTGGGAAGTTTAGTGTGAAGTAAAGGTCTCCTCAGAATAATAGTCAAGACATATGAATCATCCGTGTAGAAAGTCCAAAGCAGTTTGACGACTAAATGCTGAATGATTTCTGCAAATGATTTCCATGAGTCACGAGAGTTGATATTTGAGTTGATCGGGGTCGATTCACCCCATATATTCTTCACTTCCGCACTGCAGTACAGTCCGCAAAGTGCGCTTGATTGCGAAATCGTGCTGCGGCGCGGTGGCGAGTATCCTCAGACAGGGATGTGGGATCACCCGGGCGGTGGGATCACCCGGGCACCAAAGGCCAAAAGCGCCCGGGTGATCCCACATCCTTGTCCGAGGATGTTCGCAACCGCTCCGCAGCAAGATTTCGCAATCAGGGTGCACTTTGCGGACTGAACGGCAGTGCGGAGGTGAACTGTACTCACTTTCACCATCTCAGATGAACGCTGAAGACCGCTTCTGTACAAGGGATTACACCTTTCTAAGACGTGGTCCCGCCGAAAGTCGTCAATTTTGAAAACTAGGAGTCATGAGAGAACAATGACTCCAGTGTTGTCGATTTACCCTGGTTACCGACTTTCATCATCTCAGAGTAACGCCGAAGACCGCTACATTGATAGCGGAAGGCGATGAGAAAATCGGCCAAGTCCACGAACATAATATTGGGTTTAAAAACTGCAGTAACTTGAGTTCTATCTAAGGTACCCGGAAAAATCCTAGCTTTAAGAAACTACGCTGTACCCTACCGCTTAGGATCACCCGCATTCCCGGAGAAGGCTTTTGAAGAAAATTTTCCTGGTGTGGAAGGCTTTCTCCCTTAGAGTATAAAGTCTAGTTTCCTAAACACAGGACTTTTCTATATAGCTCGTTCAGCACTTAACTTATAACGTTCCAAAAAACTTATTTTTTTGAGGACGGCCGATTTTTTAATCGAATCCCGCTCACTATGTAGCGGTCTTCGGCGCTCATCTAAGATGGTCAAAAGAAGTCGTGCAAGGAAGTCGACCACGCTGGACTCAAATATCCTACTCTCGTAACACGTACACTTCAAAAATGCCCCTTTTCGGCAGGACCACTTTTGAGAAAGGTGTGCGGCCCTATACTGCAGCGGTGTTCAGCATCCATGTTGGACGTTGAAAACAAGTATACCGAGTAAATCAACTACGCTGGACTCAAACATCCTACTCTCGTAACTCCTAGTTTTCAGAATTGTCGACTTCCGGTGGGACCACACCTGAGAAAGGTGACATCCCGAATACTAGCGCTCTTCAGCGTCCATCTTTACAAGGGAATGACCAGATCCTTCTGCCAGAACTGTGCAAAACTCCATGTTTTTCTGGCGGATTCCCTCCCGGGTAGTCGTAATAACATATTAGTATTTGTCCGAGTAGTAGTGGAAAAAAGTTATGAGCCATTTTTTGAAAAGAGGTCGAAACGACGAAAATTCTGAGCGCCGTATCACCTATCCCTTCAACAGCGCAGCTGTGCAGAGTTAGCCGAGGGGTCCAAGGCGGCGGCCTATCAAACGGAGGATGCAGGGTTCGACCTTCTCTACAAGAACAAGTCTTGCCGCAATGTTGTTTGAGTCCAACAACTGTACGCAGCATTTTTATGACAGTTTATCGACACCAGCCGTCATAGGGAAGAAGAACAAGCATACAGAAGAGCAGAACATGGAAACGAAGTTTCTAATAAAAACCACCCCGGTCATTTCGACAGCCCAATCGCAACGCTTTTCCCTAGTGACATCGGCAGATGCGAGGAAGTTGGATGTTGTAATTATGTTAGTTTTATGTTTTGCTGCTACTGCAAAGGGCCCAATCCCATTTTTGGGGTGGGTAGGCCAGGAAAAATGTTTTAGCCTGAACTTTGCCCGTGGGGGTACTTTAGGGCGTAGAAAATGAATTTGAGGTCCGTTCATGATTTTACTCGAGGATACGACAGGTTACGGTAGCTTGATGGTGATAATCCTACAGAGCTCCCCACATTTTGGTTCATAACTTTTTTTTTTCCACTACCACTTGGGCAGCTAGATTGGTGCTTTTAAGATTACCCGGGAGATAGTCGATCAGAAAAAGATAGCTTCATAAGTAGTTCTGGCGACCAGGTCTGGTCATTCACTTGTTAGAAAAGTTGGTGTATTTTTTTTATAAATCACGCTTGACTCGAATATCCTACTCTCGTGACTCAAAAAATAATATGGACTTCCGGCGAGATCGAACCCTCTTTCAAACATCCGCATTTTATTACACAGCATAAGCACTTACCAGCTACATATACTTTTGCATTTTCAGCTCCTCTCTATGTACGTAAATGCAATAAAAGCTGTTTGTGCTCTCGTCCCCTAAAACATCCGAATTTTGTGGCAAAGCATTGGCAATTTTGTGGCAAAGCGCTGTTAATTTTGATTTTTTACCATTTGACAATTTTATACTTACCATTTGGATGCAACAAGAGAAATTTTACTGCAGTGAGACGTCAGAGATACCCTCTATAAAACGTCGTAATTCACATCATTCGAGGCGCGAGCGGTGCGTGCGATGCCTCAGCCTCCGATTGCACTCCGCTCTCTCACTGTCTCTAACCTCCGCTCCGCACCAGCACGCGTAGGAACCATGTGATTTTCGCCGTTTTATGGCCTGTATGTAAACCTGCTGGATGAACTGCTTGGACACATCAGCTCTTGGAGGGGGTGGGAGAAGACGGTCAAAAATTGACCTACTAACGTTACTGGGGGGAGGGGTCTGAGCGAAATTGCCATTAGAGGGGAAGGGGGGTCTGAGCAAAACTGACCGGCCCACACCTCGTGTAGTATCCTGCTTCCAATTTGTATGAAATACTTCTCTTCTTTGAAAAGTTGCACAAAAAAACAGACCAAGTCACGCTCCAGGGGGGAAAGGTATGAGACAATCGTCAAAAAATTTTAACAATTGAGCTCCTGGGGGAGGGTCTGAGTAACATTTATCTTCCCCACACTTTGTGCAGTACCCTGGCAAGAAGCCTCGAAGGAAACGCATTGATGGCGCCTAAATGCAGCATACACGCTCGTAAACGTGGCTTGGATAACAATGTGAATCGAACCGTATGGCTTACAACATAATGCCTACGCATTTTGAAGTGTCAAAAATGACCCACAATGCCGCTACATAAGTTAGAAATCAGCCTCGAGGTGTATTTTCACGCCCCCTGTATTTGCTCTTTTGCTCCAAAGCAGGGTTGCCCGGTTATCTTCGCCGTCAGTGACGTGTGTGTTTCACTTGTTAGGCAACCTATCAACAGTACCGACGGTGAATATGACCCAGCAACCTTGCGTTGCAGGGAAAGGGCAAATACAGGGGGCGTGAAAATACTGGGCGGGGCCAACTTCTAACACATGTAGCGGCATTGTGGATCGTTTTTAACACTTCAAAATGCGTAGGCGTTGTAATCTGGGCCATAGCATTCTATTTCCGTAGTTATCTTAATCACGTTTACGAGCGTGTATGCTGCATTTAATAGTGTTCGACAACTAATCCTCCCTATCTAACCGGTCAGGAAATGATGCTATTAGTCAGCTATGTATACACGAATAACATCAGTGACCAGAATATTGAGGCGTGGGGCTGGTGGAGATTAACTGCAGCGAAAGTGGAGTCACGGGAAGTTTTACCGTAGGAACAGGCACCGAATTTTTGAATATTCTTCATGACAAAATTTTCTAACATTCCAGCATGTACATTGACCCCTCATATTTTTCAGAGAACTTTGATACAGGAAACAGAAAGCAAAGCCACTTACCTACAAAACCATTTACCCGACGTCAGGTTCGATGCGTGTTTTTCACTTCAATGGACATAGAAAACGTCAAGAAGCATGTGGTACATCATTGATCACGAGGTTGTCATTTTTATGTGAAAAGCGCCGATTTTATGCCACTGCGGTCAATCCAGTAATCTTCACGTCAATAGATTTTTTAAAGGACGCTTTGTGAAAGCATATGCATCAACATGGAACAAAGAACACATTGCACATGCGTCAATGATGATCGAACTTGTGGACGAACAGCTGGCTAGGAAACACAGAGTTAAGCAGGTGACATCGAAAGAGAAACACTATGCGACTGATCACGGCTTCAGCCTCTAAAATGTGCATGCCCGGGGGAACGGCATGTACGAGGTCGTGGAGTAGGTGCCGAGAACGGTGTCAGTTTGTGCTCGTCGAAAGAGCAAAAAAACAACAAATGGCTTGTTGTATATACAACATACGCTCACCCAGAGGATATTGATTCACGTTGAATGCTACAAACTGCGAGATGTCAGATTTATTACGATTTGACTTATCCCGCCAGATTAGCATAACGTAAAGCCAATGAAATTCCCATTGAATTCACGCATTCAAGACACTGTAGAACAACGCAAGCGAAGACTATAGTGAAAAGTAAAAAGCTACTGCAGCCCAGAAGACGGCTAATCTCATCGGGAAATCTGTCGGGTAGTGTTTGCTATGAGGTTATTCTTACTGCGCTCTCCGAAGGTGAGCTCCGCAATGGAAAATAAAAACAATATAGTGTTTGCTGTGGCCAACTGACGTTGGCGGCAGCACTGAAAACACTGAATATGCATGAAAATGAGTCAGGCAGACCAGTAGGAGTCCAGTAATACTGAATAGGAAAATCCATAGTTGGACTTGTCGAATAGAGTAGCAGGTATCTGAAATAAATACTATTTGGAGCATGGAGGTTACAGAAGTTGACGGCCACGAGCAGTCACGATAGCAACGTTTGATGTGAGCAATGGAATAGCAATACTCAGGCAATTCTCAGCCATGAGCTCACGCAAACCTTAAAGACAGTGTTCACGATGAATATCACACTTGAGTCCGACCCAAAAATGGGGTTGTTTGGTCGTTAGGTAACTAATAGTAAAGAAAGAGCGAAGAAAAACGTTCAGAATAAACTGAAATAACGGTTTCTAACGATCAGGGCTTGGACGAGCTTACTGGCCCTGCTGGTCTCCGCTAATGCTCAGCAAGCAAGCGCTTATCGCGAAATGTGCGCGAGTCGATCAGGCTGGCTGGGCGCAGCAGAGTTGCTAGGCAACTTGCCATTAAAAACGGGCGCGGCGCCACAAGCACGTCCGAATGGGAGGGGGCAGACCGGGATAAGCAGGCGTACTGGGATGACTCTCAAAGCCGTTCCTAACGATTTCTGGTGCCTTTACGCTGCTTTCTTTGACCCTGTCTTGGAAACTGCCTTTGAAACCTAATATTACTGAACACTGAAATGTTCACAATCGTATTTGCACATACTGAAAATGCATCCCAAACTGCAGTTGCACCTGTTTCTTGTATTACAGACGTTTTCAGAAGCTTTGCCTTCATAGCTGGTTCACTTTCAACTGCCCTGCCACTGCTCATTTTTTCGAATATAATCCGAGTTCATCTAAAATTAACCGACCGGATATCCCTATCTGATTGAACGTTATCTAGATCAATCCATTACCCGGAAATTTTGGAGGCAGCATTACCAATTTATAAACGATGTAACCGCAGTTCAGAGGCAAATCCTACTCCGGACTCTATGCTCTCTGCCATCGTCTAGCCAATTCGGTCCCTCTTGAGTCATGGTTACATAGTTGATGAATCCGGCTCTCTAGTTGATGTTAGGACACTTCTGGATAAGATGCGCTACAAGAATTTCAGAAAAATTGACAGGTACCCTAGTCTGTGGTCCTCTACAAGACTCGCTCTCGTCCTCAGGGATACGCATATTTTGGGCATCGATCATCTTCCTTTCTTACGTCAAAAATGACTGATGAAATCGCACGACGCCACTCAAATTTGAAACAGAGAACGTTTCGCATGGCGTGAAATTTTGAGTGAATGGATCACAAAAACCACAGGGACGCCCGGAAAACTTTCACAGCTGATGTGACAGCACAGAACAGATCTCTTTGATGGGGTAGGGAGTTGGCTGTGCAAAATAAACCCATTTGAACAACTGTCTTCTGGGAAGGTTCTGAGACGGTGTGACAAAATCTGAATCCTTTCCAGTGGGTGCGAGGCCATTTCATGATTTAAACTTGCGTTATACCGGCTGGCGGTTTGTTCGGACCATTCTTCTTGAAGGCACAGTACATACTCAGAGTAGAGTGTTGCCCGAATATTCGTTTATTCGAATAATATTCGAATATTCGAATGATTCGAATATTCGAATATTCAAAGAAGTGGATTATTCGGGTTATTCGAATAATTGAATATTCAAAGACGTGAAATATTCGTTTATTCGAATAATCGAATATTCGAAAAAGTGGATTATTCGAATTACTCGTTTATTCGAATATTCAAAAAAAATTATTCGTTCCAACACTCTATCTCAGACATGAATTTTGTGATTTTGATTTGATTGTGTGGTAGACCTCTCCTGCATAACACGTGCTAAGTGCAAGACCTCAATTCCTCCAAATAAGCGATCACCACAGGTCTGACCTCCTTCGCCCACCACCCCAGGCCACACCTCCACACGAATTCCGAACACGATAGCGGCTAGATGGATGGATGAATTCTCAACAAGTCTTTGTTCATCAGTCCATTGCCAGACTGTTTCCTTATCCTGACTCGCTCTCACGCAGCGATTGCAAATGAAGAGAAATACAGGCCTGAGACAACTCGTCCACTAGTTTTTTACCCTCAAAATATAGGCCTCTTTGAGGTGTCATTACTCTGTTCATAGGCGGTCTTGAACAATTTGGGAGATACCGCTGTGATAAGTTTGTGACTCTCCCCAAGATCAGCATGGAAACTGAAAAAAATATTTTTTTGTTATGTGCCTTCAAAGGCTCTTTGAAGATGCCTACTCTGCCAGCGCGTAGCTAGATGCCTCACACGGAAACCAGAGATGCTCAGGGTTTCGGAGACATCTAGTCTAATTTTGACACGAGAATTTACGTAAATTACGGAAAGTTTAGCCTCAGTTGGTGAAATTTTAGCTACAGTGCCCGCATATTCTACGTAAATTCTCGCTACGGCAACCGCATATTCTACGTGAATTCTTGCTACAGCCCTCGGTCGATCGACACAATAAGTCCCGATTCGTACCAGGAAGGCGATCCCCTCTGCGATCGACTGCAACGCCGTTTCTTCCCCACGGCATGCACCTTACCAGCGGCCTAAAATATCCTCGGTAAGACCTTCCAGAGAGCGACACGGGGTCACCCTCCACGACCAGCCAGATGACTGGCCCAACACTGTTCGAACGGCATCCCTGCGTTCCGCGTAGCCAGCGCGGGTTTGAGATTGCATTTCAACACAGGCTGTCGCTCAATCCGTAGATTTTCGCTACAAAATTATAGCGAGAATATACGGGTTTAGCGACAGAGAGATCAATGTAGCTGATTTAGCCATCGTTTTTACGTAGAAAACGCGTAGAATTTGCACGTACCTTCGACACAAGAATATGCGGGTTCTAGCTATCGTAGCTAAAACCCGCGAAATCTCACTACATGGAATGGGGCAGCGTTACAGGTCGCGTCCTCTAAGGCATCTAGCTACGCGTTGGCAGAGTATATTTTGAGGGTGAAAGTTCGGTGGACGAGTTGTCATAGGTCTGTATTTCTCTTCATTCGCAACCGTTGCGCTAGAGCGAGCTAGGATAAGGAGACAACCCGGCATTGGACTGAAGAACGACGACTTGTTGAGAACTCATCCACCCATCTAGCCGCTTTCGAGTTCGGAGATCGGGTAGGGGATGTGGCCCGTGGTGGTGAGCGAAGGAGGTCGGACCTGTGGTGATCGCTTGATGCCGTTCTCGGAGCCAAATTCTGGTCCGCATTTGCGGGCAACGCCTGTTGCATCGCGCAACGGGATGATAATCGTGCAGGGTCCCGTCACGGTTTACCTCTCTCCCAGCACGATTACCGCGTGTCGCGTGATGCAATAGCCGTAGTCCGCAATTCCGGAACGAAATTTGGCTTAGAGATCGACAGTATATCTCGCTTATCTGGATGTGAGATCTCGCACTTGGCACGTGTTATACAGGAGGGGTCTACCACACAATCAAATCAAAATCACAAAGTTCATGTCTGAGGGTGTACTGTGTATACTTAGTATTCGAATCACTCCTTTTCGGATAGCCGACCGTATATCCGAGATTCGGATAATCCGATATCCGAAAATTTGAAAAAAACGAAGTATCTGAATCGAACCAATATCCGGGAAATTCAGAATCGGGATTATCTAAATCGAACAATTATCCAAAGAGTCAAAAATTTGGATACAATCGGATAAATTTCGGATAAAATCGGATAAAATTCGGGTTAAATTTAAGATAAAAGCGTATAATTTTCGGAAAAATCAGATAATGTTTAGATAAAATCGAATAAAATTACACTAGGCCACGCCGATTTTCCGTACCGCCTTCTATTTAGTACATCAACCCAAGATTTCCCTCCTCCTTCCGAAATCGGAAGAGTCGTTGCGGCGCCGAAAAATGGGCGTGGTCTAGTGAGATGACCAAGTGGCTAGTTATTCAGTGTAGAAGTTTTTTGAAAAGTTGCTTTGCATACTTTTTAGTTGTCCTGAAAAGCTTGTGTATGGATAAAACTGCGCCTCCCAACGACGATAGAGTAATTGGAGATTTGTTTTCATATTTTTATTAATATGCATATATGAAGATTGAAGTTTGTATGTGAACAAGATGCAACAGCAATGAAGTACTACCGTTTGTTCAATTATGGATGTTTTAAAAGGCTTGCCTTGAGTGCCTGGTTTATTTTTCACCGTTTGTCTCATGTTTGTTCCGAAAATATCCCAAGTTATCCGAAATTACCCGACCGGATATCCGTATCCGAATCATTGAAAAATGGCATTAGCTGAATCGAGCCATTATCCGGAAATTTGAAAAAGCGCCTTATCTGAATCGAACCAATATCCGGAAATTCAAAATCGGCATTATCCGAATCGATCCATTATCCGAAAAATTATCTTCGGATAACAAGTACAGTACTGTGCCTTCAAGTAAGCGTAGTGTACTATGCGAGAGCGAAATCCCCACTTTATCTAATGTCGAGAGCTACAGGGTTGACCTGCTTGGAGTTTTACATCACAATGTAGAGGAGATTTTGGGTACCGAAAATCTCTAAGTGTTCCTCGTTCATTTTTTCTTTAGAACAGGACTGTTCGAGTACAAGAAGTATTTAAACTCTGTAAAGGTTAGATCATGGCACCACGAAATTTTTTCAATGCGGCGATTCTTACGAAAATCACAAATCTCATATTATCATCATCATTCAACGACTCTAAAACACCCAATCTCATATTTAAGTATTATAGGCAAGGCATCTAGTGATACCATTTTCTGTCGATTGTCGATTTTTTTTGAGAAATCCGATTTTTTCATTTTTATTTTGAAGAAAAAGTCGATAATTGACAAAATAAATATCATTAGCTGAGAAACTGTCCACAATATCTGACTGAAATGTTCTGGGCCCTAATGTCGCTGGCTAATGAAGATATGATAGAAATAAAAAGAATCCATGCCAATCAAGGCAGGGTCAAGCTGTCATTTCAAGGACAGCGGTGGGGGCGTCAAATTTCTCAAAAATTGGTGAATCTGAGGGGGAGGGATGTAAGAACGTTGGATCGAAAAAACCCTGGTGGTGCTTTAAATAGAACTTATGCTAGTTGGATACTCCTAAGGATTTTCAGTAGGTAGTGTAGTGTTGATCACAAAAAAACACAAACTGGTTCAATGCTTTAATTTTTTTAAGAATTCGGCCCCTCAGGAATTGGGGGGGAATTCTCAACTAGGAAGGACGTCAGAATTTCTGTATTTTTCTTGAAATTTTTGATCACCAGTGGAGGAAGGACTTGGCTCTTTCGATGTACGGGACAACGCTCTACTTGACCCTGATTCAAGGAATGCCGCGAGCTAGTTATGGTACCACAATGTAGGCATCTTTCATAGTCCTCAACGCAAGCGCGGCACGCGTGTGACGCGCTGAACGAGCGGGAAGCAACTATGAAATCTCCGGCGGCACCGCCATAGCAAATCTCAAAATTATTTATGGTGGAGTGAAATCGAACTGAGTATTGATTCAAATGGTGAAACCGCCATGGCGGTTTGGGCGGCGTCGCTATGGCGGTGCTGGATGGGCGGCGCGTCATGCGCGTGTCGCGCTTTCGGTGAGGACTATGAAAGATGCCTTAGTCTTCACAGGGTTCAAATGTTCTCCGGACTGAAACAGCGTGGGTGGACAGAAACGAGAGACGCCGGGAATTCAGAATTTTCGCTGCCGAAAACTTCCTCTAAACTTTGATTGAAATGCAAAGCCGGTCGAGTTTCTCGCAAAGTGATAAACGCAACTGGGTAGGGCAAGGATTAAGC
Organism: Aplectana chamaeleonis; assembly: GCA_029168955.1. NCBI lineage: Eukaryota > Metazoa > Nematoda > Chromadorea > Rhabditida > Cosmocercidae > Aplectana > Aplectana chamaeleonis. The sequence continues at coordinate 10,634 of JAPDOI010002073.1, read as the reverse complement.
TTTCGAATTGCATTCTACACCTGACCCAGAAATATTACAGAAGAACAAGGAAAAAATCTCTGTCCATGATCTGATGCAGGACTTCCTTAGCTGCCTAATAGTCATATTTACGCCAATACGTTTATTACAACTTTTTAGTCCCCTAAAACAAAGAAGTTTTCAATCAATAACACTTGATTTGGTTTCTGAGCTTCAGTCTTGAATTTTCCTCCCAAATTTTCAGCACTAATTAGGGTGTCAAATTTAAAGGCAGTGTCCACGATAAAAACCATGTCTGATTTTTTGGTGGAGATCGGCAGCTGCGGGGCCTAGTGGAACCCTAACGTTGAAAAAAATTGAGAAAAATGAGATAGGAACGGTCCCCTACGGCCCCAAAGTTGGACACCCGTCAGCTCGTCACCCCCAGATGCACTTTCCACGCCCACAGACGTGAACAAATGAATGCTCGAGATTGTGAGATGAGCGATGGTTTCCAATCAATAGCCCCGCTCTTCCTTTCATTCTCAACTTCTCTCTCTACTCAGGTCAGCTCGCATACATCGGCCGCAAAAGACGGAAGTTACAAGCCTCGGACAACTCGTCCTCCATGTTTCCTTAGCTCAATATTTGAGGGACCATAACTCCGTTCCTAGAAGGTTTTGTACGATTCCAAAAACATCATTGGAATCAGCATGGGACCGTCTTCAAGATAAGCGGTAAAACAGAAAAATGATTTTTATCGTGAACACTGCCTTTAAGGCAAGAGCAATTTTTTCTTCGTCTAGATGAGTGCTAAGAAATTGATAGTAATGATAATGTATGAAGAAACCTCGCATAGATTACTTGAAAAGATAATGAGATTGCATTGAGAAGAGCTGAAAAAAGCAGTAGCCGGTTTGGTTGGCTCCGTTGCCTGCAGCAACCAAGCCAGGAACTCGATTCCACTCATAATTGGAAAGCCGGCGAGCATATACCTCGTGGAAAGGATCCGTAGTAGAAAACAACTCATAAATCGCTGGGAATCGTCTCGTGTGCTGCGTTTTATGGTATCAATGGCTGATTCATGGCGGAAAATCACTGCAGGAAAAAATGATTTGCACAGATGTGCCGACAAAACACGCGCCGACAAGCCTAACATGAGGAAAACATTCGCAGGCAGCACAAACAACCATTCGAGGAAAATCTGCATCCCACCCAGCTAGAGAAGTCCGGAAATGACGGGAGATAATGGATTTCGGCAGGTGAAGCCGGAGTGATAGGATTTCTATTGTGGCCTACGGCTGATTATGCCTTACTGCTCTTTTGAACACGGTTGTAGCCTGTGGAAGTCAGTACGCCTTGTAGTTTAACTTTCTTTCTGTAATTTGATTTTTCTCTATTAGCAGATCCTTAGAGGTAAAGATAAGTTAGGATAAGACAAGAGTATGTTGCGAATTTACGAGCGTCAAATAAAAAAATCATCACACTGATCAATACTTTGTGGACATATGTAGTTACATATCCGTAAAAACTCATACCTCAGAGCCATTACGGCAGTTCTCGTGCACAAGGCATGAACATTGAAAGTCTTCAACCAGTTCATGACTTCCGCTCATCTTTATTCACGTCTAAGGCGCTACTCATACTACTCAACGCCAGCGCGGCAAGTGCGTATGAAGTGTTTATACTCCAACGCCCCACCCGCGCGCTGCCCTTGAGCAGTATGAATAGCGCCTAAGAAAATATGGCGCGGATCATCCAATTAGGTCTAGTGCATACTTCGTCGCAGGTGTGACGGCGTTCCGCGATACAGTGTTCCGCGACTTAAAGTCAGTGATCACAGTGAATATCATATTCGAGTTCGGCTCAGAAACAGTTGTTTGGTTGTGAGCTATCGAACAAAGAATGAATAGCGGAGAAAAACGCTCAAGATAAGCTAAAATAGCGCTTTCTAACCCACGGTTCCCGTTTTCAATTTAGTCTGACGCATGCACCAGGCGGCTCGCCGTGCGGGGTTGGCGGCCTCGCTGGAGAATAAGGTTTCGATTTGCGAAGGGTTATCTACCGCCACAGTCCTGTCCATTCACCAGACTAAAATTATCGCGCAAACTCTACGTACATGTTCAGGGCGCCGACGAGCTTGTGCGCCCTGCTAGTTTCCGCAAGCGCACTCTACTGGCGAAACGTGGGCTAATCGATCAGGCTGGACGTGGCGGAATTGCTTGGCGATTCGCCATCGAAAACGTTCAAGGCGCCACAAGCTCGCCAGAATGTTGGGCGGGTAGGGCTAGGCACGCATACTGGGCTAACGAACTCTCTACTTTGAGGACATTTTTATTGATTTCTGGCCCGTTTTCGCTGCTTTCTTCGACCCTATCCCCTTCAGCATCTGCCAGCGTAGTATTTCACACTGAAAACCCAAAAACGAGATTTATTGTGAACACTGCCTTTGATGAGTCGTTGATCGGTCGCGTGCAAAGGAGCATGACACAAAATTACGTCCCCTAGCATTATGCGCACATGGTTTCCTCAAAAGCAGGGTTCGTGATGGAAAAAAATCGAGCTCTCTTAATGAGAATGTGGATGTGGACATAATTAGAGTAAAAATAAAGAAAAAGACTAAAATTACGGGAGAACTGGTTTTTCCTTTTGGTTTTTTTTGCTTAATTTCCACACATTTTTCTTTACTAGGATTTGTGTGTCATCGAAAGCTGTCTTGTTCGCATTTTGAGAATAGCTGTTCGCAGATTATTTTTCGTTTGCCTCAGAGCTCCTCGGCCCAAACAATCGCCTAGGGTTCGTATTGAGATCAAAGAGGCTTAGTTACGCCAGCCCCGATATGGCTCGGCCAGCTGCGTGATTGGTGCGACAATATTCACTCTGCGGCTCATTCAGACATTCGCCGGGTCCGACTCCAGAAAAAAATCTGCGGTCGGACCCGTTGAGTTTCTGAGAACTCGTACGCTCCAGTAGATATCAGCGCAAGCAATCGCCTGGGGTTCGTGTTTACCAGGTTGTTCAATAAGTTTTGTCGGTCGATAAGAGAGGGTGTTGCTACTAGCCCAATTTTTTTTGTTTTGTTGTTACACTCTTCGAATGAACCTATGTGAAGTTTTGGCTTTCAAATCTGTCCAATTCATTCTTTTTGTTTACAAAAGCCATTTAATTTTGTGCCGCCGTGTCACAGCAATACGGAAAAAATTGAATATCGTGCAGTGATAAAATTCCTATTTTTGGAAGGTTTAGCACCAAAAAAATTCACGAACGAATGTGAAAAGTGATTGTTCACCTTGGTCACATGATTTTTCACCTACAATTCGAACAGTAGAAAGATGGGTTGCTGAATTTAAACGTGGTCGTAAAAGCCTTGAAGGCGATCCACGTAAAGGACGTCCAAAAAGCGCATCAACACCAGAAATCATAGCCAAAATACAGGATATGGTTTTGGAAGATCGTCGATTGACTAAGAGAGATTTAGTAGAGGCTCTACACATCTCATTAGTCAATTTGAGCCATATTTTAGGTGAAATTTCGGGTTTTAGAAAGCTGTGTGCGCGATGCGTGCCGCATTCTGTAACAATGGAACAAAAACACACTCGAATGCGACTTTCTCGAAGAAGCAGAACAAAACATGGCAAAAAGCGGGTTTATAGAAATCTCGATAATTGGGGGGCGGGTGGACACCAAGCAACAACCCTCATTTATTTTCGCTTTTGTGATGGCCACATCTACCTTTTCATGAGTTTAGCACAGCAACCATATTTATCGCGATTGCCTTTAAAGGCACAGGACACCCAAAAAATTAATTTTCAGACTTCGTACTCATCCAGGAGAGAGTCACACGCTGATCACAGTGGTATCTCTGAAATCGTCCAAGACCCCTTTGAACAGAGTTATGGCTCTTCGAAGATGCCTAGATTTTGAGGGTGAAAAATTGGTGGACGAGTTGTCTCAGACCTGTAATTCTCTTCATTCGCAATCGTGGCGTGAAAAAAAGCCAGGACAAGGAGATAGTCCGGTAATGGACTGAAGAACGACGACTTGTTAGAATTAATCCATCCATCGAGCCAATATCGAGTTAGAAAATCTGTTAGGGGGTCGGGCCTGTGGTGGTGAGCGAAGGGGGTCGGGTCTGTGGTGGTCGCATATATCTCGCTTATTTGGAGGAAATGAGATCTGGCGTTTGGCTGGTGTTATACAGGAGGGGTCTTCTACAAAATTACATGAAAATCTCAAAACTCATATCTGAAGGTGTACTGTGCCTTTGAAGGCATCGTTCGCGCTAGAAATCAATTTCCATGTTTCATGCTCAATTTCAGATTGAGCCCGGTAGACCACACTGGTAAACTTTGGCTCGTCAAAAACGTTGGGCAATGAGGTTGGAAGGCGTCAAAAATGAAGATCCGCCACCAATTCTCACCAGTCATCTAGCACTTTTTCCTAGAATGTCGGTGCGACCGTAAGACAACATGAAGAATAGTTACGGCACGAACTCCACATGCAGAAAAACTACGAAAATGACAGTGACGAGGCCTTCAAAAGCAGAAAACTTTAAAAAGGATTTTGGCGAGAAGTTTAAATTTGTATTTACAATGTGTTCCGATTGAATTTTCTTTACAAATAAAGGTTTTTCATGCTCACCTTCGACATTCTCGTTCACTAGAGAGGCCAAGCTACACAAAAACGTTAAAAATAATATACGGTTTTCTGCGCGTACGATGCCTTTAAGTTACATTGAACATATTGGCGAGATGCCGAGCGCAGCACGCTTCCGATATGTTACATGTAATTTGCATAGCCCAAGATAAATCGCAGGTAACTAAAATCGACCAAGGTATGTTACAAGTAAAACTTGTTTTCAACAGTTTTAAAGTTAGCGCGAATTGATGGCATTTCCAAAAGCAGTATGCAACGCACTTCCGGGGCTAAGCTCAGTAGAGGCGTTCTTGTCGGTTCAATTACCCAATTTTGAGGTACTGGACCCCGCACTGGCAGGGAAGGCCACGTGAAGAGACTTTGCGTTCACTCTTGAAGGTGGGCGCAAACTAGGAGTCATATGCTATAAGGCCTTTTTCAGCGTGCGATCGCTGTGCGACGCGATGGCATGTTTCCAATACAGATCGACGTGCGGCGCGATCTCGATCAATGCTCATGACAATCATCCCATCGCGTCGTGTGGCGATCGAACTCTGAGGTAGACCTAACATAGGTGCACCGAATTTGCGCCAACCTCCAATGGGGAACGCAAAGTCTCTTTAAGAGCAAAGCCGATGTTAGAGCGTTTTCCGTTTTTGTGTGTCGGTTGCGTCGCGTGATGGCCGCTCTTAGTGAATATATAAGTGTAACCTACATGCAACATAACTGTAACTTACATGTAATAGAAATTCAATTTACTGTCGTTCTCTGGGCCGAATTCCGGTCCGCATTTGCGGCTTACGGCTGTTGCATCATGCCACTTGGTCCCGGCACGATTCACCCTCCTCCCAGCACGATTATCACGTGTCGCATGATACAATAGCCGTAGTCCGCAATTGCGAACCGGAATTAAGCACAGAGAACGACAGTATAGTTCGGCTAACCAGAAGAGGGATAGCTGCGGACACCTCAACAGACTGCGCTGCGTCGTGGGCGCCCACGAGAAATGTGGTGATCGATCGGCGCACGCGACAGGCGCGCGGCCTGCTGAGTGGTCGGAGGGGTGGGGTGTATCCCTTTCGCGGATACACCCAACATACATGTGATACAAATGTAGGTTGCATGTAAGATAAATGTAGAGTGCGCGCAATAATTCTAGTCTGATGAATGAACGGGGCTGTGACGGTAGATCACCCCGCGCGAATCGAAACCGCATTCTCCATTGAGGCCGCCAACCCCGCACGGCCAGCCGCCTGGTCCGTGCGTCAGACTAGATTGAAAAAGTTAACCATATGTTACATGTAATAAAAGTTTAAGTTCAGTTTTGTTTTTTTGTTCAAGTTAATCCCCTAACGAATACATTTGTATATGTCTACATGTACCAGGTAGAGAAATCGATTGTGTGAAAACAACGGTGAGACATGCGGGGTAAGGAGTAGACAGCAAATACGAAAAAGGCTTCCCACAGAGAAAAAACGAGAAACTGCTTAGAAAACTAATTACAATGACCTTTATATGTACAATACTTAGATGAGGAACGTGTTTGTTCATCGGAGCAGTTCTCAAGTGTCAGGCCGAAAAAAGGCTGCAATTTCCACGCACTAATCTAAAAGTGCATAATTGCACAGAAAAAAAACAGTAGGCCTGCAATGAAATGTGCTCGCAATTTTCCTTGCCCACGAAAATACCGCCATGTATAGGGTAGCAATTGGTCTTTGTAGAAATCCAGCACTTCCGGAAAAGGAGAAGTTGTTTATGTTGTAAGGCTTCAGAGACGAAACGACTGCATATAACTCAATTGCCGGAATTGAATAATTTCCCATGGAAATACAGCTGCACAATGCAATCAGGACGGCTAGCAAACAAGCGATTTTTCGCCTAAAATTGAATTGTACAATGTGATTTCTTTTCGATTTTTATTTTCGATATGAATAATGCACTTTAATATTTTTTTCGAATACTTGTTTGAGCTATCCGATGTCAAAAAGAAATTCAAGTATCCGAACAATATTGAAAGTCAACCGCCGAAAAATTTGATTATTAGATACACCCGCAGGTGCTTATTTTTGATGCTAGGCTCCGCCTAGTTGTATTATAATTAATGACTGAGTTAAAGGCAGCATACGCGCTCGTAAACGTGGTTGGTATAACAACGTGGATCGACCCGCATGGTTCACAACATTATGTTTACGCCTTCTGAAGCGTCAAAAACGACATATAATGCCGTTACAGGATTAGTAAGTTTGGCCCCGCCCGTATTTTCCCGCCCCCCCGTATTTACCCTTTTCCTCCAACGCAGGGTTGCTGGGTCACGTTCGCCGTCAGTGACGTGCGTGATTCGCTTGTTAGGCAATCCACCAACAGTACCAACGGTGAATATGGCCCAGCAACCTTGCGTTGCAGGTAAAGGGCAGATACAGGGAGCGTGAAATTACGGGCAGGGCCGAACTTGCTACTCCTATAACGGCATTGTATGTCGTTTTTGACGCTTCAAAATGCGTAGACATTATGTATTAAGACGTACGGTTCTATTCACGTTGTTATGTCCACCAGCATGTATGCCGCCTTTAAGTAGAATTTTTGCGGTCTGTCCTTTTTTTTTGTCCACGCGTACTGATTGCGAACCCAATGCGAGCTGACCGCGATCAAAATTAGCGGACTGATCGCCGTTGACTCCTCATTTGTTCCTATTCGGCGCCGCGATAAGTCCGCCCCGTTGTCTGAATGAGAATGAGACTGTTCACCCACGCGTTCGGCGTGCGTGTGGGGCGGCCGTCGCGAAGGCTATTATTCACTGGTCGTCTGATAATCCTACTAATCTATTCTCGAATCCCAAAAAAACCTCCGCGACGACCACTCGGCACGCACGCCGACCGCGTGGGCGGACAGCCTTATTCGGATGGGCTTTACACATACCGCAACACACAGCAGACAATTGAAAGGACCCCTTCTAAACTAGCCAGAGTCCAGATAAATGTTTGGTCTCTTGACTCAGGCTAGCTTGGGAGGAGGGTTTGTAGTAAGCATACGGGACTGGATGACAGAAGTGCAGGTCGTTCAAAAAACATCCGTACAGCGGCACACGACATGTTATCCCCCGAATCACTCCTATTACGAATATGTTCCGAACCTGCTCTTCTGCAGGTGAACAACTTTCGTCTGGTTCGTACGAACCCAAGTCTGGTTAACTGAGTCTACAGGTTTTATATGCACCAGTGAATAGACTGCTTCACACTTGTTTCCGGAAAAAGCCACTGCAACGACTGAAGATAAGTGCTCGCGACAAGTATTTAGTCAAATTGTCTAAAGAACGTTCCGATAGGATGAACCTGAGGGTGTCCTATGAAACACTGTTATGCGACAACTAAAGACGGATGTTGTATTAACACAACAGAGAGGAAAATTTGATGGAAACAGATTCAACATCCACCCTGTTGGTCAACATTGTCAGTACAACACTGATAAAGTGGTGGGCAAACCATCATGACCCTCAAGATGAAGTGCCACTCACTAGAGAGGGTTGCACACATGAGATGGAGTTTCGAGATGCCACCTTTATATTATTATTTATATGTTCTAGGATGAGGACAATGCTCTAATAATCCATACTCAGAATCGGCTAAGTGCCTCAGAGATTCACGGGAGATTCCCAAAAGTGGGCATTTCCATAGCTTTGCCAATAGAAAAGGAGTACACGAAAGACAATCTTTAGAGCGTTCAAAACATTTTTATTAAATTGGGCTGAAAACTTGTTTCTAGGGGTCGCATTGGGTGCTGATTACGAATCTGAGGCCCATCTGTCAATATTAGACACGAATCGGTGAATTGCTTTGCCTAACACGAATCTGCAACCGATTTATCGATTTTCGATAAATTACGGTACGTTACAGTGGGTATACGTTAGCTCGGTCAAAGCCTCAGATGTGTCTGAAAATTACACTGTGGGTCTTATTTGGGAAACGAATTTGATGTTCATTTTTCCAAGTTTGGAACTTTGAGGTAAGCAACGCTAGTTAAAAGGCATTATGCCTACCTGACCTACAGTAACCCTGAGTCTGGCGAGGCATAGACCCCAGATTCGTGTTCAGCGCCCTAAATAACCCTCGGATCGAGGTTTTGAGCCGAATCCGAAATTTTTCTATGAACTTTGTTGAGCAGTAAAAATGCCATTTTTGGAATCCCTGCAGCCATTTAGCCAATTTCAAGCACGCGTCATATATATATATATATATATATATATATATATATATATATATATATATATATATATATATATATATATATATATATATATATATATATATATATATATATATATATATATATATATATATATATATATATATATATATATATATATATATATATATATATATATATATATATATATATATATATATATATATATATATATATATATATACATATATATATATATATATATATATATATATATATATATATATATATATATATATATATATACTACTATACAGACCTACAGCAACGACAACATGATTTTCCAAATCGACACCGCAAGGTAACAAGCCTCTCTTGTCAGGGTTGAGAGGACTCTCCGTTAACTGTTAAATGGCGGTCCGTCATTCCAGGTTTGAAGTTACTGTTTTACTATCGGTTTTATGGTTATTTGAGAACAAGATAACCGTTAGAAGAATTTCATGGCTATGCTTATTAAAGGCACAGTCCAAGCTCAGGGACGAAATTTGAGATTTCTACATCATTGTGAAGTAGGTCCACACCCTATATAATACTGTCCAAGTGCGAGCTCTCGATTCCTCCGAATAAGCGAGATATAGAAGAAAGCCACCTTGTGACGCTTACATCAGGAAGCCACTTTCGCACGCTTTTTTCACAATCTTTCGAGCTCAACAGTGGCGAGATGAGCGATGATTTCCGATAAATAACTCCATTCTTCCTTTGATTTCAACCATTCTCTTCGTGCAGGTTGCTAAGGCATACACCTATTGCAAATGAAGGAAGTTACGAGTCTCGGACAACTCGTACACCATGCTTCCGCTGCTCAATATTCGAGGGTCCATAACTTCGTTTACAGGGAGTTTTGTACGATTCCAGAGACATCGTCGGAATCAGTCGTGAGACCGTTATCAAGACAGGCGAAAAAACAGAGAAACGATTCTGAGATAGGAATGTGCCTGTAAACGCAAAGTCCCACCTCAGGATCGATTTTTCGTTTTTCTGCTTATCGTATAGAAAACATAACGCTGATCACAACGGTGTCTACAGAATCGCTCAAAACTCACTTTGAACGGAGTTATGGTTCCTCAAACATTTTGATTTTGAACGGCGAGAGACTCGCGGACGAGATGTCTCGAGCCTGTTTTTTCTCGTTGTTCACAGCCATCGTTGTGAAGCAGGTCACACAATAAAATCAGCCAGAAGACACATGGAAGAACATAGATTTTGAATTATATCGAACGCGTTCCTCTTAAAGGCATCGTTCACGATGAAAATCGTTTGTGAGTTTTCAGCATATAATGGAAGCTCTGGTACCTTACACAACAACCATGTTGGAATAACCGCGAAAAAGTTGCTGAAAGCTGCTTTTCCGGACCCCTTTTTCTTCGTTTTCAGACCCCACCCAACCAATCGAATCATGAGAAAGGAAGAGTCGATCGCTACGAATCGCTGTTCTGACCCATGATCTCCCGATCAAATCCCGTTCATCTTACTCTTAGCTGAGTTCTAAAGGAGGAAAGTTTGACCACTCTGTACAGAAAGGATATTCATGACGTAATCCTATTATTTATTTCCTCAAGTTCCACTCATTTGTGTCATATCTTTTGTTGAGCAATTACATTCTTTTCTCATTTGGTGAATGGTCGTGACAGATGATCGACCCAAAGACCAACCCCCGAACCAAAAAAGACGTTTCCAACTGGAAAAAAAACTCCATTTCGATTTTTTTGAGACTGCAGACTTGGTGAATGGCCTTATCCGGGCTCATTTGAATAATAAAACACAAAAACAGGAATTTGCTTTTCAGCGCGTACGATGCCTTT
>JAPDOI010002072.1:0-79996 GCA_029168955.1 Aplectana chamaeleonis | reverse complement strand
GAACCTGTGCAGGACCTCAGTAGGGGTGTGCAGGACGCCGTAGATTGTATGCAATACATCAGTAGGAGTGTGCAGGACATCATGGGACGTGTGCAGGACATCAGTAGGAGTGTGCAGGACATCATGTAACCTGTGCAGGACCCCAGTAGGGGTGTGCAAGTCGTCGTAGAATGTGTGCAGGATCTCAGAAGGAGTGTGCAGAACATCAGGGGCCTGTGCAGGACCCCAGTAGGGGTGTGCAGGACGTCGTAGAATGTGTGCAGGACATCATGGAACTTGTGCAGGACCTCAGTAGGGGTGTGCAGGACGTCTTGGAATGTGGGCAGGACCTCAGTAGAAGTGTGCAGGACATCATGGAACCTGTGCAGGACCTCAGTAGAGGTGTGCAGGACGCCGTAGAATGTATGCAATACATCAGTAGGAGTGTGCAGGACATCATGGGACGTGTGCAGGACCTTAGTAGGAGTCAGGACCCCAGTTGGAGTGTGCAGGACGTCGTAGAATGTGTGCAGGACCTCAGTAAAAGTGTGCAGGACATCATGGGACCTGTGCAGGGCCCCAGTAGGGGTGTGCAGGACGTCTTGGAATGTGTTCAGTACCTCAGTAGAAGTGTGCAGGACATCATGGAACCTGTGCAGGACCTCAGTAGGGGTGTGCAGGACGCCGTAGAATGTGTGCAGGACATCATGGAACTTGTGCAGGACCTCAGTAGAAGTGTGCAGGACATCATGGAACCTGTGCAGGACCTCAGTAGAGGTGTGCAGGACGCCGTAGAGTGTATGCAATACATTAGTAGGAGTGTGCAGGACATCATGGGACGTGTGCAGGACCCCAGTAGGGGTGTGCAGGACGTCTTGGAATGTGTTCAGGACCTCAGTAGAAGTGTGCAGTACATCATGGAACCTGTGCAGGACCTCAGTAGGGGTGTGCAGGACGTCGTGGAATGTGTGCAGGACCTCAGTAGAAGTGTGCAGGACATCATGGAACCTGTGCAGGACCTCAGTAGAGGTGTGCAGGACGCCGTAGAATGTATGCAATACATCAGTAGGAGTGTGCATGACATCATGGGACGTGTGCAGGACATCAGTAGGAGTGTGCAGGACATCATGTAACCTGTGCAGGACCCCAGTTGGAGTGTGCAGGACGTCGCAGAATGTGTGCAGGACCTCAGTAAGAGTGTGCAGGACATCATGGGACGTGTGCAGGACATCAGTAGGAGTGTGCAGGACATCATGTAACCTGTGCAGGACCCCAGTAGGGGTGTGCAGGACGTCTTGGAATGTGGGCAGGACCTCAGTAGAAGTGTGCAGGACATCATGGAACCTGTGCAGGACCTCAGTAGAGGTGTGCAGGACGCCGTAGAATGTATGCAATACATCAGTAGGAGTGTGCATGACATCATGGGACGTGTTCAGGACCTCAGTAGAAGTGTGGAGTACATCATGGAACCTGTGCAGGACCCCAGTAGGAGTGTGCAGGACGTCGTAGAATGTGTACAGGACCTCAGTAAGAAAGTGCAGGACATCATGGGACCTGTGCAGGACCTCAGTAGGGGTGTGCAGGACGCCGTAGAATGTGTGCAGGACATCATGGAACTTGTGCAGGACCTCAGTAGAAGTGTGCAGGACATCATGGAACCTGTGCAGGACCTCAGTAGAAGTGTGCAGGACATCATGGAACCTGTGCAGGACCTCAGTAGAGGTGTGCAGGACGCCGTAGAATGTATGCAATACATCAGTAGGAGTGTGCAGGACATCATGGGACGTGTGCAGGACCTTAGTAGGAGTCAGGACCCCAGTTGGAGTGTGCAGGACGTCGTAGAATGTGTGCAGGACCTCAGTAAAAGTGTGCAGGACATCATGGGACCTGTGCAGGACCCCAGTAGGGGTGTGCAGGACGTCTTGGAATGTGTTCAGGACCTCAGTAGAAGTGTGCAGGACATTATGGAACCTGTACAGGACCTCAGTAGGGATGTGCAGGACGCCGTAGAATGTATGCAATACATCAGTAGGAGTGTGCATGACATCATGGGACGTGTGCAGGACATCAGTAGGAGTGTGCAGGACATCATGTAACCTGTGCAGGACCCCAGTAGGAGTGTGCAAGTCGTCGTAGAATGTGTGCAGGATCTCAGAAGGAGTGTGCAGAACATCAGGGGCCTGTGCAGGACCCCAGTAGGGGTGTGCAGGACGTCGTAGAATGTGTGCAGGACATCATGGAGCTTGTGCAGGACCTCAGTAGGGGTGTGCAGGACGTCTTGGAATGTGGGCAGGACCTCAGTAGAAGTGTGCAGGACATCATGGAACCTGTGCAGGACCTCAGTAGAGGTGTGCAGGACGCCGTAGAATGTATGCAATACATCAGTAGGAGTGTGCAGGACATCATGGGACGTGTGCAGGACCTTAGTAGGAGTCAGGACCCCAGTTGGAGTGTGCAGGACGTCGTAGAATGTGTGCAGGACCTCAGTAAAAGTGTGCAGGACATCATGGGACCTGTGCAGGACCCCAGTAGGGGTGTGCAGGACGTCTTGGAATGTGGGCAGGACCTCAGTAGAAGTGTGCAGGACATCATGGAACCTGTGCAGGACCTCAGTAGAGGTGTGCAGGACGCCGTAGAATGTATGCAATACATCAGTAGGAGTGTGCAGGACATCATGGGACCTTTGCAGGACCCCAGTAGGGATGTGCAGGACGTCGTAGAATGTGTGCAGGACCTCAGTAAAAGTGTGCAGGACATCATGGAACCTGTGCAGGACCTCAGTAGGGGTGTGCAGGACGTCGTGGAATGTGTGCAGGACCTCAGTAGAAGTGTGCAGGACATTATGGAACCTGTACAGAACCTCAGTAGGGATGTGCAGGACGCCGTAGAATGTATGCAATACATCAGTAGGAGTGTGCATGACATCATGGGACGTGTGCAGGACATCAGTAGGAGTGTGCAGGACATCATGTAACCTGTGCAGGACCCCAGTAGGAGTGTGCAAGTCGTCGTAGAATGTGTGCAGGATCTCAGAAGGAGTGTGCAGAACATCAGGGGCCTGTGCAGGACCCCAGTAGGGGTGTGCAGGACGTCGTAGAATGTGTGCAGGACATCATGGAGCTTGTGCAGGACCTCAGTAGGGGTGTGCAGGACGTCTTGGAATGTGGGCAGGACCTCAGTAGAAGTGTGCAGGACATCATGGAACCTGTGCAGGACCTCAGTAGAGGTGTGCAGGACGCCGTAGAATGTATGCAATACATCAGTAGGAGTGTGCAGGACATCATGGGACGTGTGCAGGACCTTAGTAGGAGTCAGGACCCCAGTTGGAGTGTGCAGGACGTCGTAGAATGTGTGCAGGACCTCAGTAAAAGTGTGCAGGACATCATGGGACCTGTGCAGGACCCCAGTAGGGGTGTGCAGGACGTCGTAGAATGTGTACAGGACCTCAGTAAGAGTGTGCAGGACATCATGGAACTTGTGAAGGACCCCAGTAGGGGTGTGCAGGACGTCGTAGAATGTGTGCAGGACATCATGGAACTTGTGCAGGACCTCAGTAGGGGTGTGCAGGACGTCGCAGAATGTGTGCAGGACATCATGGAACCTGTGCAGGACCCCAGTAGGGGTGTGCAGGACGTCGTAGAATGTGTGCAGGACCTCAGTAAAAGTGTGCAGGACATCATGGGACCTGTGCAGGACCCCAGTAGGGGTGTGCAGGACGTCTTGGAATGTGTTCAGGACCTCAGTAGAAGTGTGCAGGACATTATGGAACCTGTACAGGAACTCAGTAGGGATGTGCAGGACGCCGTAGAATGTATGATATACATCAGTAGGAGTGTGCATGACATCATGGGACGTGTGCAGGACATCAGTAGGAGTGTGCAGGACATCATGTAACCTGTGCAGGACCCCAGTAGGGGTGTGCAGGTCGTCGTATAATGTGTGCAGGACATCAGTAGGAGTATGCAAAACATCATGGAACGTGTGCAGGACCTTAGTAGGAGTGTGCAGGACATCATGGAACTTGTGCAGGACCCCAGTAGGGGTGTGCAGGACGTCTTGGAATGTGTTCAGGACCTCAGTAGAAGTGTGCAGGACATCATGGAACCTGTGCAGGACCTCAGTAGAGGTGTGCAGGACGCCGTAGAATGTATGCAATACATCAGTAGGAGTGTGCAGGACATCATGGGACGTGTGCAGGACCTTAGTAGGAGTCAGGACCCCAGTTGGAGTGTGCAGGACGTCGTAGAATGTGTGCAGGACCTCAGTAAGAGTGTGCAGGACATCATGGGACCTGTGCAGGACCTCAGTAGGGGTGTGCAGGACGCCGTAGAATGTATGCAATACATCAGTAGGAGTGTGCAGGACATCATGGGACATGTGCAGGACATCAGTAGGAGTGTGCAGGACATCATGTAACCTGTGCAGGACCCCAGTAGGGGTGTGCAAGTCGTCGTAGAATGTGTGCAGGATCTCAGAAGGAGTGTGCAGAACATCAGGGGCCTGTGCAGGACCCCAGTAGGGGTGTGCAGGACGTCGTAGAATGTGTGCAGGACATCATGGAACTTGTGCAGGACCTCAGTAGAAGTGTGCAGGACATCATGGAACCTGTGCAGGACCTCAGTAGAGGTGTGCAGGACGCCGTAGAGTGTATGCAATACATCAGTAGGAGTGTGCAGGACATCATGGGACGTGTGCAGGACCTTAGTAGGAGTCAGGACCCCAGTTGGAGTGTGCAGGACGTCGTAGAATGTGTGCAGGACCTCAGTAAAAGTGTGCAGGACATCATGGGACCTGTGCAGGACCCCAGTAGGGGTGTGCAGGACGTCTTGGAATGTGTTCAGGACCTCAGTAGAAGTGTGCAGGACATTATGGAACCTGTACAGGACCTCAGTAGGGATGTGCAGGACGCCGTAGAATGTATGCAATACATCAGTAGGAGTGTGCATGACATCATGGGACGTGTGCAGGACATCAGTAGGAGTGTGCAGGACATCATGTAACCTGTGCAGGACCCCAGTAGGAGTGTGCAAGTCGTCGTAGAATGTGTGCAGGATCTCAGAAGGAGTGTGCAGAACATCAGGGGCCTGTGCAGGACCCCAGTAGGGGTGTGCAGGACGTCGTAGAATGTGTGCAGGACATCATGGAGCTTGTGCAGGACCTCAGTAGGGGTGTGCAGGACGTCTTGGAATGTGGGCAGGACCTCAGTAGAAGTGTGCAGGACATCATGGAACCTGTGCAGGACCTCAGTAGAGGTGTGCAGGACGCCGTAGAATGTATGCAATACATCAGTAGGAGTGTGCAGGACATCATGGGACGTGTGCAGGACCTTAGTAGGAGTCAGGACCCCAGTTGGAGCGTGCAGGACGTCGCAGAATGTGTGCAGGACCTCAGTAAGAGTGTGCAGGACATCATGGGACCTGTGCAGGACCCCAGTAGGCGTGTGCAGGACGTCGTGGAATGTGTGCAGGACCTCAGTAGAAGTGTGCGGGACATCATGGAACCTGTGCAGGACCTCAGTAGGGGTGTGCAGGACGCCGTAGATTGTATGCAATACATCAGTAGGAGTGTGCAGGACATCATGGGACGTGTGCAGGACATCAGTAGGAGTGTGCAGGACATCGTGTAACCTGTGCAGGACCCCAGTAGGGGTGTGCAAGTCGTCGTAGAATGTGTGCAGGATCTCAGAAGGAGTGTGCAGAACATCAGGGGCCTGTGCAGGACCCCAGTAGGGGTGTGCAGGACGTCGTAGAATGTGTGCAGGACATCATGGAACTTGTGCAGGACCTCAGTAGGGGTGTGCAGGACGTCTTGTAATGTGGGCAGGACCTCAGTAGAAGTGTGCAGGACATCATGGAACCTGTGCAGGACCTCAGTAGAGGTGTGCAGGACGCCGTAGAATGTATGCAATACATCAGTAGGAGTGTGCAGGACATCATGGGACGTGTGCAGGACCTTAGTAGGAGTCAGGACCCCAGTTGGAGTGTGCAGGACGTCGTAGAATGTGTGCAGGACCTCAGTAAAAGTGTGCAGGACATCATGGGACCTGTGCAGGACCTCAGTAGGGGTGTGTAAGTCGTCGTAGAATGTGTGCAGGATCTCAAAAGGAGTGTGCAGAACATCAGGGGCCTGTGCAGGACCCCAGTAGGGGTGTGCAGGACGTCGTAGAATGTGTGCAGGACCTCAGTAAGAGTGTGCAGGACATCATGGAACTTGTGAAGGACCCCAGCAGGGGTGTGCAGGACGTCTTGGAATGTGTTCAAACCCTCAGTAGAAGTGTGCAGTACATCATGGAGCCTGTGCAGGACCCAAGTAGGGGTGTGCAGGACGCCGTAGAATGTATGCAATACATCAGTAGGAGTAAGCAGGACATCATGGGACG
Source organism: Aplectana chamaeleonis (assembly GCA_029168955.1). Taxonomy (NCBI): domain Eukaryota; kingdom Metazoa; phylum Nematoda; class Chromadorea; order Rhabditida; family Cosmocercidae; genus Aplectana; species Aplectana chamaeleonis. The sequence continues at coordinate 73,638 of JAPDOI010002072.1, read as the reverse complement.
TGTACAGGACCTTAGTAGAGTCAGGACCCCAGTGGTGTGCAGGACGTCGTGGAATGTGTGCATGACCTCAGTAGAATGTGTGCAGGACATCATGGAACTTGTGCAGGACCCCAGTGGGGGTGTGCAGGACGTCGTAGAATGTGTGCAGGACCTCAGTAAAAGTGTGCAGGACATCATGGGACCTGTGCAGGACCCCAGTAGGGGTGTGCAGGACGTCTTGGAATGTGTTCAGGACCTCAGTAGAAGTGTGCAGTACACCACGGAACCTGTGCAGGACCTCAGTAGGGGTGTGCAGGACGTCGTGGAATGTGTGCAGGACCTCAGTAGAAGTGTGCAGGACATTATGGAACCTGTACAGGACCTCAGTAGGGATGTGCAGGACGCCGTAGAATGTATGCAATACATCAGTAGGAGTGTGCATGACATCATGGGACGTGTGCAGGACATCAGTAGGAGTGTGCAGGACATCATGTAACCTGTGCAGGACCCCAGTAGGAGTGTGCAAGTCGTCGTAGAATGTGTGCAGGATCTCAGAAGGAGTGTGCAGAACATCAGGGGCCTGTGCAGGACCCCAGTAGGGGTGTGCAGGACGTCGTAGAATGTGTGCAGGACATCATGGAGCTTGTGCAGGACCTCAGTAGGGGTGTGCAGGACATCATGGAACTTGTGCAGGACCTCAGTAGAAGTGTGCAGGACATCATGGAACCTGTGCAGGACCTCAGTAGAGGTGTGCAGGACGCCGTAGAGTGTATGCAATACATCAGTAGGAGTGTGCAGGACATCATGGGACGTGTGCAGGACCTTAGTAGGAGTCAGGACCCCAGTTGGAGTGTGCAGGACGTCGTAGAATGTGTGCAGGACCTCAGTAAGAGTGTGCAGGACATCATGGGACCTGTGCAGGACCTCAGTAGGGGTGTGCAGGACGCCGTAGAATGTATGCAATACATCAGTAGGAGTGTGCAGGACATCATGGGACATGTGCAGGACATCAGTAGGAGTGTGCAGGACATCATGTAACCTGTGCAGGACCCCAGTAGGGGTGTGCAAGTCGTCGTAGAATGTGTGCAGGATCTCAGAAGGAGTGTGCAGAACATCAGGGGCCTGTGCAGGACCCCAGTAGGGGTGTGCAGGACGTCGTAGAATGTGTGCAGGACATCATGGAACTTGTGCAGGACCTCAGTAGAAGTGTGCAGGACATCATGGAACCTGTGCAGGACCTCAGTAGAGGTGTGCAGGACGCCGTAGAATGTATGCAATACATCAGTAGGAGTGTGCAGGACATCATGGGACGTGTGCAGGACCTTAGTAGGAGTCAGGACCCCAGTTGGAGTGTGCAGGACGTCGTAGAATGTGTGCAGGACCTCAGTAAAAGTGTGCAGGACATCATGGGACCTGTGCAGGACCCCAGTAGGGGTGTGCAGGACGTCTTGGAATGTGTTCAGGACCTCAGTAGAAGTGTGCAGGACATCATGGAACCTGTGCAGGACCTCAGTAGAGGTGTGCAGGACGCCGTAGAATGTATGCAATACATCAGTAGGAGTGTGCATGACATCATGGGACGTGTGCAGGACATCAGTAGGAGTGTGCAGGACATCATGTAACCTGTGCAGGACCCCAGTAGGAGTGTGCAAGTCGTCGTAGAATGTGTGCAGGATCTCAGAAGGAGTGTGCAGAACATCAGGGGCCTGTGCAGGACCCCAGTAGGGGTGTGCAGGACGTCGTAGAATGTGTGCAGGACATCATGGAGCTTGTGCAGGACCTCAGTAGGGGTGTGCAGGACGTCTTGGAATGTGGGCAGGACCTCAGTAGAAGTGTGCAGGACATCATGGAACCTGTGCAGGACCTCAGTAGAGGTGTGCAGGACGCCGTAGAATGTATGCAATACATCAGTAGGAGTGTGCAGGACATCATGGGACGTGTGCAGGACCTTAGTAGGAGTCAGGACCCCAGTTGGAGTGTGCAGGACGTCGTAGAATGTGTGCAGGACCTCAGTAAAAGTGTGCAGGACATCATGGGACCTGTGCAGGACCCCAGTAGGGGTGTGCAGGACGTCTTGGAATGTGTTCAGGACCTCAGTAGAAGTGTGCAGGACATTATGGAACCTGTACAGGACCTCAGTAGGGATGTGCAGGACGCCGAAGAATGTATGCAATACATCAGTAGGAGTGTGCAGGACATCATGTAACCTGTGCAGGACCCCAGTAGGAGTGTGCAAGTCGTCGTAGAATGTGTGCAGGGTCTCAGAAGGAGTACACAGATCATCAGGGGCCTGTGCAGGACCCCAGTAGGGGTGTGCAGGACATCGTAGAATGTGTGCAGGACCTCAGTAGAAGTGTGCAGGACATCATGGAACCTGTGCAGGACCTCAGTAGAGGTGTGCAGGACGCCGTAGAATGTATGCAATACATCAGTAGGAGTGTGCATGACATCATGGGACGTGTGCAGGACATCAGTAGGAGTGTGCAGGACATCATGTAACCTGTGCAGGACCCCAGTAGGGGTGTGCAGGACGTCGTAGAATGTGTGCAGGACCTCAGTAGGAGTGTGCAGGACATCATGGAACTTGTGAAGGACCCCAATAGGGGTGTGCAGGACGTCTTGGAATGTGTTCAGGACCTCAGTAGAAGTGTGCAGGACATCATGGAACCTGTGCAGGACCTCAGTAGAGGTGTGCAGGACGCCGTAGAATGTATGCAATACATCAGTAGGAGTGTGCAGGACATCATGGGACGTGTGCAGGACCTTAGTAGGAGTCAGGACCCCAGTTGGAGTGTGCAGGACGTCGTAGAATGTGTGCAGGACCTCAGTAAAAGTGTGCAGGACATCATGGGACCTGTGCAGGACCTCAGTAGGGGTGTGCAGGACGCCGTAGAATGTATGCAATACATCAGTAGGAGTGTGCAGGACATCATGGGACGTGTGCAGGACCTTAGTAGGAGTGTGCAGGACATCATGTAGACTGTGCAGGACAGGACCTCAGTAGGAGTGTGCAGGACGTCGTAGAATGTGTGCAGGACCTCAGTAGGAGTGTGCAGGACATCATGTAACCTTTGCAGGACCCCAGTAGGGGTGTGCAGGACGTCGTAGAATGTGTGCAGGACCTCAGTAGAAGTGTGCAGGACATCATGGAACCTGTGCAGGACCTCAGTAGAGGTGTGCAGGACGCCGTAGAATGTATGCAATACATCAGTAGGAGTGTGCATGACATCATGGGACGTGTGCAGGACATCAGTAGGAGTGTGCAGGACATCATATAACCTGTGCAGGACCCCAGTAGGAGTGTGCAAGTCGTCGTAGAATGTGTGCAGGATCTCAGAAGGAGTGTGCAGAACATCAGGGGCCTGTGCAGGACCCCAGTAGGGGTGTGCAGCACGTCTTGGAATGTGGGCAGGACCTCAGTAGAAGTGCGCAGGACATCATGGAACCTGTGCAGGACCTCAGTAGGGGTGTGCAGGACGTCGTAGAATGTGTGCAGGACATCATGGAACCTGTGCAGGACCTCAGTAGAGGTGTGCAGGACGCCGTAGAATGTATGCAATACATCAGTAGGAGTGTGCAGGACATCATGGGACGTGTGCAGGACCTTAGTAGGAGTCAGGACCCCAGTTGGAGTGTGCAGGACGTCGTAGAATGTGTGCAGGACCTCAGTAAAAGTGTGCAGGACATCATGGGACCTGTGCAGGACCCCAGTAGGGGTGTGCAGGACGTCTTGGAATGTGTTCAGGACCTCAGTAGAAGTGTGCAGGACATCATGGAACCTGTGCAGGACCTCAGTAGAGGTGTGCAGGACGCCGTAGAATGTATGCAATACATCAGTAGGAGTGTGCAGGACATCATGGGACATGTGCAGGACATCAGTAGGAGTGTGCAGGACATCATGTAACCTGTGCAGGACCCCAGTAGGGGTGTGCAGGACGTCGTAGAATGTGTGCAGGACCTCAGTAGAAGTGTGCAGGACATCATGGAACCTGTGCAGGACCTCAGTAGGGATGTGCAGGACGCCGTAGAATGTATGCAATACATCAGTAGGAGTGTGCATGACATCATGGGACGTGTGCAGGACCTTAGTAAGAGTGAGCAGGACATCATGAAACGTGTGCAGCACCCCAGTAGGGGTGTGCAGGACGTCGTGGAATGTGTGCAGGACCTCAGTAGGAGTGTGCAGGACATCATGGAACCTGTGCAGGACCCCAGTAGGGGTGTGCAGGTCGTCGTAGAATGTGTGCAGGACATCAGTAGGAGTATGCAAAACATCATGGAACGTGTGCAGGACCTTAGTAGGAGTCCGGACCCCAGTAGGAGTGTGCAGGACGTCGTAGAATGTGTACAGGACCTCAGTAAGAGTGTGCAGGACATCATGGGACCTGTGCAGGACCTCAGTAGGGGTGTGCAGGACGCCGTAGAATGTATGCAATACATCAGTAGGAGTGTGCAGGACATCATGGGACATGTGCAGGACATCAGTAGGAGTGTGCAGGACATCATGTAACCTGTGCAGGACCCCAGTAGGGGTGTGCAAGTCGTCGTAGAATGTGTGCAGGATCTCAGAAGGAGTGTGCAGAACATCAGGGGCCTGTGCAGGACCCCAGTAGGGGTGTGCAGGACGTCGTAGAATGTGTGCAGGACATCATGGAACTTGTGCAGGACCTCAGTAGGGGTGTGCAGGAGTGTGCAGGACATCATGTAACGTGTGCAAGACCTCAGAAGGAGTGTGCAGGACATCATGGGACCTGTGCACGACCTCAGTAGGGGTGTGCAGGACGTCGTAGAATGTGTGCAGGACCTCAGTAGGAGTGTGCAGGACATCATGGAACTTGTGCAGGACCCCAGTGGGGGTGTGCAGGACGTCGTAGAATGTGTGCAGGACCTCAGTAAAAGTGTGCAGGACATCATGGGACCTGTGCAGGACCCCAGTAGGGGTGTGCAGGACGTCTTGGAAACTGTTCAGGACCTCAGTAGAAGTGTGCAGGACATCATGGAACCTGTGCAGGACCTCAGTAGAGGTGTGCAGGACGCCGTAGAATGTATGCAATACATCAGTAGGAGTGTGCATGACATCATATGACGTGTGCAGGACATCAGTAGGAGTGTGCAGGACATCATGTAACCTGTGCAGGACCCCAGTAGGGGTGTGCAAGTCGTCGTAGAATGTGTGCAGGATCTCAGAAGGAGTCTGCAGGACATCATGGGACGTGTGCAGGACCCCAGTAGGGGTGTGCAGGACGTCTTGGAATGTGTTCAGGACCTCAGTAGAAGTGTGCAGGACATCATGGAACCTGTGCAGGACCTCAGTAGAGGTGTGCAGGACGCCGTAGAATGTATGCAATACATCAGTAGGAGTGTGCAGGACATCATGTAACCTGTGCAGGACCCCAGTAGGGGTGTGCAGGACGTCGTAGAATGTGTGCAGGACCTCAGTAGAAGTGTGCAGGACATTATGGAACCTGTGCAGGACCCCAGTAGGGGTGTGCAGGACGCCGTAGAATGTATGCAATACATCAGTAGGAGTGTGCAGGACATCATGGAACCTGTACAGGACCTCAGTAGGGATGTGCAGGACGCCGTAGAATGTATGCAATACATCAGTAGGAGTGTGCATGACATCATGGGACGTGTGCAGGACATCAGTAGGAGTGTGCAGGACATCATGTAACCTGTGCAGGACCCCAGTAGGAGTGTGCAAGTCGTCGTAGAATGTGTGCAGGATCTCAGAAGGAGTGTGCAGAACATCAGGGGCCTGTGCAGGACCCCAGTAGGGGTGTGCAGGACGTCGTAGAATGTGTGCAGGACATCATGGAACTTGTGCAGGACCCCAGTGGGGGTGTGCAGGACGTCGTAGAATGTGTGCAGGACCTCAGTAAAAGTGTGCAGGACATCATGGGACCTGTGCAGGACCCCAGTAGGGGTGTGCAGGACGTCGTGGAATGTGTGCATGACATCAGTAGAAGTGTGCAGGACATTATGGAATCTGTACAGAACCTCAGTAGAGGTGTGCAGGACGCCGTAGAATGTATGCAATACATCAGTAGGAGTGTGCAGGACATCATGGAACCTGTACAGGACCTCAGTAGGGATGTGCAGGACATCAGTGTGCAGACAAGTCGTCGTAGAATGTGTGCAGGATCTCAGAAAGTGCAGGACATCATGGGACCTGTGCAGGACCTCAGTAGGGGTGTGCAGGACGCCGTAGAATGTGTGCAGGACATCATGGAACTTGTGCAGGACCTCAGTAGAAGTGTGCAGGACATCATGGAACCTGTGCAGGACCTCAGTAGAGGTGTGCAGGACGCCGTAGAGTGTATGCAATACATTAGTAGGAGTGTGCAGGACATCATGGGACGTGTGCAGGACCTTAGTAGGAGTCAGGACCCCAGTTGGAGTGTGCAGGACGTCGTAGAATGTGTGCAGGACCTCAGTAAAAGTGTGCAGGACATCATGGGACCTGTGCAGGACCCCAGTAGGGGTGTGCAGGACGTCTTGGAATGTGTTCAGGACCTCAGTAGAAGTGTGCAGGACATCATGGAACCTGTGCAGGACCTCAGTAGAGGTGTGCAGGACGCCGTAGAATGTATGCAATACATCAGTAGGAGTGTGCAGGACATCATGGGACGTGTGCAGGACCTTAGTAGGAGTCAGGACCCCAGTTGGAGTGTGCAGGACGTCGTAGAATGTGTGCAGGACCTCAGTAAAAGTGTGCAGGACATCATGGGACCTGTGCAGGACCTCAGTAGGAGTGTGCAGGACATCATTTAACCTGTGCAGGACCCCAGTAGGGGTGTGCAAGTCGTCGTAGAATGTGTGCAGAATCTCAGAAGGAGTGTGCAGAACATCATGGGACGGGTGCAGGACCTTAGTAGGAGTGTGCAGGACATCATGGAACGTGTGCAGGACTCGAGTAGGAGTGTGCAGGACGTCGTAGAATGTGTGCAGGACCTCAGTAGAAGTGTGCAGGACATCATGGGACCTGTGCAGGACCTCAGTAGGGGTGTGCAGGACGTCGTCGAATGTGTGCAGGACATCAGTAGGAGTGTGCAGTACATCATGGAACCTGTGCAGGACCTCAGTAGAGGTGTGCAGGACGCCGTAGAGTGTATGCAATACATTAGTAGAAGTGTGCAGGACATCATGGAACCTGTGCAGGACCTCAGTAGAGGTGTGCAGGACGCCGTAGAATGTATGCAATACATCAGTAGGAGTGTGCATGACATCATGGGACGTGTGCAGGACATCAGTAGGAGTGTGCAGGACATCATGTAACCTGTGCAGGACCCCAGTAGGGGTGTGCAGGACGTCGTAGAATGTGTACAGGACCTCAGTAAGAGTGTGCAGGACATCATGGGACCTGTGCAGGACCTCAGTAGGGGTGTGCAGGACGCCGTAGAATGTGTGCAGGACATCATGGAACTTGTGCAGGACCTCAGTAGAAGTGTGCAGGACATCATGGAACCTATGCAGGACCTCAGCAGAAGTGTGCAGGACATCATGGAACCTGTGCAGGACCTCAGTAGAGGTGTGCAGGACGCCGTAGAATGTATGCAATACATCAGTAGGAGTGTGCAGGACATCATGGGACGTGTGCAGGACCTTAGTAGGAGTCAGGACCCCAGTTGGAGTGTGCATGACATCATGGGACGTGTGCAGGACATCAGTAGGAGTGTGCAGGACATCATGTAACCTGTGCAGGACCTCAGTAGAGGTGTGCAGGACGCCGTAGAATGTATGCAATACATCAGTAGGAGTGTGCAGGACATCACGGAACGTGTGCAGGACCTCAGTAGGGGTGCGCAGGACGTCTTGGAATGTGTGCAGGACCTCAGTAAAAGTGTGCAGGACATCATGGGACCTGTGCAGGACCCCAGTAGGGGTGTGCAGGACGTCGTAGAATGTGTGCAGGACCTCAGTAGAAGTGTGCAGGACATCATGGAACCTGTGCAGGACCTCAGTAGAGGTGTGCAGGACGCCGTAGAATGTATGCAATACATCAGTAGGAGTGTGCAGGACATCATGGGACGTGTGCAGGACCTTAGTAGGAGTCAGGACCCCAGTTGGAGTGTGCAGGACGTCGTAGAATGTGTGCAGGACCTCAGTAAAAGTGTGCAGGACATCATGGGACCTGTGCAGGACCCCAGTAGGGGTGTGCAGGACGTCTTGGAATGTGGGCAGGACCTCAGTAGAAGTGTGCAGGACATCATGGAACCTGTGCAGGACCTCAGTAGAGGTGTGCAGGACGCCGTAGAATGTATGCAATACATCAGTAGGAGTGTGCAGGACATCATGGGACGTGTGCAGGACCTTAGTAGGAGTCAGGACCCCAGTTGGAGTGTGCAGGACGTCGTAGAATGTGTGCAGGACCTCAGTAAAAGTGTGCAGGACATCATGGGACCTGTGCAGGACCCCAGTAGGGGTGTGCAGGACGTCTTGGAATGTGTTCAGGACCTCAGTAGAAGTGTGCAGTACATCATGGAATCTGTGTAGGACCTCAGTAGGGGTGTGCAGGACGTCGTGGAATGTGTGCAGGACCTCAGTAGAAGTGTGCAGGACATTATGGAACCTGTACAGGACCTCAGTAGGGATGTGCAGGACGCCGTAGAATGTATGCAATACATCAGTAGGAGTGTGCATGACATCATGGGACGTGTGCAGGACATCAGTAGGAGTGTGCAGGACATCATGTAACCTGTGCAGGACCCCAGTAGGGGTGTGCAAGTCGTCGTAGAATGTGTGCAGGATCTCAGAAGGAGTGTGCAGAACATCAGGGGCCTGTGCAGGACCCCAGTAGGGGTGTGCAGGACGTCGTAGAATGTGTGCAGGACATCATGGAACTTGTGCAGGACCTCAGTAGGGGTGTGCAGGACGTCTTGGAATGTGGGCAGGACCTCAGTAGAAGTGTGCAGGACATCATGGAACCTGTGCAGGACCTCAGTAGAGGTGTGCAGGACGCCGTAGAATGTATGCAATACATCAGTAGGAGTGTGCAGGACATCATGGGACGTGTGCAGGACCTTAGTAGGAGTCAGGACCCCAGTTGGAGTGTGCAGGACGTCGTAGAATGTGTGCAGGACCTCAGTAAAAGTGTGCAGGACATCATGGGACCTGTGCAGGCCCCCAGTAGGGGTGTGCAGGACGTCTTGGAATGTGGGCAGGACCTCAGTAGAAGTGTGCAGGACATCATGGAACCTGTGCAGGACCTCAGTAGAGGTATGCAGGACGCCGTAGAATGCATGCAATACATCAGTAGGGTGTGCAGGACATCATGGGACGTGTACAGGACCTTAGTATGAGTGTGCAGGACATCATGAATCGTGTGCAGGACCCCAGTAGGGGTGTGCAGGACGTCTTGGAATGTGGGCAGGACCTCAGTAGAAGTGTGCAGGACATCATGGAACCTGTGCAGGACCTCAGTAGAGGTGTGCAGGACGCCGTAGAATGTATGCAATACATCAGTAGGAGTGTGCAGGACATCATGGGACGTGTGCAGGACCTTAGTAGGAGTCAGGACCCCAGTTGGAGTGTGCAGGACGTCGTAGAATGTGTGCAGGACCTCAGTAAAAGTGTGCAGGACATCATGGGACCTGTGCAGGACCCCAGTAGGGGTGTGCAGGACGTCTTGGAATGTGTTCAGGACCTCAGTAGAAGTGTGCAGTACATCATGGAATCTGTGTAGGACCTCAGTAGGGGTGTGCAGGACGTCGTAGAATGTGTGCAGGACCTCAGTAAAAGTGTGCAGGACATCATGGGACCTGTGCAGGACCTCAGTAGGGGTGTGCAGGACGCCGTAGAATGTATGCAATACATCAGTAGGAGTGTGCAGGACATCATGGGACATGTGCAGGACATCAGTAGGAGTGTGCAGGACATCATGTAACCTGTGCAGGACCCCAGTAGGGGTGTGCAAGTCGTCGTAGAATGTGTGCAGGATCTCAGAAGGAGTGTGCAGAACATCAGGGGCCTGTGCAGGACCCCAGTAGGGGTGTGCAGGACGTCGTAGAATGTGTGCAGGACATCATGGAGCTTGTGCAGGACCTCAGTAGGGGTGTGCAGGACGTCTTGGAATGTGGGCAGGACCTCAGTAGAAGTGTGCAGGACATCATGGAACCTGTGCAGGACCTCAGTAGAGGTGTGCAGGACGCCGTAGAATGTATGCAATACATCAGTAGGAGTGTGCAGGACATCATGGGACGTGTGCAGGACCTTAGTAGGAGTCAGGACCCCAGTTGGAGTGTGCAGGACGCAGGACGTCGTAGAATGTGTGCAGGACCTCAGTAAAAGTGTGCAGGACATCAGTAGGAGTGTGCAGGACATCATGTAACCTGTGCAGAACCCCAGTAGGGGTGTACAAGTCGTCGTAGAATGTGTGCAGGATCTCAGAAGGAGTGTACAGAACATCATGGAACCTGTGCAGGACCTCAGTAGAGGTGTGCAGGACGCCGTAGAATGTATGCAATACATCAGTAGGAGTGTGCAGGACATCATGGGACGTGTGCAGGACCTCAGTAGGAGTCAGGACCCCAGTTGGAGTGTGCAGGACGCAGGACGTCGTAGAATGTGTGCAGGACCTCAGTAAAAGTGTGCAGGACATCATGGGACCTGTGCAGGACCCCAGTAGGGGTGTGCAGGACGTCTTGGAATGTGTTCAGGACCTCAGTAGAAGTGTGCAGTACATCATGGAGCCTGTGCAGGACCCAAGTAGGGGTGTGCAGGACGCCGTAGAATGTATGCAATACATCAGTAGGAGTAAGCAGGACATCATGGGACGTGTACAGGACCTTAGTATGAGTGTGCAGGACATCATGAATCGTGTGCAGGACCCCAGTAGGGGTGTGCAGGACGTCTTGGAATGTGGGCAGGACCTCAGTAGAGGTGTGCAGGACATCATGGAACCTGTGCAGGACCTCAGTAGAGGTGTGCAGGACGCCGTAGAATGTATGCAATACATCAGTAGGAGTGTGCAGGACATCATGGGACGTGTGCAGGACATCAGTAGGAGTGTGCAGGACATCATGTAACCTGTGCAGGACCCTAGTAGGAGTGTGCAGGACGTCGTAGAATGTGTGCAGGACCTCAGTAAAAGTGTGCAGGACATCATGGGACCTGTGCAGGACCCCAGTAGGGGTGTGCAGGACCTCGTAGAATGTGTGCAGGACCTCAGTAGAAGTGTGCAGGACATCATGGAACCTGTGCAGGACCTCAGTAGGGGTGTGCAGGACGCCGTAGAATGTGTGCAGGACATTATGGAACTTGTGCAGGACCTCAGTAGAAGTGTGCAGGACATCATGGAACCTGTGCAGGACCTCAGTAGAGGTGTGCAGGACGCCGTAGAATGTATGCAATACATCAGTAGGAGTGTGCAGGACATCATGGGACATGTGCAGGACATCAGTAGGAGTGTGCAGGACATCATGTAACCTGTGCAGGACCCCAGTAGGGGTGTGCAAGTCGTCGTAGAATGTGTGCAGGATCTCAGAAGGAGTGTGCAGAACATCAGGGGCCTGTGCAGGACCCCAGTAGGGGTGTGCAGGACGTCGTAGAATGTGTGCAGGACATCATGGAACTTGTGCAGGACCTCAGTAGGGGTGTGCAGGACGTCTTGGAATGTGGGCAGGACCTCAGTAGAAGTGTGCAGGACATCATGGAACCTGTGCAGGACCTCAGTAGAGGTGTGCAGGACGCCGTAGAATGTATGCAATACATCAGTAGGAGTGTGCAGGACATCATGGGACGTGTGCAGGACCTTAGTAGGAGTCAGGACCCCAGTTGGAGTGTGCAGGACGTCGTAGAATGTGTGCAGGACCTCAGTAAGAGTGTGCAGGACATCATGGGACGTGTGCAGGACATCATGTAACCTGTGCAGGACCCCAGTAGGGGTGCGCAGGACGTCTTGGAATGTGGGCAAGACCTCAGTAGAAGTGTGCACGACATCATGGAACCTGTGCAGGACCTCAGTAGAGGTGTGCAGGACGCCGTAGAATGTATGCAATACATCAGTAGGAGTGTGCAGGACATCATGGGACGTGTGCAGGACCTTAGTAGGAGTCAGGACCCCAGTTGGAGTGTGCAGGACGCAGGACGTCGTAGAATGTGTGCATGACCTCAGCAAAAGTGTGCAGGACATCATGGAACCCGTGCAGGAACTCAGTAGAGGTGTGCAGGACGCCGTAGAATGTATGCAATACATCAGTAGGAGTGTGCAGGACATCATGGGACGTGTGCAGGACCTTAGTAGGGGTGTGCAGGACGTCGTAGAATGTGTGCAGGACATCATGGAGCTTGTGCAGGACCTCAGTAGGGGTGTGCAGGACGTCTTGGAATGTGGGCAGGACCTCAGTAGAAGTGTGCAGGACATCATGGAACCTGTGCAGGACCTCAGTAGAGGTGTGCAGGACGCCGTAGAATGTATGCAATACATCAGTAGGAGTGTGCAGGACATCATGGGACGTGTGCAGGACCTTAGTAGGAGTCAGGACCCCAGTTGGAGTGTGCAGGACGTCGTAGAATGTGTGCAGGACCTCAGTAAAAGTGTGCAGGACATCATGGGACCTGTGCAGGACCCCAGTAGGGGTGTGCAGGACGTCTTGGAATGTGTTCAGGACCTCAGTAGAAGTGTGCAGTACATCATGGAACCTGTGCAGGACCCAAGTACTCAGACAATGGGGTGGACCGACCGCGGGCGAGAAATCGCTTCTCGTACCGACCGCGTGCCACTATGGTACTGAACGCGTGCAAAAAATGTATTCCGTACGGAACGCGGGCATTTGCGTACTGATCGCGAAAACGAAATAGTGCACGCGGTCGATACGCATGAGCTCCGTACCAACCGTTAGCGATTTTCCATGGAGGCGTACTGACCGCGCGCAGTCATCTTTGCGCGCGGTCAGTACAAACATGACTTTTCGCTGCGGTCGGTACGTGAGCACACGCAGTCAGTACGCAAGAGCTCGCGTTCAGCACGCAACCGCCCGCTATCAGCTCGCTAGAAAACTGGTTGGTGAGGTCGTTGTGTCAGTTTACGTGGTCGGTACGAAATTGTTGGCGTTCAGTACGCAAACGCCCGCGTTCAGCACGCCAGGCTAACTGGTGAGGAGATCGGTTTGTCAGATTGCACGGTCGGTGCAAGTGTTCGCGTTTGGTACGCAGGAAAACTGGTGGGTTAGGTCAGTTTGTCAGTTCGCGCCGTCGGCACGGATGTGCTCGCGTTCAGCACGCAATCGCCCGCGTTCAGTACGCAAACAATTTTGTAGGCGAGGTCAGTTTGTCAGTCCGCGCGGTAAGCACGGATGTGTGCGCTACTCAAAGCGCGCAGTACGCAATCGCCCGCGGCGTTCAGTACGCAAGCAATTGCGAAGGCGAGGTCGTTTTGTAAGTTTGCGCTGCCGGCACGCAATGACACGCATTCAGTACGCAATCGCACGCGTTCTGTAAGCAAGTGAACCCGTGAGTGTGGTACATGCACGCAAATGCACGTGCAGTAAACAGCGAAATCTCGAGCGTTTGCACATTTAGCCTATCGATTCTTCAGGGGCAGGGTTTTCCCTACGAAGTTTTGACCTTGTTGTTCCGGTAGAGAGTCAGATGGGGGTGTCTCTGTGACAGCTGCATTTTTAGAACTGAGAATCCGACGAAAATCACTGAAATGGAGCAACAAAATTTTATTCACACATCTGGCTTCATTTATCCCAAGCCTATACTTCGTTTTCTTCAAAAGAGTTAGTGCTCTTGAAAAAATCGTTATTCGAGGAATTAGTAACAACATGAACGGGCGGGTAGTCCTAATTTAGCAACCAGTTTTGAACTGTTTTGCGTGTTTTTGTCCTGGGCTCTTGCTGACTTCCGCCATAGTAAGAGTCAAATACCAATTTTGAGCTATCTGTGCACCACAAGATTTTTGAGCTATGAGGAAAATCTAAATCTAGAAAAATTCAAAAAAAAAAACAAACAAAATCGAAATCAAAAATCTAAACATTTTTTCATGTTTTTTGTATTGCTTGGTCTCTTTAGTGAACGGAATTGTCGAAAGGGCCTCTGACAGATCTTCATTCGTGAAGAAAAACCAGTCTGAATTCATTGTTAAATTTGATTTGAATTTCGCGCCAAAATCGTTTTTGGCGTTTTTCTGCATCTGCTCGTCACTGTCATTTTTGAAGAATTTTTGCGACAAAAATGTTTTCCATGTTGTTCGACGGTTGTATAAAGAATCAATGAAAAAGTGCTAGATGATCGACCCAGAAGGGCTAGTTGATCGACCCACAGCAGTCCTCTGGCTCAAGTTTTGTGGGTGATGTCACCTCGACCCCACAGCAGTCCTCTGGCTCAAGTTTTGTGGGTGATGTCACCTAGCCCGAATGGCTCAATTGTACACAAAAAAATTGAAAATGATGCTAGCAAAGTTGATAACACGGGAGAGGCTACCTTGATCACAATCACGCACGATTTAAATAAATGCTCGAATCTGCACTGGCCAGAACTGATATCCCTAACGAGTTCATCGTCACCCGAAACCTCTATGACCTCCTTGATCACCTCACTATCGAACACGCTAGCGGCGACCCCATAAACGTTTTCTCCCGTCCCCACCGGAGTGCCCAAGAAAGTAAACGAAAAATAGCGATTTCCTTCAAATCGCAGGGGTTTTTTTCATACACTCCAATTTCTCCTATTGCTCTCTTTCTTTATCTTCTTCACTCTCTTATCATTCTTTGCAACTCCAGATACTTTTTTCTTCTCCTCGTTTTCATCTCTTTGTTAATGTGATACCTTTCTTCGGTTTATTAACTACTTATTTATTTATTTACTATTTTATTTATTTATTTATTTAGTAGTTTTTATTTAATTACTTATTTATTTACTTATTTATTTATTTGCTATTATATTTACTCATTTATTCACTTTTTATTAAATTACTTATTTATTTAATTATTTGTTAATTGATTTGTTTACTTATTTATTTATTTATTGTCGTTCTCTGGATCAGATTCCGATCCGCATTTGCGGACTACGGTTATTGCATCATACGACACGTGTTAGTCGTGCTGGGGCCGCTTTTTCCCGTCACGATTCACTCCTTCTTCCAGCACGATTATCACGTGTCTCATGATGCAACAGTCGTAGTCCGCAATCGCGGACCGGAATTTAGCCCAGAGAACGACACTACTTAATTATTGATTTTTGAAAGCAATTATTTATTTGGCTGTCAGGGCGATATTTCCCTTTTGCCTTCTGTTTATTGATCTCGATCTTTACTATTTCTTGCTCTTTTGTCTTGATCTCGATCGTCTTACCCTTCTGGTTTATGCTATTGTTCATCTTCTTGTTCTATTTGGTGTAGTAATGCCTATGAATGGTTCAGTAATAATATTCGAAATTTGATGGTTTCGATTTTTGCGGAACTCATCGACAAATGTCCTTTCACGTGGACTCAAATGAAAATTTTCTTTGCAGAGAAGAGCGAGTTTATCAGCGGACAATTGCGGACAGACGCGGTGGCAGCACGACGATAATCGTGCTGGACTAGCGGGTCCCGACACAATTACCCTTTCTCCCAGCTCGATTACAATTGTGCTGGAGTGCTGAAACAACGACTCGTCGCAATCGTGGAGCTGAATTTCAGCCCGATAACGACAGTACAATCAGTTTCAACAGCTGGCGTATGCCATTGAAAAGGGTCCACAATCACTATCAACGAGAACGTTCGGTCCCATGAGAATTCGTTAAATAGAACACACGAGTACTAAGCTCACAACGCGATTAACACAATGAATTTTTACAGAAGGCTAAGGAAAAAGACAAAGGAAGGAAGTGCGAGAGTAGAAACGGAATATTGTAAAAATACATACAAGAAATGTCATCTAGAACTGAAGAAATGTAGTAAAATTCCTCCTAACACGAAAGTTTTATTTGAAAAATGACAACGGTTGATAAGCATGCAGCGGGTATGCATTGCTCCCATTAGAATGGCGCGCATTTATGCTCTAAAAGAAGCGTTCGTAATGAAAAGAGTACTGAGTTTTGATCATGAAGGTGAATATCTGGACAGCAATGGTGTAAAAAATAAGTGAATTTTACGAGAGAAAAGACGTGCAAGCAAGGCAAAACTATTTAACGCGGCTGACCTCCCAATGCCAAACATAGTTATCATACATAATAATGAACGGCTAAGAGTTGACCAGGGATCGTTGACCGATGACCAGAGAATGTGCGGGACCGAGGAGTGCGCCAAGCGTCGGGGAGGGTGTACGGGACCCAACTGAGAGTTCACCAGGCGCCGGGGAAGGTGTGCGGGACCCGACTGGGGGTACGCCTAGCGCCGGGGAAAGTGTGTTGGACCCAACTGGGAGTGCGCCGAGTGCGGCGAAAAGTGTGTTGGACACAACTGGGGGTGCACCGACGCAGGTGAAAACGTGTGGGACCGGACTGGGTTTCGAGGAAAGATAATACCTAAGTACTCATTTGGCAACGATTCGATCATTCGATACGTCATAATACACGCCTACAAGTACGCCGCAAAGCGGCGTGAGTGTGCACCTGCTGTTTTCATTACCATGAAATTAACAAAACCAAACCTCTCCAGCTGGATCGCGGCTAGAGCGATTTTGAGCTAAACACGCGGTAGGCTTGAAACGGCTAGGGCCTCGATCATAGTTGGCTGATCGCCGTAGCCAGCCCGGTCGATAATCACGAAAGACATGAATGAGGTGGGGTGGAAAAAACGTATTCGCCAACAACCCGCCGAGGGAAGTCGAAGGGAAACGGAAGGGTTGATACCGCGCGCGGCAGAGGAACAGCTCAACCCATCTTACACTGTGTATTATGGAAATGCAAACGGTGTTACCTAGCGATATCACTGCAGAAAGATAAAGGTTCTATCGAGAAGCGAGTACTCTCCAGCGAACCGATGCGAAAAACTCCTGCGGTCGCGAGGGAAGCCAAGGGAGGCGAGAGGTGGCCGTGGAGCGCGCATTTCGTACTGAAATTTCACCTCATATTTCCTTCTACTTCCCGGCGGGTTGATGGCGAATACAACCCCGAGGGTTTTTTGCAACCTCCATCGTCCATGCTTTTCATGCGTTTCGACCGGGTCAGCCAAGGCGGGTTACGGCGATTTTTTCATCAAATTCTGACAGGGACCTAGCTCCCTCAACAAGAGCCGGTTAAAGTATGGCGTTTTTGGTTTATCATGTCAAGATATCCTTATTTTGCCATGACCGATCGCTCCTCTGCTTGCTCCGCCCAGGCTCATTTAAAGGCAGCAGACACGCTCGAAAAAGTTGTTGAGATAACTGCGTTTCTGAAGTCGCATGGCTCCTAGTAAACTGCTCACGCCGTTGGAAGCGTCAAAAACGAGTCAAACCTACTAAATGCCAGCAATACAAATCGAAAAATCTCTGCAACCCCGCCCCAAAATACAAAATCTCTGCAACCCCGCCCCAAAATACAAACTCGTCCAGATTGATAGTACTAATACGGCCACTTTGGTTGGCTTTTGATGCTTCCAACAAGGTGAAACTTTCAGTATAGGCTGTAATAATATATCGGCTTCTCTATATCAACCGTCTTGTTGGTAATATTCGCTGCTTCAACAACCGCGCGCCGTAAGAAGACTCGTCCACTTTCACCTGATGACAAATTAATCGTTATCCGTTTTTTCGTCAGTTCCCAATACAACCAGCTCCAAACCTTTGATTTATGTCATAAAATCAATCTCATTTTTGAGCGTGTCTGCTGTCTCTAAGCAAACTAGACTTTGGATGTTGTTGATTAGAAAAAGCTCGTCTTTGCTGTTTGAAAGCCAGCGGTTTTGGGCTGTTTCAACTTGTTCGTGCGTTACCCCAAGCCCCACCCTACTTCGAACTTTTGCTTATTTCCAATTATTTGGGACCAGATACTGACCTTCGTGATGAAAAGCTTTTTTTCTTTTCACATACCCTGCATCCGAGTATTAATGCGTTTCGAAAGAGCGCTATTTTATTGGAAGCAATGAATACCTGCCGCACGTGCATGCGTACTAACAGCGGCCGTCTTCAAAAATGTTTCGTACTGACCGCGTGATAAAATCGAGCCTTCCGCGGTTGAGTGCGTACTAACCGTGGTCAATCCTACGAGCAACATTTGTACCGACCGCGTGGCAATGCGTCGCGACAGTGTGTCCATGCGTACCAACAGCGCGACAATGCGTACCGACCCCGTGACAATGCGTATCAACGGCGTGACAAGACGTACTGACCACGTGGCAGTGCGTTCCGATCACGTAGCAATGTCTACCGACCGCGTGGCAATGCGTACTGAACGAGTGGCAGTGCGTACCGACCGCGCGACAATGCGTACCTACAGCGTGGCAAGACGTACCGACCGCGCTAATTTGCGTGCCGACCGCGTGCGAATTGCGTTCCAAACGTCGCCCATCCCGCTGTCGGTACGCAACCTGTCCGCGGTCGGTACGGAACATGTCCGCGGTCGGTCCATCCCATTGTCTGAGAAGCAGCGAAAACGGGTCAGAAATCGATATAAACGGCCGCGAATAAAAGATTTCGTTAGCCCAGTACGCCTGCTTGACCCGCCCCGCCCCCGTTATGACGAGCTTGTGGCGCCGCAGACGTTTCATCACCTCGCGCTTGCTAAAATTAGCAGGACGCTAAATTCGTCCGCACCTTCAACCTTTAAACCGTTATTTTAGCTTACTCTGAGCGTTTTTCTTCGCTGTTTCTTCTATATTCGTTGGCTCACGACCAAACAACCCCGTTTATGAGTCAAACTCGTATGTGAGATTCATCGTGAGTAGGGCCTCTAAAGGCACAGTACAAGCTGGGGGTGTCTTTCCAGATTTTATGCTTATCTGGAAGGTAGTCCCATGCTGATTACGATCATGTCCCTAGATTTTTACAAGACCTCCTGGGTACGCACCTCAAAAATTGTCTGTAATTGAGCGACGAAAGAGTGGACGAGTTGTCCAAGGCTTGTAATTTCCTTTATCCTCAACCGATTTCTGCGAGCGGTTTTGAATGAGGAGAAATAGGCCGAGAATGAAGAGGAAAATGAGCTTGCTATTGGCAGGTGTTATGTAGGGTGTGTCTATTTGACAAATATGTGGAAATCTCAGATTTCCTCACCGAGACTGAACTGTGCCTTCAATCATTTGCGGCGGGTCTGAGTTGTTAGTGCGCCGTGGCTCCAAGCCGCATTGTGTTCGACTAAAGTTTTCTCCTTAACCGGATAGTTCAATTTCCTGGTCGATGCTTCAATATTTTGTTTTCTGGTATGACAAACCTCCACTTCAAAGTGTAAAGATCTGGGTCAGCGTTTGCCGCCCGATGCGGAAGCGAGCCTTTTTTCATACGAGCTCAGTCGTAGTTTACCTGTCCTCCCAAAACTCGTTTGGAAAGTGTTGCACGAAGTGCTGGTCCCCAATTTTTATCTGTCTACCTGGAATCTTTCGATCAAATTTGGTACACCGTGGGGCACAAATTTTCAAATTTGAGTGCTGTGACTAATGCCTTATCCACCGACCAGCGGCGTCAGCCGGCTGACGCCGGCCTCTGCCGCTGGGTTCGGCTACGCCGGCCCATTTGCCGGCTTCGCCGGCATCTTGAAGTATAATCGACATTCGCTGATCCTATGTGAGTGCGCGTTCAGAAGTTCTCACGCTTGCCGGCTATCGCCGGTTCTGTCGCTGAAGTCCGGTTGCGCCGGCCTATGAGCTGGTTTCGACGACAACGCTCGAGCAATCAGAAGTTACTAAGCATTTCAAACCTTGCAAACCTTGCTAACCTAATTTCTTATGCAGTTGCACACCGACCTTTGTCTAGTTTCAAGAGGTCCTAAAATGGTAGCTCATTTATATCCACTTCTGTCATGATAAAGACAACCGCTGTTTCAGATTTAGTAAAGGCCTCCATGACCAACCGTCACCCTGCTACTTTTACTGTCAAATGAAATATAATGATGTTTGTGTTTTCTGGATGCATATTTTGATTAACTCACATTTCCATCGTATATAAACCGGATTTAGAAATGTTAGCGCATATAATCAGCTAAGCAGTTGAAATGAGTGGGTAAGGGGGAGGGACGTGAAGAAAGGGGTGGTATACACTCTCTTATAGACGCACATAACGATTTTGAAGTTCTGCGCTCACCCACTTCGGTCCTGCACACTTTCTACGGTGTCCGGCGCACTCCCACTTGGATCCGCCATACTCCCTATGGCGTCTGGCGCACTCCCACTTGGGTCCCACACACTTTCCACGGCGTCCGGCTCACTCCCACTTTGGTCTCGCACACTTCCTACGACGTCCAGCGCACTCTACCTTGGGTCCCGCACACCTTCTACGGCGTCCTGCGCACTTCCACTTGGATCCCGCATACTCCCTACGGTGTCCGGCGCACTCCCACTTGGATCCCGCATACTCCCTATGGCGTTTGGCGCACTCCCACTTTGGGTCCGCCACGGCGTCCGGCGCACTCCCACTTGGGACTCGCACACTTTTTATGAGTCCTGCGCACTCTCACTTGGGTCCCGCCCACTTTCTTCGGCGTTTGGCGCACTTCCACTTGGGTCCCGCCCACTTTCTTCGGCGTTTGGCGCACTCGCATTTGGATCACACATTTTCTTTGGCGTCCTGCACTTCCATGGGTCCTGCCCACTTCCTACGACGTCCGGCGCACTCCGCGGGACTCGCACACTTTTATGAGTCCTGCGCACTCCCACTATGGTCCCGCCCACTTTCTTCGGCGTTTGGCGCACTTCACCAGGGTCCCGCCCACTTTCTTCGGCGTTTGGCGCACTCGCATTTGGATCCCACACATTTTCTTTGGCGTCCTGCGCACTCCCACTTGGGTCCCGCCCACTTCCTACGGCGTCCGGCGCACTCTGCCTTGGGTCCCGCACACCTTCTACGGCGTCCTGCGCACTCGACTATGGGTCCCGCACACGCTTCCTACAACGTCCGGCGCACTCGCATTTTGGTCCCACACACTTCCTGCGGCGTCGCACTGGCGCATTCCCGCAGGTCCCGCAAACTTTCTACGGCGTCCTGCGCACTCCCAATTGGGCTCCGCACACATTCTACGTCGTCGTCCGCTCTCTACCTTGGGTCACACCTTCTACGGCGTCCTGCGCACTCTACCTTGGGTCACACACTTCCTACAACGTCCGGCGCACTCGCATTTGGTCCCACACTTCCTCCTGCGGCGTCCGCGCATTCCCGCCAGTCCCGCAAACTTTCTGGGCGTCCTGCGCACTTCCATGGATCCCGCATACTTTCTACGGCGTTTGGCGCACTCCGCGGATCACATGCCCTCCCTACGGCGTCTGGCGCACTCCCACTTGGGTCCCGCCCATTTCCTAAGGCGTCCGGCGCACTCTACCTTGGGTCCCGCACCTACGGCCTGCATCATGCACTCGCATTTGGTCCCCACACTTCCTGCGGCGTCCCGCGCATTCCGCTCTGAGTCCTGCAAACTTTCTACGGCGTCCTGCGCACTCCCAGTGGGTCCCGCACACATTCTACGTCGTCGTTCGCACTCTACGCTTGGGTCCGCACACTTTTTATGAGTCCTGCGCACTCCCCACTATGGTCCCGCCCACTTTCTTCGGCGTTTGGCGCACTTCCATGGGTCCCGCCACTTTCTTCGGCCGTTTGGCGCACTCGCATTTGGATCCCGCACATTTTCTTTGGCGTCCTGCACCATCCACTTGGGTCCCGCCACTTTATACGACGTCCGGCGCCTCCCGCCAGGACTCGCACACTTTTTATGAGTCCTGCCCTCCCACTATGGTCCCGCCACTTTCTTCGGCGTTTGGCGCACTTCACTCTGGGTCCCGCCACCTTTTCTTCGGCGTTTGGCGCACTCGCATTTGGATCCCACATTTTCTTTGGCGTCCTGCGCACTCCCACTTGGGTCCCGCCACTTCCTACGGCGTCCGGCACTCTACCTTGGGTCCACCATTAACCTTCTACGGCGTCCTGCGCACTCGACCTTGGGTCCCACACTTCCTACAACGTCCGGCGCACTCGCATTTGGTCCCACACTTCCTGCGGCGTCCCGCGCATTCCCACTTGAGTCCGCAAACTTTCTACGGCGTCCTGCGCACTCCCAGTGGGTCCCGCACACATTCTACGTCGTCGTCCGCACTCTACCTTGGGTCCCGCACACCTTCTACGGCGTCCTGCGCACTCTACCTTGGGTCCCGCACACCCTACAACGTCCGGCGCACTCGCATTTTGGTCCACACACTTCCTGCGGCGTCCCGCGCATTCCCGAGTCCCGCAAACTTTCTACGGCGTCTGCGCACTTCCGCGGATCACGCATACTCTCTACGGCGTTTGGCGCACTCCCGCGGATCCCGCATACTCCTACGGCGTCTGGCGCACTCCCGCCAGGTCCCGCCCATTTCCTAAGGCGTCCGGCGCACTCTACCTTGGGTCCCGCACACTTCCTACAACGTCCGGCGCACTCGCATTTTGGTCCCCACACTTCCTGCGGCGTCCCGCGCATTCCCGCGAGGTCCTGCAAACTTTCTACGGCGTCCTGCGCACTCCCCAATTGGGTCCCGCACACATTCTACGTCGTCGTTCGCACTCTACCTTGGGTCCCGCACACTTTATGGCGTCCTGCGCACTCCCGCTTGGGTCTCGCACACGTTTTATGAGTCCTGCGCACTCCACTTGGGTCCCGCACACTTTCTGCGGCGTCCGGCGCACTCTACCTTGGGTCCCGCACACTTCCTGCGGCGTCCGCGCATTCCCACCTGAGTCCCGCAAACTTTCTGCGGCGTCCTGCGCACTCCCAATTGGGTCCCACACACTTTCCACGGCGTCCGGCTCACCCCCACACTTTGGTCCCGGCACACTTCCTACGACGTCCGGCGCACTCCACTTGGGACTCGCACACTTTTATGAGTCCTGCGCACTCCCACTTGGGTCCCGCACACTTCCTACGACGTCCGGCGCACTCCCGCGGGACTGCGCACACTTTTATGAGTCCTGCGCACTCCCACTTGGGTCCCGCCCACCTTCGGCGTTTGGCGCACTTCCACTTGGGTCCCGCCCACTTTCTTCGGCGTTTGGCGCACTCGCATTTGGATCCCACACATTTTCTTTGGTGTCTTGCGCACCCCCACTTGGGTCCCGCCCATTTCCTACGGCGTCCGGCGCACTCTACCTTGGGTCCCGCACACCTTCTACGGCGTCCTGCGCACTTCCACTTGGATCCCGCATACTCTCTACGGCGTTTGGCGCACTCCCACTTGGATCCCGCATACTCCCTACGGCGTCTGGCCCACTCCGCAGGTCCCGCCCATTTCCTACGGCGTCCGGCGCACTCTACCTTGGGTCCCGCACACCTTCTACGGCGTCCTGCGCACTTCCGCCGGATCACATGCTCTCTACGGCGTTCGGCGCACTCTACCTTGGGTCCCGCACACTTCCTACGACGTCCGGCGCACTCGCATTTTGGTCCTTAACACACTTCCTGCGGCGTCCCGCGCATTCCCACTTGAGTCCCGCAAACTTTATGCGGCGTCCTGCGCACTCCCAATTGGGTCCCGCACATTCTACGTCGTCGTCCGCACTCTACCTTGGGTCCCGCACACTTTATGGCGTCCTGCGCACTCCCGCTTGGGTCTCGCACACGTTTATGAGTCCTGCTTGCCTCCCACTTGGGTCCCGCACACTTTCTGCGGCGTCCGGCGCACTCTACCTTGGGTCCCGCACACTTCCTGCGGCGTCCCGCGCATTCCCACTTGAGTCCCGCAAACTTTCTACGGCGTCCTGCGCACTCCCAATTGGGTCCCGCACACATTCTACGTCGTCGTCCGCATTCTACCTTGGGTCCCGCACACTTTCTATGGCGTCCCGCGCACTCCCACTTGGGTCCCGCACACTTTGTATGAGTCCTGCGCACTCCCACTTGGGTCCCGCACACTTTCTACGGGGTTCTCTGCACTCATACTCGGGTCCCGCACACTTTCTTTAGCGTCCGGCGCACTCGCATTTGGGTGCCACATACTTTATCTGGCGTCCGGCGCACTCCCACTTGGGTCCCGCACGCTTTCTACGGGGTTCTCTGCACTCATACTCGGGTCCCGCACATTGTATATGGCGTCCTGAGCACGTCCACTTGGGTCCCCCACACTTTTTATGAGTCCTGCGCACTCCGCCAGGTTCCGCACACTTTCTGCAGGGTTCTCTGCACTCATACTCGGGTCCCGCACATTTTATATGGCGTCCTGAGCACGTCCACTTGGGTCCCGCACACTTTCTTTAGCGTCCGGCGCACCCGCATTTGGGTTCCACATACTTTATCTGGCGTCCGGCGCACTCCCACTTGGGTCCCGCACACCTTCTACGGCGTCTGGCGCACTCAAACTTGATTCCCGCATACTCCCTACTGCGCCTGGCGCACTTCCACTTGGATCCCGCACACTTCCTACGACGTCCGGCACACTCCTACTTGGGTCCCGCTAACCTTCTATGACGTCCTGAGCACTCCCACTTGGGTCCCACACACTTTCTACGGCGTCCGGCGCACTTTACCTTGGGTCCCACACACTTTCTACGGCGTCCCGCGCATTCCCACTTGAGTCCCGCAAACTTTCTACGGCGTCCTGCGCACTCCCGATTGGGTCCCGCACACATTCTACGTCGTCGTCCGCATTCTACCTTGGGTCCCGCACACTTTGTATGAGTCCTGCGCACTCCCACTTGGGTTCCGCACACTTTCTACGGGGTTCTCTGCACTCATACTCGGGTCCCGCACATTTTATATGGCGTCCTGAGCACGTCCACTTGGGTCCCGCACACTTTTTATGAGTCCTGCGCACTCCCACTTGTGTTCCGCACACTTTCTACGGGGTTCTCTGCACTCATACTCGGGTCCCGCACATTTTATATGGCGTACTGAGCACGGCCACTTTGGTCCCGCACACTTTTATGAGTCCTGCGCACTCCCACTTGGGTTCCGCACACTTTTTACGGGGTTCTCTGCACTCATACTCGGGTCCCGCACATTTTATATGGCGTCCTGAGCACGTCCACTTGGGTCCCGCACACTTTCTTTAGCGTCCGGCGCACCCGCATTTGGGTTCCACATACTTTATCTGGCGTCCGGCGCACTACCACTTGGGTCCCGCACACCTTCTACGGCGTCTGGCGCACTCACACTTGATTCCCGCATACTCTCTACTGCGCCTGGCGCACTTCCACTTGGATCCCGCACACTTTCCACGGCGTCTGGCGCACTACCATTTGGGTCCCGTACCCGTCCTATGATGTACTGCGCATCATTTCTAAGTTACTGCACCCTTACCCTGACGTCCACTTCCGAAGCCCATCTCCGTAGGGTTGCCCGTCCTGAAAGTGAAGTCGAATAAACGGTCAAACAAACACACAGAGAAACGCACACATCCTACTATATATTTTGGTGAATTTGTGTGTGCGTGCGTGTGTGTATGTATGTATGGGTCTCTCTCTGAGTTTGTTTGACCGTTTATTCGGCTTGACTTTCAAGACGGGCGACCTTACGGGTACGGGCTCAAGAGCGCGCAGAACGCCGTAGAAAGTGTGTGGGACCCAAGCTAGAGTGCGCCGGACGCCGTAAAGGTTTGCGGTACCCAAGGTAGAGTGCGCCGGACGCCGTAGAAAAATTGCGGGACCCAAATGGGAAAGCTCAGGACGCCGTAGAAAGTGCGCGAGACCCAAGGTAGAGTGCGCCGGACGCCGCAGAAGGTGTGTGGGTCCCGAATGTAAGTGCGCCAGACGCCGGAGAAAGTGGGCGGGACCCAAATGGGAGTGCTCTGTATGCCGTAGAAAGTGTGCGGGACCCAAGGGGGAGCCCGCAGGACGCCGTAGAAGGTGTGCGGGACCCAATGTTGAGGGCGCCGGATGCCGTAGAAAATGTGCGGGACCCAAGGTTGAGTGCGCAGGACGCCGTAGAAAGTGTGCGGGACCCAAGGTAGAGTGCGCCGGACGCCGTAGAAAATTTGCGGGACCCAAATGGGAAAGCTCAGGACGCCGTAGAAAGTGTGCGGAATCCAAGGTAGAGTGCGCCGGACGCCGCCGGACGCCCTTAATTGACCCGACCGTCCACCGAGCCAGAGAGGTGGGCGGAAAGGAGGATAGGTTGTCAGCTAGGCATATTCTCAAGAGGGTCTCGCTGGGCGCGGCCGCCTGACGGCCCGGCGACCCGAACGACTATTTCCAGCGATGGCTAGGGATTCACGTTTATGAGTATTTCGCCTCCACATGTTTTTTGCTTCTATCCATCGTTATGCAACTTCCTCTCCTTATGTATAATGTCAATCTTCGTGTTTATCGCATTCACCGTTTTCGTACATAAAGTATAATGGTCTGGTGTTTTGTAACCTACGAGTTCGAACCAGTGTTCTGGTGTGGTACAATGAAACATACGAAATAACTTGTATTAAGGAATTTTGGAACATGTCGATAGTGGCTGAAAGCCACGGAGAAAATTCTAGGATAAGAAGTTAAGGAGTTATCAGTTGTTAAGAGCGTAGGAAAAGGATGACCGAGATTGATCCCCTCGGTTCCCAAAACTACCCCTCTTGGTCAACATAGGGTTGAGGTTATTAGTTAACGAAAATGGTTGACCCACCATAGTGCACAAACAAGGGCCATACCATATCATTATCGTTACAATACCGTCACCAGAGGAATGAGCTGTACACCATTTGATGCGCTGTAAGATACTACATAAGTATGCAAATTTTCATCTTAACTGGTCCCCGCTTTCTTAAGTTATGACCTCTCAAATACGCAAAAACGTTCTCCACCAGCGCGTCCGCCTCCGCCTCCACCACCGCGTCCGCCTCCGCCTCCTCCACCGCCTCCACTACCGCAATCCACCACCGCCTCCGCCACCGCGTCCACCACCGCCTCCGCCTCCGCCTCCGCCTCCGCCTCTCCGCCTCCGCCTCCGCCTCCGCCTCCGCCTCCGCCTCCGCCTCCGCCTCCGCCTCCGCCTCCGCCTCCGCCTCCGCCTCCGCCTCCGCCTCCGCCTCCGCCTCCGCCTCTGCCTCTGCCTCCGCCTCCGCCTCCGCCTCCGCCTCCGCCTCCGCCTCCGCCTCCGCCTCCGCCTCCGCCTCCGCCTCCGCCTCCGCCTCCGCCTCCGCCTTACCCTCCGTCCGTCGAATTTCATTTTTGGACAAATCGCATGAAAATTAGTGGCTAGGGGTAATCGGCCACGGGAATGCCGAAAATAATTGGGAGAACTCACTGTAATGACTTCTGGGCCCCTAACGGGCGGTCCAAACTTGGAAACCGGCCTCTCAAGATTAGTTTATAAAAATGACGGGTTTTTTTCGTTATCAGTCATTGTTTTCTTAGAGACTCCATATAAACACATTGCTCCCTAGGGTGGTGTACCCTAAAGGCCTTTTCATAGTATGACGACCAACGTCGGACGACTCGGTATCAAATGTGATAAGCTAAGATAGATAAGATGGGTAGGCTCGGGTAGATAGATATTTAGTATTCGATAATGAGTCGTCCGACCTCGGTCGGCCAACTATGAAAGGAGCCTAAACGTCTGGCTCGGAGGAGGACGCTGTGCGGGAGGGATGTTCTTGAGCGCACCATCGATGAAAAGGCGTCGCAGGGTGTTCTGAAGTGTCGGTTGCCTATGCGAGACCGAAATAGGAGTATGCAGGATATCATGGAACGTGTGCAGGACTCCAATTGGGGTGTGCAGGACGTCGTAGATTGTGTGCAAGACCTCAGTAGGAGCGCGCAGGACGTAGTAGATTGTGTGCAGGACCTCAGTAGTTATGTGCAGGACATCATGGGACGAGGGCAGGACCCCAGTAGAGGTGTGCAGGATGTCGATAGGAGTGTTCAGGGTCCCAGTAGGGGTGTGCAGGACATCTTGGAACGTGTGCAAGATCCCAGTGGGGGTGTTGAGAACTCCAGCAGAGGTGTGGAGGACCCCAAAAGGGGTGTGCAGGACGTCATGGAGCGCGTGCACGACCCCAGTAGGGGTGTGCAGGACATCATGGAACGTGTGCAGGATCCCAGTGGGGGTGAGCAGGACCTCAGTAGGGGTGTGCAGGACGTCGTAGATTCTGTGCAGGACCTTAGAAGGAGTGTGCAGGACATCATGGAACGTGTGCAGGACCCCAGCAGAGGTGTGCAGGACGTCGTAGATTGTGTGTAGGACCTCAGTAGGAGTTTGCAGCATATCATGGAACGTGTACAGGACCCAAATACAGGTGTGCAGGACGTCGTACATAGTGTGCAGGATCTCAGTAAGAGTGTGCAGGACATCATGGGACGAGGGCAGGACCCAGTAGGGGTGTGCAGGACGTCATGGAGCGTGTGCAGGACCCAGGTAGGGGTGTGCAGAATGTCGAAAGGAGTGTGCAGGGTCTCAGTAGGGGTGTGCAGGACATCATGGAACGTGTGCAAGATCCCAGTGGGGGTGTTGAGAACTCCAGCAGAGGTGTGGAGGACCCCAAAAGGGGTGTGCATGACGTCATGGAGTGCGTGCACGACCCCAGTAGGGGTGTGCAGGACATCATGGAACGTGTGCAGGATCCCAGTGGGGGTGAGCAGGACCTCAGTAGAGGTGTGCAGGACGTCATGGAGCTTGTGCAGGACCCCAGTAGGGGTGTGCAGGACGTCATGGAGCTTGTGCAGGACCTCAGTAGGAGTATGCAGTGCATCATGGGACCTGTGAAAGACCCCAGTAGAGTTAGAGTTGTGCAGGACGCCGTAGATTGTGTGCAGGACCTCAGTAAGAGTGCGCTCGACATCAAGAAAAACGTGTGCAGGACCTAAATAGAGGTGTGCAGGACGTCGTAGGTAGTGTGCAGAGCCTCGGTAAGAGTGTGCTGGACATCATGGGACGTGGGCAGAAGCCCAGTAGGGGTGCGGAAGGGCGTCATAGAGCGTGTGCAGGACCCCCAGTAGAGTCTGCAGGACGTCAGGGAATGTGTGCAAGACCTCAGTAGGAGTGTGCAGGACATCATGGAACGTGTGAAGGGTCTCAGAAGGGGTGTGCAGGGCATCATTGAACGTGTACAGGACATCACGGAACGCGTACAGGGTCCCAGTAGGTGTTTGCAGGATATCATGGACCGTGTGTAGGGCCCCAGTAGGGATGTTCGGGACGTCATGGAATGTGTGCTGGACCTCACTAGGAGTGTGGAGGACATCAAGGGACGTGCGCATCACCTCAGTTTAATGCCCAGAACACCGTATACAAACCATGCCTTCGAATCAGACATATGGGCCGACGAGACGAGCGACGTCAGCAAGAACCGGTTACGTTTGGCTGGACCGACTGACCCTGGGTTTATCCTAGACGGGGTGGGGTCACCCAAGATTTACTAATAGAAATGATGAAAAACTCTGATAAAAGATGCCTGATACTGCTATCAATCATTGTTTTTATAGAAGCTTCATGAAAATACTTCGACTGCTAGCCGTACCACTCGGTGGCTCATTTCATTTCTGTCTTGAATGGTGGGTGCCCCTCCCCCGTCTAGGATAGTGCCTAGACCCTGTACCATTGGGTCATTTCAAAACTCATTCCTTCATTTACTGGACTTTTATTGGCAGCACACACGCTCATAAACATGGTTGAGATAAGAGCATAATTAGGACCGCACGGCCCCTACCATGTCGCCAACGGCGCTTGAAGCGCTGAAAACCATCCAGGTTGACAGAATTCGAGCATTTCCTTCTCGAAAGCCTGTGGAACCCCACCCCTACGAATAACAGAATGAAGAGTGAGGCATACGGAAGCATTTGATAAGATAATTTAGAGTGATAGCACTATCAAATGAGAGTCTACGAGAGAAAAAGCGTGATTGACTGGAATATAACATTTCTGTTTGCTGATGAAATGCTCCATTTATAGGCCAGCCGCGATTGAGCGGCATTTTTGAAAGTGGATCGGAAATAATCGGTATTTATACAAGTTATAATTAGGGGAATCAAGCTGTTTTTCTCGTAGACTCTCACTTGATAGTGCTATCACTCTAAATTTTCAAGTGCTTCCGTATGCCTCACTCTTCATTTTGTTATTCGTAGAGGCGGGGTTCCACAGGCTTTCGAGACGGGAATGCTCGAATTCTGTCAACCTGAATGGTTCACAGTTCTTCAAACGCCGTTGACGACATGGTAGGGGCCGTGCGGTCCTATTCATGCTCTTATCTCAACCATGTTTGTGAGCGTGTATGCTGCCTTTAAATTCAAAAACGATATGCATTGTATGTTATCTGTAGGAAGCCGCGTTGCAACTATTATCTTGCAATCCTAGCAGCGGAGCGGTTGTTTCTTCATTTATACCGCTATGTTTTCTAAAAAACTCAACTTGACTACTAGAGATTGGCGATATTGTAGAAGGGAAACCATTGGGAAAAGATGTGAAATTTTTGAAAGTTGGGCTCCACAGAAAAGGTTAAGGATTTGGCATTGCCCTAAAATGTCGTGAAATTGTTTCATTAGATTTGGATATCAAACTGATTTTCTAAATGAGGTAAAATTGTTGAATTGATTTGGCTGTTGTTGGTACATGCAGACAACGTGATCATTAATTGTAGTGAAATTCGAAAATGGATTTGGCAGGGGCTCTATGAATTATCGGAGTCAAATCACGCGTCAGAAGGTCCTCTGGTGAGCAAGTAAAGACAAAAAGAAAGAAAAAAACTACTTCTCAATCGCTGCTGAACGAAATGTGGCCTTATGGGCTAGAAATAAGGCTTTCGGATGTTAATCTGCCTTTTCAGTGTAGCTCCCAGTAAGGTACTAGACCTTACCTCTTCTCTCACCGATTAGATAAAATCACGAAAACGAAATTTTACACAATTTATTAGCTACTGACGCTATGTCTTCGTGTACTCAACGCTTTCACGGTTCACATTGTATGAAAATGTTTTTGCTGCTAGACTTATTCTTAATATACGCTCCAAGCAAAATCCCTTCTGACGACTCTGATAATTCAGAGAGCGCCTGTCAAATCCATTTTCGAATTTCGCTACAATTAATGATCACGTTGTCTGCATGTACCAACAACAGCCAAATCCAGTTTCACCTCATTTAGAAAATCCGTTTGATAGCCAAATCTAATGAAACAATTTCACGACATTTTAGAGCAATGCCAAATCTTTAACCTTTTCTGCGGAGCCCAACTTTCAAAAATTCATTTTTGCATATGTTGAAAGTCTGAGTTTATCAAAATCTGCTTCCAAAGAACACAGTCATCCATCTTCATAGTTCATTTAGTGAGAAAAAGAGAATGGTGTTGGTCGATTAGGGAAATATCTCCTAAACTGCCAGAGTGTGATTGTCCATATCATGACAGAGATATCATCCGAGATTGACAGATATCATCCGAGAATAATCGCTTGGGGACTTCATAAATGGGAAGGAAGGGAAGTGTGTCGTTGAATATGGAAAGGAGGGAAGGAAGGGGTCGTAAGTTAGATGTCGGCAGCAACCGAAAATCTACCGCTAGCTCCTTAGGTTTTGCTGCTTGATCCCAGGTTTTGGTCCCCTTGCCAAATGTCCAGCAGGTTGACAGCAGAACCTTACGGGGCAATAGTAGGTTCTTACGCGCGAACCCCACATTTTTCGTTACGTCAGCTAATGTGCTCCACGACGACACCCAAGAAACCTCCTGCCGACATTTGAGTATGTTCGAGATGAATAAGACGACAGATGTGTTGATAATGTGCGTGTGGCGGGGGGGAACACTACCGCTCGTAGGATTTGGTCAGAAAACGTACGAGTACGGGTTTCCGCGTCTTTTTCGTCCTTTTTGAATAACTTGCTTCAAACTCAACGTTGAGCACAACTATGGCGATATTCATGATCCTGGCGCTCAGAGCTATCCAATGATGCAGTCATTGTTGGGGTTTCGTTGAGAACTAGAGAAATTTCGCAATCAACCAGCTCTTTATATACGGTAAAAACAGAGCAACGCACACAGAGACGGTAGCTCCCTCTTTCCCACGATACTGTAACTACAAACCTGACTGATTCCAAACTTCTATAGCTTCTAACGAAACCGCCACAAGGGCTATATCATTGGGTAGCCCTCAGCGCCAGCATCATGAATATCATCCTGGTTTTGCCCAAGGTTGAGTTTGAAGCGAGATATTCAAAAAAGACGAAAAAGGCAAAAACTTGTCCTCGCGCGTTTTCTGACCAAATCCTACGAGCGGTATTGTACATACCCCTTCTCACCGTTTCCAGTGTCTTTTCCTCAATTTTCAAGGGAAAATTACAAATCTGCCGTCGATAATGACGCGCCGTCCGCAACCTACAGTTTGCTCAATGAAAACACGCAAGCGCACAGCCGCCTTTTCCTTGTGTCGTTTGTATCTCATCACTACAAAGGAAGCCGCGTTGCAACTATTATCACGGTCTATTTTAGATGCGGAGCGGTTGTTTCTCCGTTTCAACCCTTAAGTTCTCTCAAAAACAATCGCTTTACTTTGATGTTAAAGCTATCATAGCAGCGTCGCTGCTCCCTCCCCCCCCCCCAACCACAGATTGACCATACAAATACGCGCATTCTTCTCATGACGTATAGCCTGAATGTGTTCTCGCAGGTTTTATTTTTCATCCTCATCGTGAACGTTCAACTTTAGCCGTCTACTGAAGAAGAAGGAAGGACGAGCAAATATTTTGTATTCCCCGCTGACAAGGTGGTGACATTGGCCGTGTTATCATTGACTCTACACAGGGTGCAACGGCCTTCTCCCATCGAGTAAATAAATAGTACCTAGAAGGAGATGAAGTGTGATTCATAGCCCCAGAGTCATGTCACATCAGCCATTTAAAGTGTCCTCGAAAACGGCTGCAAAGGATCGATAGTCGGTCTGATAACGAGCAGCAGTCACATATCATATGTTATCGTTGCGTATTCTGAATCAAACGACCGCAGGCGTGAAACACGCTGCATTCGGGACGTCATGATAGCGGAGTCGGTAGGTCCTTTTCGATTGATTTCTTCCTGAAATCGAGAATAAATTTACCTTTGCCTACTATGAAAAGAGGAGAGCCTTAAAGGCAGTGATCGCGATAAAAACCGTATTCTAGTTTTCTATGTATTTGAGTAGGCAAGTTCACGAAGTAGTGGAAAATAGGAAAAAGTCTCCATCAAACTTACAAATAAAGGCGCGAAACTGTGCAAGAAAACCTCTGTAGTATTCAATTACGCCTGTTTCGTGTGTTTTGGGAGACTGCAGACAAAGCAACAAACCAAACGTCGCAAACAGTTCTCAAAATTCTTAGGTGAATGACTTTTTGTTTTCAGTTTTCTGTACGAAAATCTTTTTTTAGATCAGGACGGGTCATTGCACATGCTTGGATGCTAAAATCTTCCGTGATGAAGAATATTCAAAAACTCGGCAACTGACCTTTTGGGGAAACGAAAGCAGGACAACTGTTTCATGACGTGGGCGGGGTGATCCAAATGGTTGGCTGAACCATGGGATTTTCACCCACTTCCTGGCCGTTTCCATCGTATTTCCTTTCTCATTCTTCTGAGAAGGACCCAAAGCTTACCTTTCCGCCAGAAAAAACGGGAACGTTTCATCGCGAACACTGCCTTTAAGGTTCCGAATGTATTCGAGGTTTTCATTTTCTCATGTGCAGTTAATATCGTTGCCTGGAGAACTCTGGGGTGGTAGTAAACGGTGTGTTAACCGCGAATAAACCGCCACCTCCAAGCCGCCAACATACCGCGACATAAATGCAGTAGAGCCGCCTATTTAACGCGAACAAACCGCTTTCTCCTGGCCGGCAACGAAAAGCGACATAGGTGCCACGGTTTGTTGCCGGTTCAACGAAAGCCCTGCTTACACTCCTCTGCTTACACATACATTATGCGTGACCTTCGTCCGCATAAGTATTTTCTACACTTGGACACGAACGACGTTTTTGGTGGAAAGACGAGGGATCGGAAAGATTATACAAGTAATGCTATTTATTTTATTCATAAGGAAGAGCATTCAAAGGGAACTTCGTAATATTTCGCTTGTTCGAAACACGATCAGAACGCAATTTTTTAAATTTTCCTTAGAAATCCTAATTCTCGTAATTTTTTATAAGCTCCGTGAGTTTTCAGGACCACTCTCAAAAAGACATTTTAGGTTAATCACTAGCCTCAATCAATCAAATGCGTGTGATGTGACAAAAGTTTGCATTTGTAGTAACTTTGCTAACTTTTTTTTTAATTTTTTCAAACAAAAGTTTTTTTTTGAAAAACAAAAAATTTCTCCAAAGGGAATTTCGAGCGAACGAAAATTTGAAAATTTCTGGACGAATTATTTACAAGTTATTCTTGGGAAGGTAACGCTAGGTGAGAAAAAGACATTCCGAAACTCGTCGAGTAATGCATAAATTCAAAGAATGTCCTGCATTCAACTGAAATGGATAGTTAGAAACTTATAATAATGTTGATAAACTAGATAGTCTATTTTCGTTCTTGGAAAAGAATTGAAATGTGTTTTTGGAAGCTTGCGACTGAAGTCTGCCGTCCGAGATTGGGGTAGTGGTGTGGTTTCGGTCATTGATGCAGTTGAATTTGTGAAGTGTTCACCGTCTCCTCAAAATGAAACTAATCCCCCGCTCGCAGTAAGTGCTGAAAATATATAGAAACACTGTTACACACGCATATGCGCATCGTTCAAGAAAAGGTTTTGTACACATATTTCAAGATAAAAAATGGACCCTCAAAAAAAAAATAAGAGGCCACGATGGCACTGATCTGGCAATGAAAGAGGAATTTTCGAATCTTGCAGAAAAAGGAGAACAAATACAGTTGGTTTTAGGAATAAGTTCGCATTTCTTTCCCACAAAACTCGCCCGATACGCCCCGACTAATGCTGATTAAACATTACTAAAGCATCAAATCACTTGAAAATCAGTGGCCTGGGAAATTTTCACTTTTTTTTGCACTAAAAAAAAATCTGGAAACCTATTCGAAACGCGAGCAAGCAATTAATTCTCTTAACTCCCGTTATAGCCTAGGATAAGCAATGAATTATGAAGAGGAAAATAACCTGAAAATAACAAGCGGAAGAATTTCAGAAGGAAAATGGGAAAAAGGAGAGAAGTGTCGGCGCTCGGCGAAAAATTAACAGCTGATTGGGAGGGATTGATTAGTGCCACCAAAGAAGACGGCCAACGTGTTTCAGCAATGATCCCTGCTTTGTTTTTGATCCCTCATCGCCCGTTTCCCTGGCGGAAGCCGTTAAAAGACTATCCCTTGAAACACCTTTCAGTTTTAAAGATAGGCTGACGTCCTGAATCAAAAAAGCTAACAGTGCTACCAGACTTCCTTAACCCTCTGCATTAATCAAACTCGTACTTGCCCTCAGTATAGATGGTCAAAACTTTTCCTACTGTATCTTGCTAACCGCATCCAAAAACTCCTCGGGAGGAGTTTTTCGTTAACCGCCAGTTTCTCTCGCATTTCAGAACTATTTCCGTGCTGTCTGGTAGAGTATGTTAAACGTGAACTTACCGCGAGGATGCCACATGTCGGAATTTTAGAGAAAAAACAGACCTGAAAACGTTTTGAAAAGGCTATTTTTCGTAAGAAAGGTTACAAGTGTCGCTTTTTCAAGGCGTTTTCATTGAAAGTGTATAAGGGGCCTACCACTGGGGGATGTTAGGGTGAAACTAGAGCGAGTTCTCTCTTAACTATCAGGAGTTATAATTACAATCTGGTGTGGTTAAACTCGCGTTTAACGCGACTTTAACTCCTGTTAACTCGCGTTTAACACCCCAATCACTACCACCCCTGCTATAATTGCGATACTGTTCGGCAATTTTTTCAAACAAAAATCCGGGAACAAAATTATTCGAGAGCCTTTTTTATAAATCCGCGTCGTGTCGTCGCTATTATACTGTTATTGCAGCATAGAAACAATACATCATTCGTGTGACGCCGCTCCAGCTTTTCGCGACTCTCTTTTCGATAGGATCTCTAAATCAGTGCCGAAATTTTTTTGCTGTGTACCCGATTCAGCTGGATTCGCGAGAGACGTATGATTTTTAGCTCTAACAAGATTGCAAACCCTCGCCTCAATATACATCAGAGCCGACTTCAAAAAATGTTATGTCGCTGCAAAAGTAATTGAAGAATGGGGTCAGAAAATGCACCATATACCTAACGTACTCATGCGGAGGGTCGTAAACCCTTGGCAGATTGAAGTGAATATTAAGCCACATATTTTGAGGTTTCAGAAAAATGGAAAATAAAAAGCACCAAAGTAATTCTAACCACGGATGAGTGGAGAATATTTTTTTGAGAACAGAAAAATAAAAATGCATTTAGACAGAAAACAAAAGAAGTCAAAGAAAAACGCACAGGAAACACAAAACAGAAAGTCTTCTTACCCAACAATGAAGAGTCCTCGGAGTACACCATACGAGTTTTTGAGTTTTTTTCACAGCATTAAACTTTTCATATATATTTATTCGAGTGACAATTGCTTTTTCCGCCAAATTCTCAGAATCCAGCAGTTAGTCACAGCAAGGAATATAGACGTCCAAGAAGTGCAGATTATTTTTTAGAAAAGTTTCTATTTTCAGCAAAATTTTAGTGCTTGTTTGTGGTTTTCACGCTTGGATTTGGTGTTTAACAACAACATTTTACCGATTAACACACCGTTTCATAACCTAAAAACCAATCAATGTAAATCAGTTTCTGTTGAGCAGAATCAGGAGAACGAGAAATCTCTATCGTCCATTGGTCCTTCACGTTCACCAGCAACATCGAGCGGTTGCTGAAGCGTACTCGCAGCCAAATTTCTATGGCGGAAGATCTGATAATGCTCCAACTTTTCTCGATTGCGATCTTCACTTCTAGAACGGGGAGAACTGACCACTATTACCACTCACTTGCCTTGCAACATTGCTGCAAAGGTTTTCCACAGAGTTGGGGGCACGCCTGGAAAATAGCCACATCAGAATAGGAGCTCCACCCGACTTTAAAGGCAGTGTTCGCGATAAACTTCATCCTCGAATTTTTCCATGACAAACGCTTCTCGTGGCTCTCAGAAGCAGAACAGCGTCGAAGAAAAGGGACGAAAAGCTATCCAGGAGCCGCAAAACGGCTTCGAAATGTGGGTAAACCCCGCCGCTGTGGGCAAGTCCCGCCCCTTTCCGCCCCTCGACGTGAACAAAGGAACACTCGAAATCGTGAGTTGAGCTATGGTTTCCGATCAATAGCCTCGTTCTTCCCTTCATTCTCAACTTCACTCTTTACTCAGGTCAGCTCGCTTACATTGGCTGCAAAAGACGGAAGTTACAAGCCTCGGACAACTCGTCCACCATTTTCCCTAGCTCGATATTTGAGGGACCATAACTCCATTCCCAGAAGGTCTCGTACGATTCCAGGAGCATCATTGGAATCAGAATGGGACCGCTTTCAAGATAGGCAAAGAACAGCAAAGCGATTTTTATCGCGAACAGTGCCTTTAACCTCTCCCGCGTTGGTCGGCTAGCGTTGTTAGTGGCGTAGCCTTGATCATAGGCGCTATATTCTCGAGGTGGAAGTGTCGGATTAAGCAGCACATGGGTTTGTAGGGTTCCCTTTTAGTCAGCTATGTCCATCGTTGTTCAGAATAACACCAACTACGAGCTTTGAATTTGCTAGATGTAACTAAGCCAGAGTTCTACGAAGGCTGAAGGTTATAACGGTGTTTCTCAATGGAAATAAGTTTGACGTGAAGGAGTCAGGCGGCACTAGGTACTAACGGCATGATATGAGAAGGCAATAAACCTCAGTCGACGTATGATTTCCGTTTTCAATTTGGTTTGACGCATGAACCAGACGGCCGGCCGTGCGAGTTGGCCACCTCATTGGAGAACAGGGGCCGAGCAGATTGCTATCAGGGCTTGGCGCGACGTAATGGTGGGCTGCCGTATCGATAGATCGCGGTGATCTATCGATAAGGCAGCCCACCATTACGTCGCGCCTCGCTCTGATGGCGCTCTGCTCAGCTCCATAGGGTTTTGATTCGCGCGGGTTGATCTACCGTCGCAGCCCCGTTCATTCATCAGACTATAATTATCACGCGCACTCGAACTTGGAATCAGCTGACTTCCAGGCTAAGGTGCTACACAGCCAGCTACCACCTAATCTTGCAGTGCCAGTGCTAAAAGACAGTGCTTAAAGGCAGTGTCCACGATAAAAACCATGTCTGATTTTTTGGTGGAGATCGGCAATTGCGGGGCGTAGCGCAACCTTAGCGTTGAAAAAAACTAAGAAAAATGAGCCCAGAACGGTCCCCTATTGTTACTCTATCCATCACCCATAACTCTCAGATGAACTTATTTCAGGACGTCTCCCCCGAGGGTCGTCCCTCGTCGGGTATCTTCAATTCGTTCGATTGGCGCACTAATCGATAGCGGTCGCAGAAGATCACGTCGTATTGCGCTTATCGGATACGCGGCGGGTATAAAAGACGCCTCATCTCACTCGAGTCTTTCAATCGGCATTTTGAAGCCGGTTTTCCAAGATTTCGGGTGACTCCTCACCGCAGATTGCGACGAAGATCGTGTGGCCAGCTGGCAAAAGTTCGCGGGCCATTACCCTGTGTACCCGAGAAGCTTGTTATAGAGTTGTTCTTACATAATGGGTAGTTCTTGTCGACAAATTGGTGAGCGTCAAGTTGTGATTCACCTAAGGACAACTTTGCCCTGGATAGTTACTTTGACAAGCAGGAAGTTGCTTTGAAGGCAGCATACACGCTCGTAAACGTGGTTGGGATACCCATGAGAAGCGAACCGTATTGCTTACAATATGATGCCTACTCATTTTGGAGCGTCAAAAACGACCCACAATGCCGTTACAGGAGTAGCAAGACTGGCCCCACCCGTATTTCCACGCCCCCTGTCTTTGCACGTTTTCTCCAACGCAGGGTTGCTGGGTCATCTTCGCCGTCAGTGACGTGTGTGATTCACTTTTTAGGCAATATACTAACAGTACCGAAGCTTAAGATAACCCAGCAATCTTGCGTTGGAGGAAAAGGGCAAATACAGGGGACGTGAGAATACGGACGGGGCCAAACTTGCTACTCCTGTAACGGCATTGTGGGTCGTTTTTGACGCTTCAAAATGCGTAGGCGTTGTAATCTGGGCCATACCAGTCTATTTCCGTAGTTATCTCAATCACGTTTACGAGCGTGTATGCTACCTTTAAAGGCAGTGTTCACGATAATCTTCAACTTTGAGATTATTCGCTATATTGATTAAGTGGCCCCCGGGTAGGACTAAAATGACGTAGAAATTAAGAAAAACCCACCAGATGTACACGAAATCCTAAAAGGCAGTGTCCACGTTAAAAATTGTTCTCGAGTTTCCCCCAGAAAACGAAGGTTTAGATTCTGACTGTTTCATCAGTGAAGAAAGAATTATGAAAAACGCTGCGAAACATACAAAATTAGCTCTTCTTCTTGAAAGCCACATTTCAGCGGTGGGTCGATTGCGCGGGCATGGGCCTGAATTAGACAGCGTGTGCAAATGCGCCCCAATGCTAAAACTTAGCCGCGCTCGCGCTCCAATGCTAATGTAGATGCGGACACAACTGTCCCTCGGAAAACTCGACCGCGTGCGGAAGGGCTAGCGCGAGCGGACTTCGGAGCCGTATGGAGCTCTTTCGGTCTCGTTTTCGTTCGTTCTTTCGACCCCAGTGCTTCAATGAAACCCTGAACTTTCGATTTCCGGCTAAAAACCGATTGCAAAATTTATCGTGGACACTGCATTTAAGTATCACCCCGCCTCTTAAAGGCAGTGTCCACGATAAAAACCATGTCTGATTTTTTGGTGGAGATCGGCAGCTGCGGGGCATAGCGCAACCCTAACGTTGAAAAAACTAGGAAAATTGAGCTCAGAACGGTCCCCTACGGCCCCAAAGTTGGACACCCGTCAGCTCGTCACACCCAGATGCACTTTCCACGCCCACCGACGTGAACAAATGAATGCTCGGGATTGTGAGATGAGCGATGGTTTCCGATCAATAGCCCCGTTGTTCCTTCTGTTCCCAACTTCTCTCTTTACTCAGGTCAGCTCGCATACATCGGCTGCAAAAGACGGAAGTTACAAGCCTCGGACAACTCGTCCACCGTGCTTCCATGGATCAATATTTGAGGGACCATAACTCCGTTTCTAGAAGGTATTGTACGAATCCAAAAGCATCAATGGAATCAGCATGGGACCGTCTCAAACAAAGGCGGAAAACCAGAAAAACTATTCTTGTTGTGAACACTGCCTTTAATAGAAAGCAATGCCTCTCTCCACGTTAGCCGAACAATGCGGGAGTGGTCAAAGTCGCTTAAAGCTTCTACCCTGACTTGGCCTGTTTTCAGACTCGTCTCCAATTTCGAGGAATATGACCGCGAAGTCGTTGCGAGGAAAAAAAGTGTTCGAAATCATTAGTTCTCCTCGGTTTAGAGAGGTAGATCGCAATGGAGGAAAAAAAGGGGGGGGTTATCAGATTTTACGCACTAGAAATCTACCTGGGAGGAAGCCTCAACAACACCTTGATATTGTTTTTGTGAAACTACAAACACTGGTCTCGAACAACAAACATGTACTTCGCCATTAGTTTGAGCGTATAATACCGAAAAACATACCCTCGATTTGACAGGAGTACTCTATTCTCCGGAAAAAAACTGTTTTCAGGGGTGATTTTATGGTTATGAAACGCACTGTGGATTCCTGAAAAAATTGGTCTTTCCCTAGGATGGCCTATTGGACTCCCAAGTGAAACGAATCAATGGACCGGCTATTGTGGTCAATCTCATCCTTCTCTACGGATTTGGTAAGATCGGCGACGCACATATGTATGTAAGTATCAACTCTCACACGCTGCTCACGTAAGATGATGATCTACAGGTAAAATTCGGGAAATCCCTAAGGAGCTCTTTATTCTAATCGAGGAATAGTTGCCGGCGTCGACCATGACAGGGCATATTTGCTGATAACGATTTTCATTGATGTTGAGCCGTTCTCCAGGAAAACTGCAAAATGCAGAGCCCGTTACGATTGCCCCAGATCTTACAATATCGCTCAAAGGATGGATTTGACGCTTTTCGCGTCCTTAGGATCCTTTCATATAAACTCCCTTCAAAATACAGTTTTTATTCGGATCTGAAAAATTATTCAAGATCCTGGTCAGAAGGGCTATCCAACGATACATATAATGACTGCTGTGGTGTATACTCAAACGAAGGAGTTAGGGGTGAAATCTTCAGTGTGCCAAACAGCACACAAATACAATGTGCGGCTGCACAGCGCTATGTTCACTGTATAACTTGAACACATTCCATCCATCCGCCACTATTTCACTTTCTGCGAAATGAAACATTGCGCCTGAACCGTCTTTCGCTGCAGAGT
Organism: Aplectana chamaeleonis; assembly: GCA_029168955.1. Classification (NCBI taxonomy): domain Eukaryota; kingdom Metazoa; phylum Nematoda; class Chromadorea; order Rhabditida; family Cosmocercidae; genus Aplectana; species Aplectana chamaeleonis. The sequence continues at coordinate 32,272 of JAPDOI010002072.1, read as the reverse complement.
GACTTGAAATCCTCTTTAACCACATCCGCCCAAAACTTTCATCTACAAAACCGCCGCTATCCAAGGGAAAAAAATGCGGAGAGTGGGCAACTAAAGCGTTTTTCGGCCACAACTCGCCTCAAAGTGCTGCGTTTTAAATTTCGAAACGACAAAATGTACAGCATGTCGTAATCTAGTTAATCATGCAAAAATATTTTGCGGAGTTTGGGAGCAACATTATTTTTTAAGGCGAAATACATTTTCATTTTTACCAAGCTAGAGATCGCGTACGGTTGTTTTTGATCGAATGGGCTTGTTATCTTGTGATAACATTATCAAATTCATAACTAGCTGCATCTTAAGAAAGCGTTTTCATAGAAAATTTTTGTTTTTTATCTCATACGGTTAGATAGATTGTGGCACGGTGGGCATCATGGTCCGTTCAAAATTGAAAACGAAGCATTTTGGGGCGAATTGTGGTCGAAAGACGCTTTAGTTGCCTACTGTTCCCATTTCGCCCATTTTTTCTCCTTGAATAGCGGCGGTATTGTAGATCCAGGAGGCTGTTTCCAGGCATGGTTTGAAACATTCATAGAGCGTAATGTACTAGGCGGTCTGGCGTTCTTCTGAATATATGTTCAAACAGTCAGAGTCGACTTTCCATTGCTGCTTGAGAAGGCGTTTTGGAGATGCTGGAATCTCCCTCGTGTCAAGCGTTGATGTACTGCGTCGATTTCCTTGTAAAAATCTTCGTTATGGCACACACGCGGCCAGAAATACATATCCAATCAAATGTCTAAATAGCTTCCTCTCCGTGAAATCCAACCTTTCCATCTGCGTCTTCGGTGCTGCCCACGTCTCCGATCCGTACATCATGATAGGGCGAACAGCAGATAAGTATGTAGACGCGCAACTTGACTTCCTTCGCGATGGGAGTAGACCACAAACACTTGGTCAGAGAATTAAATGCAGACGTAGCTTTCGCACATCGTTGTCGAATATCCGCTGCATAACTACTATCGTTCTTCAACAAACAGCCCAAATTACAGAAATCATCCACAAGTCCGATACGTTGTCCGTTCACACAAACTCCTGTTGAAGGCCTCTGAGAGAACCACATCTTCTAGAATTTGTTGGGACGGAGACGAAGCTCATAGGCTGCTGCATAATCTGAAACGAATTCCACAATACTTCGTAGTTTTGTGTTGTTTTCAGCGAGTAACACAATGTCATCGGCGTACATCAGGTCGGCAAAGCAGCGTATTGATGGTATTAGGATCACATCCGCACGAAACTGTTCTGCAACTTTACGCATGATGTAATCAACGGTGAAGTTGAATAGAAAAAGGTCCTGCTTCAGCTACTTGCCCTACTTCTGTTTTCACCTTAAAGGCAGCATACACGCTCGTAAACGTAAATGAGATAACTACAGAATTAGAATGGTATGGCACCGAACACAACGCCCACGCATTTTGAAGCGTCAAAAACAACCCACAGTGACGCTACACTAGTGAGAATTTGACCCCGCCCTGTATCTGCCCGCCCCCTGTAATTGCGTCCTCATTCAAAACAGGGGTTCTGGGCCATTCTCACCGTCGGCGACGTCCGTGGTTTACCTATTGTACCTATTTTACCACCCACAAACCTCACCGACGGTGGAAATGGCCCAGCAACCCTATTTTGGAGGAGGACGCAACTACAGGGGCGGGCAGATACAGGGCGGGGCCAACTTCTCACTCATGTAGCGTCATTGTGGGTCGTTTTTGACGCTTCAAAATGCGTGGGCGTTAAGTTGTGTGCCATACCTTTCTAATTCCGTAGTTATCTCAATTACGTTTACGAGCGTGTATGCTGCCTTTAAAATCCGACAGGTGTACGAACTGCTGCAGTTGTTCTTCTGATCATGTCCTTGATTAACCACACATACTTTTCCGGGACTCCATCTGCTCGCAGAACGTTGAGCCATCGATCACGATGAGGAGAGTCGATTGCGGATTCAAAGTCCAAAAAAGCAATCTGTAATGGCTTCGAATACCGCTGCCACGATTCAATTACTCTTCTCACGACGAACACTTGGTCGATGGTCGATCTTCCAGGTCGAAAACCGGCTTGCTCATCTCTGGTCGTTCATTCACGATGTTTGATAAGTCGCTCGAGAATGATACGTTCCAAAACCTTGTACATGACACGAAGTAGAGAGATTCCTCTGTAGTTCTTAGGATCCGTGACGGATAGCTCCTTGAGAAGAGGTACGATGATCGCATGTCTCCACGAATCGGGTATCCTTTCGCTCATCCATATAGCACGGATGGTGTTGGTCATTTCACGAATCCCAGACCGAGGGAGAGCTTTCAGCATCTCAGCAGTAATGTTGTCATCTCAAACTGCCTTCCCATTCTTCATTTTCCGGACACAATCCAAATCTTCAGACTCAGTCGGCGGTTCCTCATTGACATCGTAATGTGCTCTCTGAACATGCGGGAGCTCAGGTACTGATGGCGCTGAACGATTCAGTAGTGAACTGAAGTAATCGTTTCATAGTGACAGCGTCGCATCACCAACTTCAACTCCTTTGGTAGTGTTCAAGAAATGAGAACATTTATTCATCTTCCCCCTATACTGTCGCAGCAACGTGTAGGCTTTCCTCAGATTCTTCTTCTTCCAAGCCTTCTCGAACTCCATAGCTCACACGTCCACTCTCGTTCGCGGCCGCTTCGAAGCTGCCGACGCAACTTCACCTTCAAACGTCAGCTCTAATGTACGAGTACTTCTTCTTGGGCTGTAAAGCTAGGAGTGCCTCCTTTGAATGCAGTTTATTTCCTACTTACATAGTGACTGCTATTTCGCTACATATATCATTTATTTATTTTGATTTTCATACGCCTCAATTCATTTTATTCACTTATTTTATTACAAACATCATCAAAAAATCTTTATGCAATAATTATTTTATTACTTGGGTTTTCCGAATACACGGCTCCCTTTGGAAACAACAGTTCACCAAAATCCTGAGTTTCAATAGGCGATCATTTCAATGCCATCCTAGTGAAGTGCTCCACAAGATGCTTCCACCATTACAAGTTGTGGAGCTTACTAATACAGTAGATCATATTTTCCCATGTTCTCCGCGATTGCAAACAAACGCTAAGGCAGCAAACATAGGGGGACGCGCTTTCGCTGCTCCGCGCTCCCCAACACTGATGGGTACCCGACAAGGGTGTGCGTTAATGAAAAAAAGTTTTAGGTAAGCGTTAATCGTCAGTTTTCGAAAGAAAAAACGCGTTAAACCGTTAATGTGTGTACACGTAAACGTTATAACGCTCAGCCCTGGTACCCAATATCTAGAGGGACAGCGGCACTTACCTCCTGCCTCGTGCTGATTCGATTGACAACGTTTAACCTGGTGATTAGTTACTCGTAGGCGGCTCAGTACTCGACGGCCCGTATGCTGTGCAGGTCTGCAGAAGGTGTTCAGCATGAGCCCTCAGTTGCTGAGGACATTTAAATTATGTTACTCTTATGATATATACTATCATACATAATAATAAACGGCTAAGAGTTGGCCGGTGGCCGTTGACCGTTGACCGGTGACCGTTGACCGGTGACCGTTGACCGGTGACCGTTGACCAGAGAATGTGCGGGACCCAGTTAGGAGTGTGCCGAGCGCCGGGGAGGGTGTACAGGACCCAACTGGGGTGCGCCGAGCGCCAGTAAAAGTGTGTTGGACCCAAAAGTGAGTGCGCCGAGCGCCAAGAAAAGTGTGTTGGACCCAACTGGAAATGCGTTAAGCGCCGGAAAAAAGTGTGTTGGAGCCAACTAGGAGTGCGCCGAGCGCCGGCGAAAGTGCACGGGACCCAACTGGGAGTGCGCCGAGCGCCGGGAAAAGTGTGTGGGGCCCAACTGGGAGTGCGCCGAGCACCGAGAAATGCGTGTTGGACCCAGCTGGAAATGCGCCAAGCGCCGGGAAAAAGTGTGTTGGACCCAACTAGGAGCGCTGAGCGCCAAGAAAAGTGTGTTGGACCCAACTAGAAATGCGTTTAGCGCCGGAAAAAAGTGTGTTGGACCCAACTGGAAATGCGTCAAGCGCCGGAAAAAGTTGTGTTGGACCCAACTAGGAGTGCGCCGAGCGCCGGCGAAAGTGGAAGGGACCCAAGTGGGAGTGCGCCGAGCGCCGGGAAAAGTGTGTGGGTCCCAAAAGTGAGTGCGCCGAGCGCCAAGAAAAGTGTGTTGGACCCAACTGGAAATGCGTTAAGCGTCGGAAAAAAGTGTGTTGGAGCCAACTAGGAGTGCGCCGAGCGCCGGCGAAAGTGCACGGGACCCAACTGGGAGTGCGCCGAGCGCCGGGAAAAGTGCGTTGGACCTAACTAGGAGTGCGCCGAGCCCCGAGAAAAGTGTGTGGGACCCAAAAGTGAGTGCGCTGAGCGCCGGGAAAAGTGTGTGGGACCCAACTGGGGTGCGCCGAGCGCCAAAAAAAGTGTGTTGGACAAAACTAGGAGTGCGCCGAGCGCCGGCGAAAGTATACGGGACCCAAAAGTGAGTGTGCTGAGCACCGGGAAAAGTGTGTGGGACCCAACTGGGGTGCGCCGAGCGCCAGGAAAAGTGTGTTGGACCCAACTAGGAGTGCGCCGAGCGCCGAGCGGCGAGAAATGTGTGTTGGACCCAACTGGAAATGCGTCAAGCGCCGGAAAAAGGTGTTGGACCCAACTAGGAGTGCGCCGAGCGCCGGCGAAAGTGGACGGGACCCAAATGGGAGTGCGCCGAGCGCCGAGAAAAGTGTGTGGGTCCCAAAAGTGAGTGCGCCGAGCGCCAAGAAAAGTGTGTTGGACCCAACTGGAAATGCGTTAAGCGCCGGAAAAAAGTGTGTTGGAGCCAACTAGGAGTGCGCCGAGCGCCGGCGAAAGTGCACGGGACCCAACTGGGAGTGCGCCGAGCGCCGGGAAAAGTGTGTGGGGCCCAACTGGGAGTGCGCCGAGCACCGAGAAATGCGTGTTGGACCCAGCTGGAAATGCGCCAAGCGCCGGAAAAAAAGTGTGTTGGACCCAACTAGGAGCGCTGAGCGCCAAGAAAAGTGTGTTGGACCCAACTGGAAATGCGTTTAGCGCCGGAAAAAAGTGTATTGGACCCAACTGGAAATGCGTCAAGCGCCGGAAAAAGGTGTGTTGGACCCAACTGGGAGTGCGCCGAGCGCCGGGAAAAGTGCGTTGGACCTAACTAGGAGTGCGCCGAGCCCCGAGAAAAGTGTGTGGGACCCAAAAGTGAGTGCGCTGAGCGCCAAGAAAAGTGTGTTGGATCCAACTGGAAATGCGTCAAGCGCCGGGAAAAGTGTGTGGGACCCAACTGGGAGTGCGCCGAGCGCCGAGAAATTTGTGTTGGACCCAAAAGTGAGTGCGCCGGGCGCCAATAAAAGTGTGTTGGACCCAACTGGAAATGCGTCAAGCGCCGGAAAAAGTGTGTTGGACCCAACTAGGAGTGCGCCGAGCGATGGGGAAAGTGTGTGGGACCTAACTGGGAGTGCGCCGAGCGCCGGCGAAAGTGTACGGGACCCAACTGGGAGTGCGCCGAGCGCCGGGAAAAGTGTGTGGGACCCAACTGGGAGTGCGCCGAGCGCCGAGAAATTTGTGTTGGACCCAAAAGTGAGTGCGCCGGGCGCCAATAAAAGTGTGTTGGACCCAACTGGAAATGCGTCAAGCGCCGGAAAAAGTGTGTTGGACCCAACTAGGAGTGCGCCGAGCGATGGGGAAAGTGTGTGGGACCTAACTGGGAGTGCGCTGAGCGCCGGGAAAAGTGTGTGGGGCCCAACTGGGAGTGCGCCGAGCGCCGGGAAAAGTGTGTGGGTCCCAAAAGTGAGTGCGCCGAGCGCCGGGAAAAGTGCGTTGGACCTAACTAGGAGTGCGCCGAGCGGCGAGAGAAGTGTGTGGGACCCAAAGTTAGTGCACTGAGCGCCGGAAAAAGTGTACGGGACCCAACTGGGAGTGCGCCGAGCGCCGGGAAAAGTGTGTGGGACCCAACTGGGAGTGCGCAGAGCGCCGAGAAAAGTGTGTGGGACCCAACTGGGAGTGCGCCGAGCCCCGAGAAAATTGTGTGGAACCCAAAAGTGAGTGCGCCGAGCGCCAAGAAAAGTGTGTTGGACCCAACTGGAAATGCGTCAAGCGCCGGAAAAAAGTGTGTTGGACCCAACTAGGAGTGCGCCGAGCGCCGAGAAAAGTGTGTGGGTCCCAACTGGGAGTGCGCTGAGCGCCGGCGAAAGTGTACGGGACCCAAATGTGAGTGCGCAGAGCGCCGAGAAAAGTTTGTTGGACCCAACTAGGAGTGCGCCGAGCCCCGAGAAAAGTGTGTGGGACCCAAAAGTGAGTGCGCTGAGCGCCGGGAAAAGTGTGTTGGACCCAACTGGAAATGCGTCAAGCGCCGGGAGAAGTGTGTGGGACCCAAATGTGAGTGCGCCGAGCGCCGAGAAAAGTGTGTGGGACCCAACTGGGAGTGCGCAGAGCGCCGAGAAAAGTGTGTGGGACCCAACTGGGAGTGCGCACAGCGCCGAGAAAATTGTGTGGGACCCAAAGTGAGTGCGCCGAGCGCCAAGAAAAGTGTGTTGGACCCAACTGGAAATGCGTCAAGCGCCGGAAAAAGTGTGTTGGACCCAACTAGGAGTGCGCTGAGTGCCGGGAAAAGTGTGTGGGGCCCAACTGGGAGTGCGCCGAGCGCCGAGAAAGCGTGTGGTACCCAACTGGGAGTGGGTAGAGCGCCAGGAAAAGTGTGTGGGACCCAACTGGGAGTGCGCCGAGCGCCGAGAAAAGTGTGTTTGACCCAACTGGGAGTGCGCCGAGCGCCGATAAATGTGTGTTGGACCCAACTAGGAGTGCGCCGAGCGCCGAGAAAAGTGTGTGGGACCCAACCGGGAGTGCGCCGAGAAAAGTGTGTGGGACCCAACTGGGAGTGCGCCGAGCGCCGAAAAAGTGTGCTGGACCCAACTGTGAGTGCGCCAAGCGCCGGGAAAAGTGTGTTGGACCCAACAGGGAGTGCGCCGTGTGCCGGGAAAAGTGTGTTGGACCCAACTGGAGTGCGCAGAGCGCCGGGAAAAGTGTGTGGGACCCAACTGAGAGTGCGACGAGAGCCGAGAAAAGTGTGCGGGACCAAACTGAGAGTGCGCCGAGCGCAGAGAAAAGCGTGTTGGACCCAACTGGGAGTGCGTCGAGCGCCGGAAAAAAAGTGTGGGACCCAACTGGGAGTGCGCCGAGCGCCGAGAAAAGTGTGTTGGACCCAACTGGGAGTGCGTCGAGCGCCGAGAAAAGCGTGTGGGACCCAAATGTCAGTGCGCCGAGCGCCGAGAAAAGTGTGTTGGACCCAACTGGGAATGCGCCGAGCGCCGAGAAAAAGTGTGTTGGACCCAACTGGGAGTGCGCCGAGCGCCGGGGAAGGTTTACGGGACCCAACTGGAAGTGCGCTGAGCGCCGGGAAAAGCGTGTGGTACCCAACTGGGAGTGCGCAGAGCGCCGGGAAAAGTGTGTTGGACCCAACTAGGAGTGCGCCGAGCCCCGAGAAAAGTGTGTGGGACCCAAAAGTGAGTGCGCCGAGCGCCGAGAAAAGTGTGTTGGACCCAACTGGAAATGCGTCAAGCGCCGAAAAAAAAGTGTGTGGGACCCAACTGGGAGTGCGCAGAGCGCCGAGAAAAGTGTGTTGGACCCAACCGGGAGTGCGCGGAGCGCCGAGAAAAGTGTGTGGGACCCAACTGGGAGTGCGCAGAGCGCCGAGAAAAGTGTGTTGGACCCAACTAGGAGTGCGCCGAGCGCAGGCGAAAGTGTACGGGACCCAACTGGGAGTGCGCCGAGCGCCGAGAAATGTGTGTGGGACCCATCTGGGAGTGCGCCGAGAAATGTGTATTCGAACCAACTGGAAATGCGTCAAGCGCCGCAAAAAAAGTGTGTTGGACCCAACTGGGAGTGCGCAGAGCGCCGAAAAAAGTGTGTGGGACCCAACTGGGAGTGCGCCGAGCGCCGAGAATTGTGTGTTGGACCCAACTAGGAGTGCGCCGAGCCCCGAGAAAAGTGTGTTGGACCCACCTGGGAGTGCGCCGAGCGCCGGAAAAAGTGTGTGGGACCCAACTGGGAGTGCGCCGAGCGCCGAGAAATGTGTTGGACCCAACTGGGAGTGCGCCGAGCGCCGAGAAAAGTGTGTTGGACCCAACTGGGAGTGCGCCGAGCGCCGAGAAAAGTGTGTTGGACCCAACTGGGAGTGCGCCGAGCGCCGAGAAAAGTGTGTGGGACCCAACTGGGAGTGCGCCGAGCGCCGAGAAAAGTGTGTTGGACCCAACTGGAAATGCGTCAAGCGCCGGAAAAAGTGTGTTGGACCCAACTGGGAGTGCGCCGAGCGCCGAGAAAGTGTGTGGGACCCAACTGGGAGTGCGCCGAGCGCCGAGAAAGTGTGTGGGACCCAACTGGGAGTGCGCCGAGCGCCGAGAAAAGTGTGTTGGACCCAACTGGGAGTGCGCCGAGCGCCGAGAAAAGTGTGTGGGACCCAACTGGGAGTGCGCCGAGCGCCGAGAAAAGTGTGTGGACCCAACTGGGAGTGCGCCGCGCGCCGGGAAAAGCGTGTGGGACCCAACTGGGAGTGCGCCGAGCGCCGGGAAAAGTGTGTTGGACCCAACTGGGAGTGTGCCGAGCGCCGAGAAATGTGTGTGTGACCCAAATGTGAGTGCGCAGAGCGCCGAGAAATGTGTGTTGGACCGAACTAGGAGTGCGCCGATCACCAAGAAAAGTGTGTGGGACCCAACTAGGAGTGCGCCGCGCGCCGGAAAAAGCGGGTGGGACCCAAGTGGGAGTGCGCCGAGCGCCGGGAAAAGTGTGTGGGACCCAACTGGGAGTGCGCCGAGCGCCGAGAAAAGTGTGTTGGACCCAACTGGGAGTGCGCCGAGCGCCGAGAAAAGTGTGTTGGACCCAACTGGGAGTGCGCCGAGCGCCGAGAAATTTGTGTGGGACCCAAAGTGAGTGCGCCGAGCGCCAAGAAAAGTGTGTTGGACCCAACTGGAAATGCGTCAAGCGCCGGAAAAAGTGTGTTGGACCCAACTGGGAGTGCGCCGAGCGATGGGGAAAGTGTGTTGGACCCAACTGGGAGTGCGCGGAGCGCCGAGAAAAGTGTGTGGGACCCAACTGGGAGTGCGCCGAGCGCCGAGAAAAGTGTGTGGGACCCAAAAGTGAGTGCGCCGAGCGCCGAGAAAAGTGTGTTGGACCCAAAAGTGAGTGAGTCGAGCGCCAAGAAAAGTGCGTTGGACCCAACTGGAAATGCGTCAAGCGCCGGCGAAATTGTACGGGACCCAACTGGGAGTGCGCCGAGCGCCGGGAAAAGTGTGTAAGGCCCAACTGGGTGTGCGCCGAGCGCCGAGAAATGTGTGTTGGACCCAACTGGGAGTGCGCATAGCGCCGAGAAAAGTGTGTGGGACCCAACTAGGAGTGCGCCGAGCGCCGAGAATTGTGTGTTGGCTCAACTGGGAGTGCGCCGAGCGCCGAGAAAATTGTGTGGGACCCAACTGGGAGTGCGCTGAGTGCCGGAAAAGTGTGTGGGACCCAATTGGGAGTGCGCCGAGCGCCGGGGAAAGTGTGTAAGCCCCAACTGGGAGTGCGCCGAGCGCCGAGAAATGTGTGTGGGGCCCAACTGGGAGTGCGCAGAGCGCCGAGAAAAGTGTGTGGGACCCAAAGTGAGTGCGCCGAGCGCCGAGAAAAGTGTGTTGGACCCAACTGGAAATGCGTCGAGCGCCGGAAAAAGTGTGTTGGACCCAACTAGGAGTGCGCCGAGCGCCGAGAAAGTGTGTGGGACCCAACTGGGAGTGCGCCGAGCGCCGAGAAAGTGTGTGGGACCCAACTGGGAGTGCGCCGAGCGCCGAGAAAAGTGTGTGGGACCCAACTGGGAGTGCGCCGAGCGCCGAGAAAGTGTGTTGGACCCAACTGGGAGTGCGCCGAGCGCCGAGAAAAGTGTGTTGGACCCAACTGGGAGTGCGCCGAGCGCCGGAAAAAGTGTGTTGGACCCAACCGGGAGTGCGCGGAGCGCCGAGAAAAGTGTGTCGGTCCCAACTGGGAGTGCGCGGAGCGCCGAGAAAAGTGTGTGGGACCCAACTGGGAGTGCGCCGAGAAAAGTGTGTGGGACCCAAAAGTGAGTGCGCCGAGCGCCGAGAAATGTGTGTTGGACCCAACTGGAAATGCGTCAAGCGCCGGAAAAAAGTGTGTTGGACCCAACCGGGAGTGCGCGGAGCGCCGAGAAAAGTGTGTCGGTCCCAACTGGGAGTGCGCGGAGCGCCGAGAAAAGTGTGTGGGACCCAACTGGGAGTGCGCAGAGCGCCGAGAAAAGTGTGTGGGACCCAACTGGGAGTGCGCCGAGCGCCGAGAAAGTGTGTGGACCCAACTGGGAGTGCGCCGAGCGCCGAGAAAAGTGTGTTGGACCCAACTGGAGTGCGCCGAGCGCCGAGAAATGTGTGTGGGACCCACCCGGGAGTGCGCCGAGCGCCAATAAAAGTGTCTGTGACCCAACTGGGAGTGCGCCAAGCGCCGGGAAAAGTGTGTGGGACCCAACTGGGAGTGCGCCGAGCGCCGAGAAATGTGTGTTGGATCCAACTGGGAGTGCGCCGAGCACCGAGAAAAGTGTGTGGGACCCAACTGGGAGTGCGCCGAGCGCCGAGAAAAGTGTGTAGGACCCAACTGGGAGTGCGCCGAGCGCCGAGAAATGTGTGTGGGACCCAAATGGGAGTGCGCCAAGCGCCGAGAAAAGTGTGTTGGACCCAACTGAGAGTGCGCCGAGCGCCGGTAAAAGTGTGTTGTACCCAACTGGGAGTGCGCCGAGCGCCGGGAAAAGTGTATTGGACCCAACTGGGAGTGCGCCGAGCGCCGAGACAGTGTGTGGGACCCAACTGAGAGTGCGCCGAGCGTCAGGAAAAGTGTGTTGGACCCAACTGGGAGTGCGCCGAGCGCCGAGACAGTGTGTGGGACCCAACTGGGAGTGCGCCGAGCGCCGGGAAAAGTGTGTGGGACCCAACTGAGAGTGCGCCGAGCGTCAGGAAAAGTGTGTTGGACCCAACTGGGAGTGCGCCGAGCGCCGAGAAAAGTGTGTTGGACCCAACTGGAAGTGCGCCGAGCGCCGGGAAAAGTGTATTGGACCCAAAGTGAGTGCGCCGAGCGCCAAGAAAAGTGTGTTGGACCCAACTGGAAATGCGTCAAGCGCCGGAAAAAGTGTGTGGTACCCAACTGAGAGTGCGCCGAGCGCCGGGAAAAGTGTGTGGGACCCAACTGGGAGTGCGCCGAGCGCCGGAAAAAGTGTGTGGGATCCAACTGGGAGTGAGCCGAGCGCTGAGAAAAGTGTGTTGGATCCAACTAAAAGTGCGCCGAGCGCCGAGAAAAGTGTGTGGGACCCAACTGGGAGTGCGCCAAGCGCCGAGAAATGTGTGTTGGACCCAACTAGGAGTGCGCCGAGCCCCGAGAAAAGTGTGTGGGACCCAACTGGGAGTGCGCCGAGCGCCGAGAAATGTGTGTGGGACCCAACTGGAAGTGCGCCGAGCGCCGAGAAATGTGTGTGGGACCCAAATGGGAGTGCGCAGAGCGTCGAGAAAAGTGTGTGGGACCCAACTGGGAGTGCGCCGAGCGCCGAGAAATGTGTGTTGGACCCAACTAGGAGTGCGCCGAGGCCCGAGAAAAGTGTGTGGGACCCAAATGGGAGTGCGCCGAGCGCCGGGAGAAGTGTGTGGGACCGAACTGGGAGTGCGCCGAGCGCCGAGAAACGTGTGTTGGACCCAACTGGGAGTGCGCCGAGCGCCGAGAAAAGTGTGTGGGACCCAAAGTGAGTGCGCCGAGCGCCAAGAAAAGTGTGTTGGACCCAACTGGAAATGCGTCAAGCGCCGGAAAAAGTGTGTTGGACCCAACTAGGAGTGCGCCGAGCGCCGAGAAAAGTGTGTGGGACCCAACTGGGAGTGCGCATAGCGCCGAGAAAAGTGTGTGGGACCCAACTGGGGTGCACCGATCGCCGAGAAAAGTGTGTGGGACCCAACTGGGAGTGCGCCGAGCGCCGGGAAAAGTGTGTGGGACCCAGCTGGGAGTGCGCCGAGCGCCGAGAAAAGTGTGTATGACCCAACTGGAAATGCGTCTAGCGCCGGAAAAAAGGTGTTGGATACAACTGGAAATGCGTCAAGCGCCGGAAAAAAGTGTGTTGGATACAACATGGAGTGCGCTGAGCGCCGGGAAAAGTGTGTATGACCCAACTAGGAGTGCGCCGAGCCCCGAGAGAAGTGTGTGGGACCCAAATGTGAGTGCGCCGAGCGTCAAGAAAAGTGTGTTGGACCCAACTGGAAATGCGTCAAGCGCCGGAAAAAAAGTGTGTTGGACCCAACTAGGAGTGCGCCGAGCGCCGGCGAAAGTGTACGGGACCCAACTGGGAGTGCGCCGAGCGCCGGGAAAAGTGTGTGGGACCCAACTGGGAGTGCGCAGAGCGCCGAGAAAAGTGTGTGGGACCCAACTGGGAGTGCGCCGAGCGCCGAGAAAAGTGTGTGGGACCCAACTGGGAGTGCGCCGAGCGCCGAGAAATGTGTGTGGGACCCAACCGGGAGTGCGCCGAGCGCCAATAAAAGTGTGTGTGACCCAACTGGGAGTGCGCCGAGCGTCGGGAAAAGTGTGTGGGACCAAACTGGGAGTGCGCCGAGCGCCGAGAATTGTGTGTTGGACCCAACTAGGAGTGCGCCGAGCCCCGAGAAAAGTGTGTGGGACCCAAATGTGAGTGCGCCGAGAAATGTGTGTTCGACCCAACTGGAAATGCGTCAAGCGCCGCAAAAAAGTGTGTTGGACCCAACTAGGAGTGCGCTGAGCGCCGGGAAAAGTGTGTGGGACCCATCTGGGAGTGCGCCGATCGCCGAGAAAAGTGTGTTGGACCCAACTGGGAGTGCGCCGAGCGCCGAGAAAAGTGTGTATGACCCAACTGGAAGTGCGCCAAGCGCCGAGAAAAGTGTGTTGGCCTCAACTAGGAGTGCGCCGAGCGCCGAGAAAAGTGTGTGGGACCCAAAAGTGAGTGCGCCGAGCGCCAAGAAAAGTGTTTTGGACCTAAATGGAAATGCGTCAAGCGCCGGAAGAAAGTGTGTTGGACCCAACCGGGAGTGCGCCGAGCGCCGGGAAAAGTGTGTGGGACCCAACTACGAGGGCGCCGAGCGCCGAGAAAAGTGTGTGGGACCCAAAAGTGAGTGCGCCGAGCGCCAAGAAAAGTGTTTTGGACCCAACTGGAAATGCGTCAAGCGCCGGAAAAAAAGTGTGTTGGACTCAACTAGGAGTGCGCCGAGCCCCGAGAAAAGTGTGTGGGACCCAACTGGGAGTGCGCCGAGCGCCGAGAAAAGTGTGTGAGACCCAACAGGGAGAGCGCCGAGCGCCGAGAAAGCGTGTTGGACCCAACTGGGAGTGCGTAGAGCGCCAGGAAAAGTGTGTGGTACCCAACTGGGAGTGCGCAGAGCGCCGAGAAATGTGTTTTGGACCCAACTGGGAGTGCGCAGAGCGCCGAGAAAAGTGTGTGAGACCCAACTGGGAGTACGCTGAGCGCCGGGAAAAGTGTGTGGGGCCCAACTGGGAGTGCACCGAGCGCCGGGAAAAGTGTGTGGGACCCAACTGGGAGTGCGCAGAGCGCCGAGAAAAGTGTGTGGGACCCAAAGTGAGTGCGCCGGGCGCCGAGAAAAGTGTGTTGGACCCAACTGGAAATGCGTCAAGCGCCGGAAAAAGTGTGTTGGCCTCAACTAGGTGTGCTCCGAGCGCCGGGGAAAGTGTGTGGGACCCAACTGGGAGTGCGCCGAGCGCCGGGAAAGTGTGTGGGACCCAACTGGGAGTGCGCCGAGCACCGAGAAAAGTGTGTGGGACCCAACTGGGAGTGCGCCGAGCGCCGAGAAAAGTGTGTGGGACCCAAATGGGAGTGCGCCGAGCGCCAAGAAAAGTGTGTTGGACCCAACTGGAAATGCGTCAAGCGCCGGAAAAAAGTGTGTTGGAACCAACTGGAAATGCGTCAAGCGCCGGAAAAAGTGTGTGGGACCCAACTGGGAGTGCGCCGAGCACCGAGAAAAGTGTGTGGGACCCAACTGGGAGTGCGCCGAGCGCCGAGAAAAGTGTGTGGGACCCAAATGGGAGTGCGCCGAGCGCCAAGAAAAGTGTGGTGGACCCAACTGGAAAAGCGGCAAGAGCCCGGAAAAGTGTGGTGGGGCCAACTAGGAGTGCGCCGAGCGCCGAGAAAAGTGTGTGGGACCCAACTGGGAGTGCGCCGAGCGCCGGGAAAAGTGTTGGGACCCAACTGTGAGTGCGCCGAGCGCCGAGAAAAGTGTGTTGGACCCAACTGGGAGTGCGTCAAGCGCCGAGAAAAGTGTGTGGGACCCAACTGGGAGTGCGCCGAGCGCCGAGAAAAGTGTGTGGGACCCAACTGGAAATGCGCCGAGCGCCGGAAAAAGTGTGTTGGACCCAACTGGGAGTGCGTCGAGCGCCGAGAAAAGTGTGTGGGACCCAACCGGGAGTGCGCCGAGAAATGTGTGTGGGACCCAACTGGAAGTGCGCCGAGCGCCGAGAAATGTGTGTGGGACCCAAATGGGAGTGCGCAGAGCGTCGAGAAAAGTGTGTGGGACCCAACTGGGAGTGCGCCGAGCGCCGAGAAATGTGTGTTGGACCCAACTAGGAGTGCGCCGAGCGCCAAGAAAATGTGTTGGACCCAACTGGGAGTGCGCAGAGCGCCGAGAAAAGTGTGTGGGACCCAACTGGGAGAGCGCCGAGCGCCGAGAAATGTGTGTGGGACCCAACTGGGAGTGCACCGAGCCCCGAGAAAAGAGTGTGGGACCCAACTGGGAGTGCGCCGAGCGCCAAGAAATGTGTGTTGGACCCAACTGGGAGTGCGCCGAGCGCCGAGAAAAGTGTGTGGGACCCAACTGGGAGTGCGCCGAGCGCCGGGAAAAGTGTGTGGGACCCAACTGGGAGTGCGCCGAGCGCCGAGAATTGTGTGTTGGCCCAACTGGGAGTGCGCCGAGCGCCGAGAAATTTGTGTTGGACCCAAAAGTGAGTGCACCGGGCGCCAATAAAAGTGTGTTGGACCCAACTGGAAATGCGTCAAGCGCCGGAAAAAGTGTGTTGGACCCAACTAGGAGTGCGCCGAGCGATGGGGAAAGTGTGTGGGACCTAACTGGGAGTGCGCCGAGCGCCGGGAAAAGTGTGTGGGGCCCAACTGGGAGTGCGCCGAGCACCGAGAAATGCGTGTTGGACCCAGCTGGAAATGCGCCAAGCGCCGGAAAAAAAGTGTGTTGGACCCAACTGGAAATGCGTTTAGCGCCGGAAAAAAGTGTATTGGACCCAACTGGAAATGCGTCAAGCGCCGGAAAAAGGTGTGTTGGACCCAACTGGGAGTGCGCCGAGCGCCGGGAAAAGTGCGTTGGACCTAACTAGGAGTGCGCCGAGCCCCGAGAAAAGTGTGTGGGACCCAAAAGTGAGTGCGCTGAGCGCCAAGAAAAGTGTGTTGGACCCAACTGGAAATGCGTTTAGCGCCGGAAAAAAAGTGTGTTGGACCCAACTAGGAGAGCGCCGAGCGCCGGCGAAAGTGTACGGGACCCAACTGGGAGTGCGCCGAGCGCCGGGAAAAGTGTGTGGGACCCAAAGGTGAGTGCGCCGGGCGCCAATAAAAGTGTGTTGGACCCAACTGGAAATGCGTCAAGCGCCGAGAAAAGTGTGTGGGACCCAACTGGGAGTGCGCAGAGCGCCGAGAAAAGTGTGTGGGACCCAACTGGGAGTGCGCATAGCGCCGAGAAAAGTGTGTGGGACCCAACTGGGAGTGCGCCGAACGCCGAGAAATGTGTTTTGGACCCAACTAGGAAAGCGCCGAGTACCGAGAAAATTGTGTGGGACCCAACTGGGAGTGCGCCGAGCGCCGGGAAAAGTGTGTGGGACCCAACTGGGAGTGCGCCGAGCGCCGAGAATTGTGTGTTGGCCCAACTGGGAGTGCGCCGAGCGCCGAGAAATTTGTGTTGGACCCAAAAGTGAGTGCGCCGGGCGCCAATAAAAGTGTGTTGGACCCAACTGGAAATGCGTCAAGCGCCGGAAAAAGTGTGTTGGACCCAACTAGGAGTGCGCCGAGCGATGGGAAAAGTGTGTGGGACCTAACTGGGAGTGCGCCGAGCGCCGGGAAAAGTGTGTGGGGCCCAACTGGGAGTGCGCCGAGCCCCGAGAAAAGTGTGTGGGACCCAAAAGTGAGTGCGCTGAGCGCCAAGAAAAGTGTGTTGGACCCAACTGGAAATGCGTTTAGCGCCGGAAAAAAAGTGTGTTGGACCCAACTAGGAGAGCGCCGAGCGCCGGCGAAAGTGTACGGGACCCAACTGGGAGTGCGCCGAGCGCCGGGAAAAGTGTGTGGGACCCAAAAATGATTGCCCCGAGCGCCGAGAAAAGTGTGTTGGACCCAACTGGAAATGCGTCAAGCGCCGGAAAAAAGTGTGTTGGACCCAACTGGGAGCGCGCCGAACGCCGAGAAATGTGTTTTGGACCCAACTAGGAAAGCGCCGAGTACCGAGAAAATTGTGTGGGACCCAACTGGGAGTGCGCCGAACGCCGAGAAATGTGTTTTGGACCCAACTAGGAAAGCGCCGAGTACCGAGAAAATTGTGTGGGACCCAACTGGGAGTGCGCCGAGCGCCGGGAAAAGTGTGTGGGACCCAACTGGGAGTGCGCCGAGCGCCGAGAATTGTGTGTTGGCCCAACTGGGAGTGCGCCGAGCGCCGAGAAATTTGTGTTGGACCCAAAAGTGAGTGCGCCGGGCGCCAATAAAAGTGTGTTGGACCCAACTGGAAATGCGTCAAGCGCCGGAAAAAGTGTGTTGGACCCAACTAGGAGTGCGCCGAGCGATGGGGAAAGTGTGTGGGACCTAACTGGGAGTGCGCCGAGCGCCGGGAAAAGTGTGTGGGGCCCAACTGGGAGTGCGCCGAGCGCCGAGAAAAGTGTGTGGGACCCAAAAGTGAGTGCGCCGAGCGCCGAGAAAAGTGTGTTGGACCCAACTGGAAATGCGCCGAGCGCCGGAAAAAGTGTGTTGGACCCAACTAGGAGTGCGCCGAGCCCCGAGAAAAGTGCGTGGGACCCAACTGGGAGTGCGCAGAGCGCCGGGAAAGGTGTATGGGACCCATCTGGGAGTGCGCCGAGAAATGTGTGTTGGACCCAACTGGAAATGCGTCAAGCGCCGCAAAAAAGTGTGTTGGACCCAAATAGGAGCGCGCCGAGCGCCGAGAAAAGTGTGTGGGACCCAACTGGAAATGCGCCGAGCGCCGGGAAAAGTGTGTTGGACCCAACTGGGAGTGCGCCGAGCGCCGAGAAAAGTGTGTGGGACCCAACTGGGAGTGTGCCGAGCGCCGGGAAAAGTGTGTGGGACCTAACTAGGAGTGCGCCGAGCCCCGAGAAAAGTGTGTGGGACCCAAAAGTGAGTGCGCTGAGCGCCAAGAAAAGTGTGTTGGACCCAACTGGAAATGCGTTTAGCGCCGGAAAAAAAGTGTGTTGGACCCAACTAGGAGAGCGCCGAGCGCCGGCGAAAGTGTACGGGACCCAACTGGGAGTGCGCCGAGCGCCGGGAAAAGTGTGTGGGACCCAAAGGTGAGTGCGCGGGGCGCCAATAAAAGTGTGTTGGACCCAACTGGAAATGCGTCAAGCGCCGGAAAAAGTGTGCGGGACCCAAAAGTTAGTGCGCCGGGCGCCAATTAAAGTGTGTTGGACCCAACTGGAAATGCGTCAACCGCCGGAAAAAGTGTGTTGGACCCAACTAGGAGTGCGCCGAGCGATGGGGAAAAAGTGTGGGACCTAACTGGGAGTGCGCTGAGCGCCGGGAAAAGTGTGTGGGGCCCAACTGGGAGTGCGCCGAGCGCCGAGAAAAGTGTGTGGGACCCAACTGGGAGTGCGCATAGCGCCGAGAAAAGTGTGTGGGACCCAACTGGGAGTGGGCCGAACGCCGAGAAATGTGTTTTGGACCCAACTAGGAAAGCGCCGAGTACCGAGAAAATTGTGTGGGACCCAACTGGGAGTGCGCAGAGCGCCGAGAAAAGTGTGTGGGACCCAACTGGGAGTGCGCAGAGCGCCGAGAAAAGTGTGTGGGACCCAACTGGGAGTGCGCTGAGTGCCGGGAAAAGTGTGTGGGGCCCAACTGGGAGTGCGCCGAGCGCCGAGAAATGTGTTTTGGACCCAAGTAGGAAAGCGCCGAGTACCGAGAAAATTGTGTGGGACCCAACTGGGAGTGCGCCGAGCGCCGGGAAAAGTGTGTGGGACCCAGCTCGGAGTGCGCCGCGCGCCGGGAAAAGTGTGTGGGACCCAACTGGGAGTGCGCCGAGCGCCGGGAAGTGTGTGTTGGACCCAAAAGTGAGTGCGCCGGGCGCCAATAAAAGTGTGTTGGACCCAACCGGAAATGCGTCAAGCGCCGGAAAAAGTGTGTTGGACCCAACTAGGAGTGCGCCGGGCGATGGGGAAAGTGTGCGGGGCCTAACTGGGAGTGCGCCGAGCGCCGGAAAAAGTGTGTTCGACCCAACTAGGAGTGCGCCGAGCGCCGGGAAAAGTGTGTGGGACCTAACTGGGAGTGCGCTGAGCGCCGGAAAAAAAGTGTGTTGGACCCAACTAGGAGCGCTGAGCGCCAAGAAAAGTGTGTTGGACCCAACTGGAAATGCGTTTAGCGCCGGAAAAAAGTGTATTGGACCCAACTGGAAATGCGTCAAGCGCCGGAAAAAGGTGTGTTGGACCCAACTGGGAGTGCGCCGAGCGCCGGGAAAAGTGTGTGGGACCCAAAGGTGAGTGCGCCGGGCGCCAATAAAAGTGTGTGGGACCCAAAGTGAGTGCGCCGAGCGCCGAGAAAAGTGTGTTGGACCCAACTGGAAATGCGCCGAGCGCCGGAAAAAGTGTGTTGGACCCAACTAGGAGTGCGCCGAGCGCCGGCGAAAGTGTACGGGACCCAAGTGGGAGTGCGCAGAGCGCCGAAAAATGTGTGTTGGACCCAAATATGAGTGCGCCGAGCGCAGGGAGAAGTGCGTTGGACCCATCTGGAAATGCGTCAAGCGCCGAAAAAAGTGTGTGGGACCCAACTGGGAGGGAGCAGAGCGCCGAGAAAAGTGTGTGGGACCCAACTGGAGTGCGCCGAGCGCCGAGAAAAGTGTGTGGGACCCAACTGGGAGTGCGCCGAGCGCCGAGAAATGTGTTTGGACCCAACTAGGAAAGCGCCGAGTACCGAGAAAATTGTGTGGGACCCAACTGGGAGTGCGCCGAGCGCCGGGAAAAGTGTGTGGGACCCAACTGGGAGTGCGCCGAGCGCCGAGAAAGTGTGTGGGACCCAACTGGGAGTGCGCCGCGCGCCGAGAAATGTGTGTTGGACCCAACTAGGAGTGCGCCGAGCGCCAAGAAAAGTGTGTTGGACCCAACTGGAAATGCGTCAAGCGCCGGAAAAAGTGTGTTGGACCCAACTAGGAGTGCGCCGAGCGATGGGAAAAGTGTGTGGGACCCAACTTGGAGCGCGCCGTGCACCGGGAAAAGTGTGTGGGACCCAACTGGCAGTGCGCCGAGCGCCGAGAAAAGTGTGTTGGACCCTACTGGGAGTGCGCCGAGCGCCGAAAAAAGTGTGTTGGACCCAACTGGGAGTGCGCTGAGCGCCGAGAAAAGTGTGTTGGACCTAACTGGGAGTGCGCCGAGCGCCGGGAAAAGTGTGTTAGACCCAAATGGGAATGCGTTAGGCGCCGCAAAAGTGTGTTAGACCCAACTGTAAGTGCGCCGAGCGCCGAGAAAAGTGTGTTGGACCTAACTAGGAGTGCGCCGAGCCCCGAGAAAAGTGTGTGGGACCCAAAAGTGAGTGCGCTGAGCGCCAAGAAAAGTGTGTTGGACCCAACTGGAAATGCGTTTAGCGCCGGAAAAAAAGTGTGTTGGACCCAACTAGGAGAGCGCCGAGCGCCGGCGAAAGTGTACGGGACCCAACTGGGAGTGCGCCGAGCGCCGGGAAAAGTGTGTGGGACCCAAAGGTGAGTGCGCCGGGCGCCAATAAAAGTGTGTTGGACCCAACTGGAAATGCGTCAAGCGTCGGAAAAAGTGTGTGGGACCCAAAAGTTAGTGCGCTGAGCGCCGGAAAAAGTGTACGGGACCCAACTGGGAGTGCGCCGAGCGATGGGGAAAGTGTGTGGGACCTAACTGGGTGTGCGCTGAGCGCCGGGAAAAGTGTGTGGGGCCCAACTGGGAGTGCGCCGAGCGCCGGGAAAAGTGTGTGGGTCCCAAAAGTGAGTGCGCCGAGCGCCGGGAAAAGTGCGTTGGACCTAACTAGGAGTGCGCCGAGCCCCGAGAAAAGTGCGTTGGACCTAACTAGGAGTGCGCCGAGCCCCGAGAAAAGTGTGTAGGACCCAACTGGGAGTGCGCCGAGCGCCGAGAAAGTGTGTGGGACCCAACTGGGAGTGCGCCGAGCCCGAGAAAAGTGTGTGGGACCCAAAGATGAGTGCGCCGGGCGCCGAGAAAATTGTGTTGGACCCAACTGGAAATGCGTCAAGCGCCGCAAAAAAAGTGTGTTGGACCCAACTGGGAGTGCGCCGAGCGCCGAGAATTGTGTGTTGGACCCAACTAGGAGTGCGCCGAGCGGCGGGAAAAGTGTGTGGGAGGCAACTGGGAGTGCCCCGAGCCCCGAGAAAAGTGTGTTGGACCCAACTGGGAGTGCGCCGAGCGCCGAAAAAGTGTGTGGGACCCAACTGGGAGTGCGCCGAGCCCCGAGAAAAGTGTGTGGGACCCAACTGGGAGTGCGCCGAGCGCCGAGAAATGTGTGTGGGACCCAACTGGGAAAGCGCCGAGCGCCGGGAAAAGTGTGTGGGACCCATCTGGGAGTGCGCCGAGCGCCGAAAAAAGTGTGTGGGACCCAACTGGGAGTGCGCCGAGCGCCGAGAAAAGTGTGTTGGACCCAACTGGGAGTGCGCCGAGCGCCGGAAAAAGTGTGTGGGACCCAACTGGGAGTGCGCCGAGCGCCGGAAAAAGTGTGTTGGACCCAACTGGGAACGCGCCGAGCGCCGAGAAAAGTGTGTGGGACCCAAATGGGAGTGCGCCGAACGCCGGAAAAGGTGTGTGGGACCCAACTGGGAGTGCGCATAGCGCCGAGAAAAGTGTGTGGGACCCAACTGGGAGTGCGCCGAGCGCCGAGAAAAGTGTGTGGGACCCAACTGGGAGTGCGCAGAGCGCCGAGAAAAGTGTGTGGGACCCAACTGGGAGTGCGCCGAGCGCCGAGAATTGTGTGTTGGACCCAACTGGGAGTGCGCCGAGCGCCGGGAAAAGTGTGTGGGACCCATCTGGGAGTGCGCCGATCGCCGAGCAAAGTGTGTTGGACCCAACTGGGAGTGCGCATAGCGCCGAGAAAATTGTGTGGGACCCAAAAGTGAATGCGCCGAGCGCCAAGAAAAGTGTGTTGGACCCAACTGGAAATGCGTCAAGCGCCGGAAAAAAGTGTGTTGGACCCAACTAGGAGTGCGCCGAGCGATGGGGAAAGTGTGTGGGGCCCAACTGGGAGTGCGCCGAGCGCCGGGAAAAGTGTGTAGGACCCAACTTGGAGTGCGCAGAGCGCCGAGAAAAGTGTGTGGGACCCAACTGGGAGTGCGCCGAACGCCGAGAAATGTGTTTTGAACCCAACTAGGAAAGCGCCGAGCCCCGAGAAAATTGTGTGGAACCCAACAGTGAGTGCGCCGAGCACCGGGAAAAGTGTGTGGGGCCCAACTGGGAGTGCGCCGAGCGCCGAGAATTGTATGTTGGCCCAACTGTGAGTGCGCAGAGCGCCGAGAAAAGTGTGTGGGACCCAACTGGGAGTGCGCCGAACGCCGAGAAAAGTGTGTGGGACCCAACTGGGAGTGCGCCGAGCGCCGAGAAAAGTGTGTGGGACCCAACTGGGAGTGCGCAGAGCGCCGAGAAAAGTGTGTGGGACCCAAAAGTGAGTGCGCCGAGCGCCAAGAAAAGTGTGTTGGACCCAACTGGAAATGCGTCAAGCGCCGGAAAAAGTGTGTTGGACCCAACTAGGAGTGCGCCGAGCGATGGGGAAAGTGTGTGGGACCCAACTGGGAGTGCGCTGAGTGCCGGGAAAAGTGTGTGGGACCCAACTGGGAGTGCGCAGAGCGCCGAGAAAAAAAGTGTGGGACCCAACTGGGAGTGCGCCGAACGCCGAGAAATGTGTTTTGGACCCAACTAGGAAAGCGCCGAGTACCGAGAAAATTGTGTGGGACCCAACTGGGAGTGCGCCGAGCGCCGGGAAAAGTGTGTGGGACCCAACTGGGAGTGCGCTGAGTGCCGGGAAAAGTGTGTGGGGCCCAACTGGGAGTGCGCCGAGCGCCGAGAATTGTGTGTTGGACCCAAAAGTGAGTGCGCCGGGCGCCGAGAAATTTGTGTTGGACCCAAAAGTGAGTGCGCCGGGCGCCAATAAAAGTGTGTTGGACCCAACTGGAAATGCGTCAAGCGCCGGAAAAAGTGTGTTGGACCCAACTAGGAGTGCGCCGAGCGATGGGGAAAGTGTGTGGGACCTAACTGGGAGTGCGCTGAGCGCCGGGAAAAGTGTGTGGGGCCCAACTGGGAGTGCGCCGAGCGCCGAGAAAAGTGTGTGGGACCCAACTGGGAGTGCGCCGAGCGCCGAGAAAAGTGTGTGGGACCCAACTGGGAGTGGGCCGAACGCCGAGAAATGTGTTTTGGACCCAACTAGGAAAGCGCCGAGTACCGAGAAAATTGTGTGGGACCCAACTGGGAGTGCGCAGAGCGCCGAGAAAAGTGTGTGGGACCCAACTGGGAGTGCGCAGAGCGCCGAGAAAAGTGTGTGGGACCCAACTGGGAGTGCGCATAGCGCCGAGAAAAGTGTGTGGGACCCAACTGGGAGTGCGCCGAACGCCGAGAAATGTGTTTTGGACCCAACTAGGAAAGCGCCGAGTACCGAGAAAATTGTGTGGGACCCAACTGGGAGTGCGCCGAGCGCCGGGAAAAGTGTGTGGGACCCAACTGGGAGTGCGCTGAGTGCCGGGAAAAGTGTGTGGGGCCCAACTGGGAGTGCGCCGAGCGCCGAGAATTGTGTGTTGGCCCAACTGGGAGTGCGCCGAGCGCCGAGAAATTTGTGTTGGACCCAAAAGTGAGTGCGCCGGGCGCCAATAAAAGTGTGTTGGACCCAACTGGAAATGCGTCAAGCGCCGGAAAAAGTGTGTTGGACCCAACTAGGAGTGCGCCGAGCGATGGGGAAAGTGTGTGGGACCTAACTGGGAGTGCGCTGAGCGCCGGGAAAAGTGTGTGGGGCCCAACTGGGAGTGCGCCGAGCGCCGAGAAAAGTGTGTGGGACCCAACTGGGAGTGCGCATAGCGCCGAGAAAAGTGTGTGGGACCCAACTGGGAGTGGGCCGAACGCCGAGAAATGTGTTTTGGACCCAACTAGGAAAGCGCCGAGCGCCGAGAAAAGTGTGTGGGACCCAACTGGGAGTGCGCAGAGCGCCGAGAAAAGTGTGTGGGACCCAACTGGGAGTGCGCAGAGCGCCGAGAAAAGTGTGTGGGACCCAACTGGGAGTGCGCAGAGCGCCGAGAAAAGTGTGTGGGACCCAACTGGGAGTGCGCCGAACGCCGAGAAATGTGTTTTGGACCCAACTGGAAAAGCGCCGAGTACCGAGAAAATTGTGTGGGACCCAACTGGGAGTGCGCAGAGCGCCGAGAAAAGTGTGTGGGACCCAACTGGGAGTGCGCATAGCGCCGAGAAAATTGTGCGGGACCCCACTGGGAGTGCGCCGAGCGCCGAGAATTGTGTGTTGGCCCAACTGGGAGTGCGCCGAGCGCCGAGAAATTTGTGTTGGACCCAAAGTTCAGTGCGCCTGGCGCCAATAAAAGTGTGTTGGACCCAACTGGAAATGCGTCAAGCGCCGGAAAAAGTGTGTTGGACCCAACTAGGAGTGCGCCGAGCGATGGGGAAAGTGTGTGGGACCTAACTGGGAGTGCGCTGAGCGCCGGGAAAAGTGTGTGGGGCCCAACTGGGAGTGCGCCGAGCGCCGGGAAAAGTGTGTGGGACCCAACTGGGAGTGCGCAGAGCGCCTAGAAAAGTGTGTGGGACCCAACTGGGAGTGCGCCGAGCGCCGAGAAAAGTGTGTGGGACCCAACTGGGAGTGCGCAGAGCGCCGAGAAAAGTGTGTGGGACCCAACTGGGAGTGCGCAGAGCGCCGAGAAAAGTGTGTGGGACCCAACTGGGAGTGCGCCGAACGCCGAGAAATGTGTTTTGGACCCAACTAGGAAAGCGCCGAGTACCGAGAAAATTGTGTGGGACCCAACTGGGAGTGCGCAGAGCGCCGAGAAAAGTGTGTGGGACCCAACTGGGAGTGCGCATAGCGCCGAGAAAATTGTGTGGGACCCAAAAGTGAGTGCGCCGAGCGCCAAGAAAAGTGTGTTGGACCCAACTGGAAATGCGTCAAGCGCCGGAAAAAGTGTGTTGGACCCAACTAGGAGTGCGCCGAGCGATGGGGAAAGTGTGTGGGACCTAACTGGGAGTGCGCAGAGCGCCGAGAAAAGTGTGTGGGACCCAACTGGGAGTGCGCAGAGCGCCGAGAAAAGTGTGTGGGACCCAACTGGGAGTGCGCATAGCGCCGAGAAAAGTGTGTGGGACCCAACTGGGAGTGCGCCGAACGCCGAGAAATGTGTTTTGGACCCAACTAGGAAAGCGCCGAGTACCGAGAAAATTGTGTGGGACCCAACTGGGAGTGCGCCGAGCGCCGGGAAAAGTGTGTGGGACCCAACTGGGAGTGCGCTGAGTGCCGGGAAAAGTGTGTGGGGCCCAACTGGGAGTGCGCCGAGCGCCGAGAATTGTGTGTTGGCCCAACTGGGAGTGCGCCGAGCGCCGAGAAATTTGTGTTGGACCCAAAGTTCAGTGCGCCTGGCGCCAATAAAAGTGTGTTGGACCCAACTGGAAATGCGTCAAGCGCCGGAAAAAGTGTGTTGGACCCAACTAGGAGTGCGCCGAGCGATGGGGAAAGTGTGTGGGACCTAACTGGGAGTGCGCCGAACGCCGAGAAATGTGTTTTGGACCCAACTAGGAAAGCGCCGAGTACCGAGAAAATTGTGTGGGACCCAACTGGGAGTGCGCCGAGCGCCGGGAAAAGTGTGTGGGACCCAACTGGGAGTGCGCTGAGTGCCGGGAAAAGTGTGTGGGGCCCAACTGGGAGTGCGCCGAGCGCCGAGAATTGTGTGTTGGCCCAACTGGGAGTGCGCCGAGCGCCGAGAAATTTGTGTTGGACCCAAAAGTGAGTGCGCCGGGCGCCAATAAAAGTGTGTTGGACCCAACTGGAAATGCGTCAAGCGCCGGAAAAAGTGTGTTGGACCCAACTAGGAGTGCGCCGAGCGATGGGGAAAGTGTGTGGGACCTAACTGGGAGTGCGCTGAGCGCCGGGAAAAGTGTGTGGGGCCCAACTGGGAGTGCGCCGAGCGCCGAGAAAAGTGTGTGGGACCCAACTGGGAGTGCGCATAGCGCCGAGAAAAGTGTGTGGGACCCAACTGGGAGTGGGCCGAACGCCGAGAAATGTGTTTTGGACCCAACTAGGAAAGCGCCGAGTACCGAGAAAATTGTGTGGGACCCAACTGGGAGTGCGCCGAGCGCCGGGAAAAGTGTGTGGGACCCAACTGGGAGTGCGCCGAGCGCCGGGAAAAGTGTGTGGGACCCAACTGGGATTGCGCAGAGCGCCGAAAAAAGTGTGGGGGACCCAACTGGGAGTGCGCCGAGCGCCGAGAATTGTGTGTTGGACCCAACTAGGAGTGCGCCGAGCCCCGAGAAAAGTGTGTGGGACCCAACTGGGAGTGCGCAGAGCGCCGATAAAAGTGTGTGGGACCCAACTGGGAGTGCGCTGAGTGCCGGGAAAAGTGTGTGGGACCCAACTGGGAGTGCGCCGAGCGCCGAGAGATGTGTTTTGGACCCAACTAGGAAAGCGCCGAGCCCCGAGAAAAGTGTGTTGGACCCAACTAGGAGTGCGCCGAGCCCCGAGAAAAGTGTGTGGGACCCAACTGGGAGTGCGCAGAGCGCCGATAAAAGTGTGTGGGACCCAACTGGGAGTGCGCCGAGAAATGTGTGTTGGACCCAACTGGAAATGCGTCAAGCGCCGGAAAAAGTGTGTTGGACCCAACTAGGAGTGCGCCGAGCGATGGGGAAAGTGTGTGGGACCTAACTGGGAGTGCGCTGAGCGCCGAGAAAAGTGTGTGGGACCCAACTGGGAGTGCGCAGAGCGCCGAGAAAAGTGTGTGGGACCCAACTGGGAGTGCGCCGAACGCCGAGAAATGTGTTTTGGACCCAACTAGGAAAGCGCCGAGTACCGAGAAAATTGTGTGGGACCCAACTGGGAGTGCGCAGAGCGCCGAGAAAAGTGTGTGGGACCCAACTGGGAGTGCGCAGAGCGCCGAGAAAAGTGTGTGGGACCCAACTGGGAGTGCGCAGAGCGCCGAGAAAAGTGTGTGGGACCCAACTGGGAGTGCGCCGAACGCCGAGAAATGTGTTTTGGACCCAACTAGGAAAGCGCCGAGTACCGAGAAAATTGTGTGGGACCCAAAAGTGAGTGCGCCGAGCGCCAAGAAAAGTGTGTTGGACCCAACTGGAAATGCGTCAAGCGCCGGAAAAAGTGTGTTGGACCCAACTAGGAGTGCGCCGAGCGATGGGGAAAGTGTGTGGGACCTAACTGGGAGTGCGCAGAGCGCCGAGAAAAGTGTGTGGGACCCAACTGGGAGTGCGCAGAGCGCCGAGAAATGTGTTTTGGACCCAACTAGGAAAGCGCCGAGTACCGAGAAAATTGTGTGGGACCCAACTGGGAGTGCGCCGAGCGCCGGGAAAAGTGTGTGGGACCCAACTGGGAGTGCGCCGAGCGCCGAGAATTGTGTGTTGGCCCAACTGGGAGTGCGCCGAGCGCCGAGAAATTTGTGTTGGACCCAAAAGTGAGTGCGCCGGGCGCCAATAAAAGTGTGTTGGACCCAACTGGAAATGCGTCAAGCGCCGGAAAAAGTGTGTTGGACCCAACTAGGAGTGCGCCGAGCGATGGGGAAAGTGTGTGGGACCTAACTGGGAGTGCGCATAGCGCCGAGAAAATTGTGTGGGACCCAAAAGTGAGTGCGCCGAGCGCCAAGAAAAGTGTGTTGAACCCAACTGGAAATGCGTCAAGCGCCGGAAAAAGTGTGTTGGACCCAACTAGGAGTGCGCCGAGCGATGGGGAAAGTGTGTGGGACCTAACTGGGAGTGCGCAGAGCGCCGAGAAAAGTGTGTGGGACCCAACTGTGAGTGCGCAGAGCGCCGAGAAAAGTGTGTGGGACCCAACTGGGAGTGCGCCGAACGCCGAGAAATGTGTTTTGGACCCAACTAGGAAAGCGCCGAGTACCGAGAAAATTGTGTGGGACCCAACTGGGAGTGCACCGAGCGCCGGGAAAAGTGTGTGGGACCCAACTGGGAGTGCGCTGAGTGCCGGGAAAAGTGTGTGGGGCCCAACTGGGAGTGCGCCGAGCGCCGAGAATTGTGTGTTGGCCCAACTGGGAGTGCGCCGAGCGCCGAGAAAGTTGTGTTGGACCCAAAAGTGAGTGCGCCGGGCGCCAATAAAAGTGTGTTGGACCCAACTGGAAATGCGTCAAGCGCCGGAAAAAGTGTGTTGGACACAACTAGGAGTGCGCCGAGCGATGGGGAAAGTGTGTGGGACCTAACTGGGAGTGCGCTGAGCGCCGGGAAAAGTGTGTGGGGCCCAACTGGGAGTGCGCCGAGCGCCGAGAAAAGTGTGTGGGACCCAACTGGGAGTGCGCAGAGCGCCGAAAAAAGTGTGTGGGACCCAACTGGGAGTGGGCCGAACGCCGAGAAATGTGTTTTGGACCCAACTAGGAAAGCGCCGAGTACCGAGAAAATTGTGTGGGACCCAACTGGGAGTGCGCAGAGCGCCGAGAAAAGTGTGTGGGACCCAACTGGGAGTGCGCCGAGCGCCGAGAAAAGTGTGTGGGACCCAACTGGGAGTGCGCATAGCGCCGAGAAAAGTGTGTGGGACCCAACTGGGAGTGGGCCGAACGCCGAGAAATGTGTTTTGGACCCAACTAGGAAAGCGCCGAGTACCGAGAAAATTGTGTGGGACCCAACTGGGAGTGCGCCGAGCGCCGAGAAAAGTGTGTGGGACCCAACTGGGAGTGCGCATAGCGCCGAGAAAAGTGTGTGGGACCCAACTGGGAGTGCGCCGAGCGCCGAGAAAAGTGTGTGGGACCCAACTGGGAGTGCGCAGAGCGCCGAGAAAAGTGTGTGGGACCCAACTGGGAGTGCGCATAGCGCCGAGAAAATTGTGTGGGACCCAACTGGGAAAGCGCCGAGTACCGAGAAAATTGTGTGGGACCCAAAAGTGAGTGCGCCGAGCGCCAAGAAAAGTGTGTTGGACCCAACTGGAAATGCGTCAAGCGCCGGAAAAAGTGTGTTGGACCCAACTAGGAGTGCGCCGAGCAATGGGGAAAGTGTGTGGGACCTAACTGGGAGTGCGCCGAGCGCCGAGAAAAGTGTGTGGGACCCAACTGGGAGTGCGCATAGCGCCGAGAAAAGTGTGTGGGACCCAACTGGGAGTGGGCCGAACGCCGAGAAATGTGTTTTGGACCCAACTAGGAAAGCGCCGAGTACCGAGAAAATTGTGTGGGACCCAACTGGGAGTGCGCAGAGCGCCGAGAAAAGTGTGTGGGACCCAACTGGGAGTGCGCATAGCGCCGAGAAAAGTGTGTGGGACCCAACTGGGAGTGGGCCGAACGCCGAGAAATGTGTGTGGGACATAAAAGGGAGTGCGCCGAGCGCCGAGAAAAGTGTTTTGGACCCAACTGGAAAAGTGCCGAGCCCCGAGAAAAGTGTGTGGGGCCCAACTGGGAGTGAGCCGAGCGCCGGGAAAAGTGTGTGGGACCCAACTGGGAGTGCGCCGAGCGCCGGGAAAAGTGTGTGGGACCCAACTGGGAGTGCGCCGAGCGCCGAGAAAAGTGTGTTGGACCCAACTGGAAATTCGTCAAGCGCCGGAAAAAGTGTGTTGGACCCAACTGGGAGTGCGCCGAGCGCCGAGAAAAGTGTGTGGGACCCAACTGGGAGTGCGCATAGCGCCGAGAAAATTGTGTGGGACCCAAAAGTGAGTGCGCCGAGCGCCAAGAAAAGTGTGTTGAACCCAACTGGAAATGCGTCAAGCGCCGGAAAAAGTGTGTTGGACCCAACTAGGAGTGCGCCGAGCGATGGGGAAAGTGTGTGGGACCTAACTGGGAGTGCGCAGAGCGCCGAGAAAAGTGTGTGGGACCCAACTGGGAGTGCGCAGAGCGCCGAGAAAAGTGTGTGGGACCCAACTGGGAGTGCGCCGAACGCCGAGAAATGTGTTTTGGACCCAACTAGGAAAGCGCCGAGTACCGAGAAAATTGTGTGGGACCCAACTGGGAGTGCGCCGAGCGCCGGGAAAAGTGTGTGGGACCCAACTGGGAGTGCGCTGAGTGCCGGGAAAAGTGTGTGGGGCCCAACTGGGAGTGCGCCGAGCGCCGAGAATTGTGTGTTGGCCCAACTGGGAGTGCGCCGAGCGCCGAGAAATTTGTGTTGGACCCAAAAGTGAGTGCGCCGGGCGCCAATAAAAGTGTGTTGGACCCAACTGGAAATGCGTCAAGCGCCGGAAAAAGTGTGTTGGACCCAACTAGGAGTGCGCCGAGCGATGGGGAAAGTGTGTGGGACCCAACTGGGAGTGCGCTGAGTGCCGGGAAAAGTGTGTGGGACCCAACTGGGAGTGCGCAGAGCGCCGAGAAAAGTGTGTGGGACCCAACTGGGAGTGCGCAGAGCGCCGAGAAAAGTGTGTGGGACCCAACTGGGAGTGCGCCGAACGCCGAGAAATGTGTTTTGGACCCAACTAGGAAAGCGCCGAGTACCGAGAAAATTGTGTGGGACCCAACTGGGAGTGCGCCGAGCGCCGGGAAAAGTGTGTGGGACCCAACTGGGAGTGCGCCGAGCGCCGAGAAATGTGTGTGGGACCCAACCGGGAGTGCGCCGAGCGTCGGGAAAAGTGTGTGGGACCCAACTGGGAGTGCGCCGAGCGCCGAGAAATGTGTGTTGGACCCAACTAGGAGTGCGCCGAGCCCCGAGAAAAGTGTGTGGGACCCAACTGGGAGTGCGCCGAGCGCCGAGAAAAGTGTGTGGGACCCAAATGGGAGTGCGCCGAGAAAAGTGCGTGGGACCCAACTGGGAGTGCGCAGTGCGCCGGGGAAAGTGTGTGGGACCCAACTGGGAGTGCGCCGAGCGCCGGAAAAAGTGTGTTGGACCCAACTAGGAGTGCGCCGAGCGATGGGGAAAGTGTGTGGGACCTAACTGGGAGTGCGCTGAGCGCCGGGAAAAGTGTGTGGGACCTAACTGGGAGTGCGCAGAGCGCCGAGAAAAGTGTGTGGGACCCAACTGGGAGTGCGCAGAGCGCCGAGAAATGTGTTTTGGACCCAACTAGGAAAGCGCCGAGTACCGAGAAAATTGTGTGGGACCCAACTGGGAGTGCGCAGAGCGCCGAGAAAAGTGTGTGGGACCCAACTGGGAGTGCGCCGAGCGCCGAGAAAAGTGTGTGGGACCCAACTGGTAGTGCGCGTAGCGCCGAGAAAAGTGTGTGGGACCCAACTGGGAGTGCGCCGAGCGCCGAGAAATGTGTGTTGGACCCAACTGGGAGTGCGCCGAGCGCCGGGAAAAGTGTGTGGGACCCAACTGGGAGTGCGCCGAGCGCCGGGAAAAGTGTGTGGGACCAAACTGGGAGTGCGCTGAGTGCCGGGAAAAGTGTGTGGGGCCCAACTAGGAAAGCGCCGAGTACCGAGAAAATTGTGTTGGACCCAACTGGAAATGCGTCAAGCGCCGGAAAAAGTGTGTTGGACCCAACTAGGAGTGCGCCGAGCGATGGGGAAAGTGTGTGGGACCTAACTGGGAGTGCGCTGAGCGCCGAGAAAAGTGTGTGGGACCCAACTGGGAGTGCGCAGAGCGCCGAGAAAAGTGTGTGGGACCCAACTGGGAGTGCGCCGAATGCCGAGAAATGTGTTTTGGACCCAACTAGGAAAGCGCCGAGCGCCAAGAAAAGTGTGTTGGACCCAACTGGAAATGCGTCAAGCGCCGGAAAAAAGTGTGTTGGACCCAACTAGGAGTGCGCCGAGCGCCGAGAAAAGTGTGTGGGACCCAACTGGGAGTGCGCAGAGCGCCGAGAAAAGTGTGTGGGACCCAACTGGGAGTGCGCAGAGCGCCGAGAAATGTGTTTTGGACCCAACTAGGAAAGCGCCGAGTACCGAGAAAATTGTGTGGGACCCAACTGGGAGTGCGCCGAGCGCCGGGAAAAGTGTGTGGGACCCAACTGGGAGTGCGCTGAGTGCCGGGAAAAGTGTGTGGGGCCCAACTGGGAGTGCGCCGAGCGCCGAGAATTGTGTGTTGGCCCAACTGGGAGTGCGCCGAGCGCCGAGAAATTTGTGTTGGACCCAAAAGTGAGTGCGCCGGGCGCCAATAAAAGTGTGTTGGACCCAACTGGAAATGCGTCAAGCGCCGGAAAAAGTGTGTTGGACCCAACTAGGAGTGCGCCGAGCGATGGGGAAAGTGTGTGGGACCTAACTGGGAGTGCGCTGAGCGCCGAGAAAAGTGTGTGGGACCCAACTGGGAGTGCGCAGAGCGCCGAGAAAAGTGTGTGGGACCCAACTGGGAGTGCGCCGAACGCCGAGAAATGTGTTTTGGACCCAACTAGGAAAGCGCCGAGTACCGAGAAAATTGTGTGGGACCCAACTGGGAGTGCGCAGAGCGCCGAGAAAAGTGTGTGGGACCCAACTGGGAGTGCGCAGAGCGCCGAGAAAAGTGTGTGGGACCCAACTGGGAGTGCGCATAGCGCCGAGAAAAGTGTGTGGGACCCAACTGGGAGTGCGCCGAACGCCGAGAAATGTGTTTTGGACCCAACTAGGAAAGCGCCGAGTACCGAGAAAATTGTGTGGGACCCAACTGGGAGTGCGCCGAGCGCCGGGAAAAGTGTGTGGGACCAAACTGGGAGTGCGCTGAGTGCCGGGAAAAGTGTGTGGGGCCCAACTGGGAGTGCGCCGAGCGCCGAGAATTGTGTGTTGGACCCAACTGGAAATGCGTCAAGCGCCGGAAAAAGTGTGTTGGACCCAACTAGGAGTGCGCCGAGCGATGGGGAAAGTGTGTGGGACCTAACTGGGAGTCCGCTGAGCGCCGAGAAAAGTGTGTGGGACCCAACTGGGAGTGCGCAGAGCGCCGAGAAAAGTGTGTGGGACCCAACTGGGAGTGCGCCGAACGCCGAGAAATGTGTTTTGGACCCAACTAGGAAAGCGCCGAGTACC